>CM068372.1:176335224-176902497 GCA_034769895.1 Magicicada septendecula
CACTTGGACAATAATAAGGTTTTTTTAACTATGGTTATAAACTATTAAAATGGGGAACACTTGGGCAAAAAAATTAGAAAAATTAAAAATATTGAGAAAGAATTTTTTTTGATGATTTGAAGTGGGCTGCCTCTTCTATATCACCTGGTGAGTTATATTACTGTTTAGCTTAACTGATTTTAATTAAGAAAGAATAATCAACAGATTTCACACAAGAATATATTTTGTTGATAGTGTTATACACATTTCAGTAATTTATAATAACATCATCACCTATTAAATTATTTGAAAAGAAATTATCTTCGAATTAAATTAATAAAACAGCTGATCTATTAAAATGAAAACATACATTTATGTATACTTTATTTAATTATATTATATATTTTAATTATATTATATATTTTAATTATATGAATTACTTTATTATTTTAATTTTATTTAATCAAATATAGAAATCTGAAAATGTCATCATTTCTAGTATTAATCTATGTTTGGTCTTTAATTAATGACCATTTATTTTGTTCTTTTGTTCTTGGATTTTGTTGTGGATGACGTGTCCGTTGATTAACTAATTATAAGTATAACGCTACTGACTCAGAACACAAATGTTGTTGTTGTGTTCTGAGTGGGTAGTGTTATACTTATAATCATTTATTTTGTGTTTATGAATACCTACTTGGTAATTGTAATTTAAATTACTGAAAAACATATTTCTATAAAACATGATAAATAAAACATGTTCAATTAGTTTTAATAAAATAAAAGTTGAAAACTGATCAATTACTCACTTTACGCTGTAAAATCATGGATACACATTCTTTGGTTTTGTCCAGAAATGACTGGCCATCAGGAAACTCGTCTTTCACAGCTGCACTGACATCCAGGAGCAAAACGATGCCTTCCTGCAGAAGTAAAAAGGATAAACTGAATTTTTTTTATTAATTTAACAAATACTTGGATTTTGTGAGAGATATTATTTAATATTGGAATTATACTGCCAAATACAGTTAGACAACGCGTTGATTAGAAAAGACTTTATTCACTGAACTAACCTTCATAGAATACATACATCCGTTATAACAACAATAATACGCGCATGCGTATTGTACATACATTGTTTAACCATATTTAAATTGTACATATGATATATTTGACATTCCCCCTCAATTTAAATACCCATATAATTTAAATACCCTTAATTTACATTTGGAACAGTTTTGGTATGAGTACAGTTGATAAATATACTTAAATAAAAAAATAAATGCAAAGTTGAAAATGTTTGGTATCTGAAAACTATTTTATGTTGAGTTTTTCAAAAAACTTTGCAAACTTTATATTATTTAAGGATTTTGTGAAAATATCAGCTACATTATCTTGGGTTTTTATGTACTCTAATTCAGTAAGTTTTTTGTGTATAAGATCCTTAATATAGTGATATTTAATGTCTGTATGTCTAGTACGTCTGCTATTCTCATAGCTTTCACACATGTTAAGTGCACTTTGGTTGTCTACATAAATTAAAGGAATTAAGACATTGCACTTCAAGTCCACAAGTATGTGTTGAAAGTATACCACATCCATTGCTGCCATTGCACATGCTATGTATTCCGCTTCAGCTGTTGACTGGGATACACATGTTTGTTTCTTTGTAAACCAGGATACAGGGTTGTTACAGTGATATATTATACATCCACTTGTACTCTTTCTGCTGGTGATTTTATATAAACTTCAATGTCTAGCTTGCCATTTAGGAATGCTGTAGGGATATCAAGTTGTTTAATTTCCCATCCATTTTGCAGTTCTACAGACAGTAAGATTCTGATGGTGGAAAGTTGAGCAACTGGTGCATAAATGTTGGAGGACACTTCCTCTTGAAATCCTTTTACTACTAGACGAGCTTTCTTAGTGCCATCAGGCTTGATTTTGAAAAGCCACATTGTGTCAATAGCTTTGATGCCTTTGGGTAGATTTGTTGCCTTCCAAGTTTGATGTTTTTCGAGGGCACTTATTTCCTTTTGTACCGCTTCTTCCCAACCATCTCTAGTACATATGGCATCTTCATAAGAGATTGGTACTCCTGCACAAAGACAGTACGCTAAGTGCATCTCATCTTCATTTTGACTAAAACTTTCATTATAATCCTTGTACAGTATATAATCTTTAAATTTCTCTGGAACAGTTTTAATTCTTTTACTTCTACGCAGTGATGTTTGATCACCCTGTTGGACAGTATCGCTTAGACTGCTGTCTCTATGTGCAGGTGAGGTGCCAGTGACATTTTGAACCTGGATGTCTCCTTCGCTTACTTTGATGCTCTTTATCACCTACACTGTCACCTCCAATTGCCATTTGTGGGATATCTTCTAAGGCTTCCTGACTAGTATAGTTGATGTTAATTTCATCAAAGGTAACATCCCTTGAGATTATAATTTCACTTGTTTTGGGTACCCATAGTCTATACCCATTTTTAGCATAGCCTACCATAATGCATTCAACTGATCTTGTTTCTAGCTTGTCTGCTGGAACAGGCAGTTTATATGCCCAAGCCTTTGAACCAAAAACCCTCAACTTGTCATAATTCACTTTACCTAGGTAGACTTCAGCGGGTACCTTATTTTCCTTCAGGGCAACTGTTGGAGAGCGGATCAATTGGTATGCAGCACAACATATTGCTTCACCCCACAAGAACTTAGGCAAATTTGTTTCAGCGAATAGTGTTCGTACTCTACTCATTAGAGTGAAATTGATTCTTTCGCTAACTCCATTCTGCTGCTGTGTATGTGGCAAAGTGTATTCGTTGACTATTCCTTTTTGTGTACAGAAATTTTTAAACACATGTGATGAGAATGTCAGTAGTGTCATCTATTAGATCAACTATATAAGCCATATGACCTGGAGAAAAAAATGGATTCATTACAACTTTTTTATCTGCAAGTGCAGTACTGCATATTCTTTGAGCACAATGGGAAGTGTACAAAAATTCTTTATCTTTTTCTGTTTTTACTGACTTCTTTAAAACAACAGAATTCTTTTCATCAGTTTGTTGCTGTTTAAGCTGAATTTCATCCCTTACTTTATGAAGAAGAGCATAGTCTAACCCTTTTACTAGGTGTGTATGTTCCATATCTCCTCCTAAGTATTTTGATTCTTGGATAAGCTTATGCCGTTCTTCACAAGCGTTCATGTTAGATTTTGCATCTGGAGCAACTGCTCTGTAACCACTTGATTTTGTTAAATTATCATATTTCTCACAGTCATCATCTGTCCTTTCTCGCCTCTCTTTTGCCCGATCTCGGTATTTCTTAGAGAGTTCATTTAAAATATCATCCTCACATCTTTTAAGTTTGGCAAAATTTGCTTTCTTCTTTAGTCTTTCTTCAGATTTATTAATTACTTGTGTTTTATTTTTAGTATCATCAGGTTTCTCTGAGTTTATTTCTGAAATTGGCTGTGAATTTGAAATATGACGTTTTTGTCTTGGTCTTGTCATTAACAACATACGAAAATCATCATTATCCAAACTTGGCTTGGGTGCAATTTCCTTATGAATTATTAGTGACATTGTTACCCAGAAATCTATTATTGTTTTTACAGAAAAATATGCAAAGATATAAAGATAATATAGATATATGATTTATATTATTCTTACTGACAGTATATGTATAATATTATATTATAGTCTGTCAGCTGTTTTCTACAACTTTACAAGTTATGTTATTTCTCTGTTGCACTGCTAATGGTTTGTAGCTCTTTCATTATATAAATTGTTTCAGACCAGCATGTATTGGAATCCAATGTCCATTTTTATTTTTTATGCGATATGGACATCATATTCACGCGCCAAACATCGAAAGTTTTGAGAGAATGTCAATTGCATTCAGAGAACCACTTCAATATAAAAAGAAAGTATCGATATAAAAATATATTGCTATTTTTATTTCCATTTTATTCTCCATTTCTTCAACATTTTCCATAAGCTTTTCCAAATTTTCTGATACCCAATGATTTGTGGCACCACTATCTAAAATGAATTTAACGGATCGAGTATTTCCTAGTAATTCTGAGGATAAAGCGCCATTTTTCTCAATATTTTTAGCGGAAAAGAAATCAAATTCTTCTTCTTGATCATCTTCGCTCTGTGCAACATTTGACGTATGTCTTGTCGTCTTGCCTCTTCCACGTCCTCGAGAGTTTCCTCTCCCTCTCTTACCGCGATATCCATGGCCGCGATATGACGTCTGAGGCGTCTGTTGAGTTTGCACATCCTTGTTTGATGGACACTCATTTTTGAAATGTCCTTTGACTCTACATGTGTGACATATTACATTTTCGTACCTCATCTGTGAGCTATTCTTATATTCACCTAGAGAGTAGAAAGAGCAGTTTCCGTCGTTATCGACCTTATCACCTGCATTGGAGTTCTCTTTGTTTTTGAGTTCAGTATCCAATAACCTTGTTTTTACATCAGAATACGAATATACTGTCGCGTCTTTATTCATTATCGTTTCTATCGATGTAATAACGCTCTCAAAGCTTTCTGGCATTGTCAGAAGAAGGTAACACGTTTTGTCGGTATCATCGGTTGCAACTTTGCTCACGCCATCGAGTTCTTTTATGAGTTTTTCGAATTTAGTGAAATGATCTTGTAATTCGCCATCGACGAATTTCATTTTCAATAGTTTTCGCATTATAAACATCTTAGATAATGCGCTTTTTCTCTGGAAGATATTTTCCAGATTTGCAATCATTTCTTTGGCGCTTTGTGCGCTCTCTATGTATTCAATATACTTATCTGATATTGACTGTGCGATGATGCATTGAGCTTTTACATCTTTAGCTTGGAAACTGGTAAAATCTGCACCTGTGAGTGCTGTGATTTCTGTGTCTGTTTTATCTAATGCTACGAGTGCACCCTCTTTATTCAGAACAAGACGTATTCTATATTTCCAAGTGGAAAAATTATCTGCCTTTAGCAGGGGAAATGGAACCGTAGACGTAGCCATTTTAGGTTAAGCACGCGAACTCTTTCACTTTGAGCCTGTATATGTAAACAAACTTTTCTCTGTAAATAATTCTGACGTAATTACAACTAACACACGTCTATATATCTCCAAATTACAAGTGTCGGCCCATAATCTGTGAGAGATATTATTTAATATTGAAATTATATTGCCAAATACAATTAGACAACGCGTTGATTAGAAAAGACTTTATTCACTGAACTAACCTTCATAGAATACATACATCTGTTATAACAACAATAATACGCGCATGCGTATTGTACATACATTGTTTAACCATATTTAAATTGTACATATGATATATTTGACAGATTTTCTTATAATGTATAGGATATAGTAGATCAGTAGCCATCATGCGTAGCCATTAATCTGCATGTTTCAGGTTCAATACCAGAGAAAACATCTTAAATCAAGTACATTTTTCAGTCTCCTGGTAAATTCAACCTATAGAATCGAGTACATGGGACAACCTATATACGTTGGGACAGCTAAAGCACAGTGCTGGCTACACTACCTTCCATGCCATGTGGCTCAAGTTCACAACCTACTTATCTGACTCTCCTAAACTACTTCTATGCTGTAAACGGGAGGCATTTTTTTTCTTATAATGTAAGAAAAAATAATTCTTTGATTTTGTTGTCCATGACGTGCGTAAGTTTCGCTAAGAACTTATAAACACTATTCTAAAACAGAACACAAGTATTTTAGATACAAATTTGTACCTTATTGCCTGAGCTTTCGTTCATTACAAGCTTCATCATAGGCTGCCCATTCTGTTTTTGGAGATGGCACCATCTTTTGAAAGATCGTGTGTGTGTGTGTGTGTGTGTGTGTGTGTGTGTGTGTGTGTCGGTTCTAGTACAGTTTCAATCCTGCCCAGAATATCACACAAAATACCAACTAAAATATTCTAAGAAAAATATGAAAAAATAAAGAAAATTCAAGATCCCCAAAACATCAAAAAATGACAAAAAGTCATGAAAATACTGAAATATTTGCAAATGCTCACATTGCATATGAAAATATTAATTAAATTATGAAAACACAATTTTATGTACTTTCTTTACATTTTTTTATCTCTTTGAAACCATTATAAGTAATATTCAAAAGTGATAGATGTATGTAACTTATCTCACAGCTTTATGTACTTTGACTCTGGAATGCCCTGTCTATATGTGTATATAGTGTAACAATTAAACAAGGTCGTACCTGTTAAAATGTATCACACTTGTTTATATGGTGTATTAGTGTGATTGTAGTGTGTTTGCCTCACACTGGTTGTTACATAAATCGACGTCACTACTGGAGTCCGTAGCGTTGTCAATGTCACCAGTACAACCTACCTGTCAATTCATAGGGATTACGATTCCCGGGTGGCGCCAAATTGTTTTTGTTAAAACAATTAAAACATCTAGTTTTTAAAGTAATATGTGGTATTAGCATGGACAGCTGTGGCGTTCGAATTATTCCCGCTGCTACACAGGTTGTCGACTCGTCCACTCGTGACAAGCGCTAGTTGGCTATGACTTAATCTTCGCTAACACACATACATTTACAACAAAAAATCCTATGAAATAACAAGATAGTATTGTTCTGTACTGTGCTTTTTAATACACATTTAATTATTAATAAACATGACAATTGAATAATAAACAAATTTATAATATTACGCTCCGGCTTAGAGCTTGAAACACAAATATCTCAAGGTTGGCAAAATGGTTTTAAAAAAATTATCGTTCATTTACTTTTAACAAAATTACTATGTTTTTAAAACCTGGGATTCTTTTGATCATGAAAATAGACATAAATGTTGATTACGTGAAAAGAAAGTACACTATTATACCTTATAGGTACTTAGGATTTATAATGTGTTTGTACAATTTGTTCTGCATTGTCGTGTTTCTGTTACAGTAGTTATGTTCACAAATAAGGTTATCTTGATAAATGTTTTTTAATATAAGTAAATAACTTATGCCTTTACCTTTGAAAGAAAATACTATTTTTTAAATAGTGAGAAATTTCATCATTTACAAATAATTTAAGTGATTTGGGGTTTTAGGAGTAAGAAATTATTCGGTACTTATCAGTTCGTTTCACGTTGAAAGGTCGTCATCAGTATAGGCGTTTATTTTTCGTATTTGGTCTGGTTGAAGGCTTCCAGCATCTTCTTCAAACTGGTCTGAGTTTTTTCGTTAATTAATTCCTTTAATTTCGTTCTTGGTCATCATTAATTCTGTATAGATCGACGTCTCTTCATATTGGATCATCTGAATTCACTATTTCAATTTGTTATCACTGTTTAAATTAAAGTTTAGATTATCCAATTTCTTGTATGGCTTACCCACGCTTCGTTTCTTGGCGTCTGTATAATTTAACGGAAAAATAAGCCTCAAATGACTCGTTGTCATAGTAACTAATAATTCAATGCTGGTTTAATTTCTCATTACATACATTGTTAGAGATATTTGAATTTTTATTCAAATTTATTAAGTATTTTCCCAATGATTTTACTCCCTTATAATTCCCTTGGGATATTAAATGACATCACTATTATTTTTCTTTCCTTTCAAAGTTTACAATGATACCTCATAAGGTCATATTTTGTTACACTTTAACTATAGTCCAATTATTTGACATTTAATAAATAACATATCTTTCTTGAATTAAATTATTACAATATTATTTCTGTTTTAAAATAACTGATATATTAATACTGTCCCTTCACTGTTCTTAGATTAGTAAGATTTTTTGTGAAATTGATACAATTTGCATCTGAAAGTTCTTGGCAGTTAACTATTTTCATAGTTACAAACAGCCATGATTGTTTTTTAGTGTATCTCCTTTTTAAATTACATTCTGAATTCAGCCTGATGGGCTTCACTTATTTGTTTGTGTTTTAATTATTATTCAACATAAATTTTTATTACTTTTCATTTAACATATAATAGTTAGGTTTATGGACTGTAAGTCCCTTTTCAGTCATATTCCTTCTTTAACATTGAATCAACTATTCTTTATAAATCATAAATTATTCTTAGTACTAACATTGATTTCTATCTTGTCTTATAAAGTATGGTGATAAACATTGTCACTTTCTCTAATATTATTAAGGTTGATTCCCCCTTCAACATGGGGTGTTGTATTCTTTATAAATGTAATCTTTAATAACAAACTTTACTTCTATCCTATCATGCCATGTTAACACAAGTTATGGTACTGGGCTTTCTCCCTGATATGTCACATGCTTTCCTTATATTAATTTTAAATACTATCTTTAATTACTTCTAGGTATCCAATCAATTATAATTCCACTCTAATCATTGGTGGTTTATCAATGTTTTAAAGAGTGTCCATTTCCTTAGCATTCTAACTTGAATGTTTCACATTCACTTTCACTATTTTTATTTAGGGCATTCACTTCACTAAAACACTTCACTTTGGTTCACTGTTTTGTACTTAGTGTTATTTAATGGGTAACCCCTATATCTACTCCTACCATTTCTCACTATTTTGTTCTAGTATTATGTTTACTATAAACAACATTGGGCTAGTTGAGTTTTGGTTGAATCTAACCTTTCTGACAGGGTTAGTGTACTCTTCCTACACTACTTTGCTTTATAATTGTCTCAAAAATGGTTACATATGTTAAATCAATAATAATAATAACATTGGTTTTATTAATATATAATTATTTAAGGTTTATTGACCGTATTCTATCTTTAACATACAATCTTTCCCTTTTATATATGTGTGTTAGTTTCCCTTTGGGTTTTATCTGTCTCCTCTTCATTCTTCCTCTTCTTCTTCTTCATTCTTCATCTTCTTCACTTCAGGTTTAAATTCTGTTTACTTGTATCGATCTGTCCTCTTCTTCTGGTTCTTCTTTAGTTCTGTGTCCATCATTGTTTTGTCTATCACATTTTCTTAAGTATGTTTGGGTTGTCGGCTTAATCATGTCAAAATATTTACATTTTAATAAGTATGTTATGTGGTTCCCTTCTTTATGTTTATGTTTTTTGGCTCAATCACTTGGGTTGGGTAATATCGTGGTACGTCATGTCAAAGTATTTACATTTTAATCATTTTTTACACATTTTATTTCATATGAAGTAGCTTTTATATTAAGAATTATCTTTTTGATTACTGGTACGAGATTTGGCTTAATTGTATCGTTACATAATGCCTCTCCTCTAAAATTGATCATTTTAATAAAATACTAGCATAGTGTTTTATGAAATTATCAGTTATAGATAACTTTTTTCCTTCTCTTCCTTGTTTGTTTCTCCATTCTCCATTTCTCTTCTTACTTAATTCACTCCATTTTATTTGGATCTGTTTTTATTTATTTCCATTGGTGCATATTCCCTCATACACAAATTTTATTTCCCTAACTTTATATAGTAGCTGGTTTCTCCCATTACTACTCATTTTTCTGAGACTAGAGGCACATCTTCTCTACTCAGTTCACATAGATTGCTGGACTTTTCAACAGTCAATCTTAAATCTTTGTCAACTTGTGACTTAATAATAATAATAATATAATAATATAATTGGGATTGTCCACCTTGTGGTTTGACTTTAGATCACTTTGTCCTTACTACTCATTCTTCCTTCCGTTATACCTTAACTATACACTATCATCTACTCATATACTATATTGAGAAATTTTATCTTTATTCATATGTTAATTTCATCATATCTCACTTTTCATTATTTTGTTTCAATGCTTGTTGTGATCATTTTAATTGTTTTAGACATTTTTTTAGTCATTTAGCAGGATTCTGCTTTAGCCATATTTGTATATTTGTTTTATATACAATTTCTCTCTTCTCCTTGTACCAGGTAGAGTTTTATTTATTGTTTCTGATAATACTTTTGATTCAGTATAATTTCAAGTATTTATCTCAGTAATTTGAACTTGATTTTATTTTTGTTCATTTTACTCTGTATTCAGCATCATTTTTGATAATTCTTTGGTAAGTTAATGGTCTTACCTTAAAGGAATGTTTGTAGCGTATTCCTTTTAGCTATTTTTTGTTTTAATTATAATTGTAAGTTTGTGCTTCTTACATTTTTATTACATAGGAATGTGTGTAACTTATTCCTGATTATCTCACTTTTTACTTCATACTTCATATTTCAAAATTTTTTGTTATATTTTAAACTGATTTAAATTGAAAGGAATTTGTGTAACTGTTTCCTTTGTTTTTTTTTTTTTTTTTTTTTTCATTAAAACTTTTTATTGTTCCGCATACATCATCTAAATATTTGAGTAAGCTGCTCTTACAATCTCTTTTAGAATTTTGAAATTTGTTTCATTTCACAATGGTTTTATTCTTCCTCGTAAAACTTTTTTATTGAAGTTTGATTGTAAACTCCCTTGATTTTCTTTGTATTGATATTACTGATTTGGTAAGTATTATTACCATTGTCTCTTGTGATGATATACGGACTATTATGACATACATTTGTTCTATTCATATTACTATACACAGGTCCTTGTTATTTATATTTTTGGTAAGTTGACTTCTCCTTTTCTTTCCTTTATTATTTCCTTCTCTTGTTCGACTCTTTGTTGTTATGCACCTCTACTCCTTCAAGTGCTTGATAGACACACTTATTCTGGATGATATTTTGTTCATGTCATCACCACCTTACCACATGTTGGGGCCATACCCTCTCTCCAAAACTTAAATCATCTTCTCTATTACCTCCATTCCTGTGGTTATCAGGTGGTTCTTGGCTGGGTTCGGCCCTTATGTTGTTTACTTGAGCTATCCGGGGTCCTTCGTCGTTACTTGTTGTATCATGCAGTATTGAAAAACCCGGATTCTCATGAACTGTTACCCAATTTCCGCTATCATTTTGGTTGGTATTGGGTTCCTGGCGGTGGTTATCTTCATTGCGAGGTGGTTCATCATTCCTATCCTCTGCTGGTGGGTTATTATTATTATTTGAGACTGGATAATAACAGTTAGGACGATAGTTCTGGCCATATCTCCTTTGGTTATTCAGTTTTTGTCCACGGATGAAGTTTACTCGATGTCTGTCGTCATTTCTATACTGATTACCCCTGGGTCCCCGGTTGTACTGGTCATTGGGATGATACCGGTTGCCGTAGTAATTATGGTCATTGGGGTGACCATTGGTACATCGTTCAGGTCCATTTCCTCGGTAATTATTATTTGGGCTGTTTCTATTATTGTTTGGACTTCCTGGGTGCTGGTTCTGTTGTCCTCGGTTACCAGGCTGATCGTTTGGGGGGTGTTGGGTATTTCTATTGAACGTTTGTTCAGCATTATTCTCATTATTATTGCGGCCCCAGTTATTTCTGTTATTGTTTTGTGGATAATTGTATGGTCCCTGGAAATTAGGTGTATTATTATTATTGTACCTTTGGTTAGTGATCCTGTTTCTTCTATATTGGTTATCATTCTCCATGTCCTCTAGCAAACTAACCATTCCTTGGATTGTTTTAATTTGGCCTTGTCGCCTGGCCTTCTGGATGGCCTCTTCGTAATGGTAACCCAGTTGTATCACCAACGACTCTTCCGGTATCCTGGGTTCCAAATTTCTGGCTATACATACCTTTCCCAGAAAGTACGATGTTAATGTGTGTCCTCCTTGTGTCTCGTACCTTCCGTTACTAATGTCATTGCGGATCACATTCTGTGTTGATTCGGACCAATACTTCTCCCTGAACTGTTTCTTGAATTCCTGAGTATCATTTATCTCAGGTCTTGTGGCCGTCCACCAATTGTCATGGGTGTCACGAAACATCTCGTCGATCATACTCCTCACACTAGACCATCTGGTTTCTCTGTTCTTCTCTATCAGTTCTTCTACCCGTTTGAGGAATTCTATCGGGTTTCTCCTGTAGCTACGAAAATTAATCATTTCTCTGTTCTCACTAGTTACGAACTGTGTGTGATTATATGGTTTTTCCCTTAATGCATCTAATTCCTCCTGCATCTGTTTCTCTCGCATACTGATTCCCTGGATTTTTTCTCGGTTTTCTCGGGTCAGTCCGTCGACCTTGTCTATGACGGTGTACACTTTCTCCACCCGATTGTTTACATCCAGTTGTAGCCCTTTGTGCCTCTCCTCCAATTCCTTGGCCACC
This sequence comes from Magicicada septendecula, assembly GCA_034769895.1. Taxonomy (NCBI): domain Eukaryota; kingdom Metazoa; phylum Arthropoda; class Insecta; order Hemiptera; family Cicadidae; genus Magicicada; species Magicicada septendecula. Next base: position 176,347,369 of record CM068372.1, read on the forward strand.
TCCTGTTTCTTCTTCTGGCATCTTTCATTAAGGGCTTGGTAGAATTCGGTCACTCTCAACTTATTTTCTTCTTCGATATCAATGATTTTATAATTCATTTCTTCTCGTACTTGTAACAAGGCTTCATTTGTCTCCGCTACCGATTGCTTGGTCTCCTCTCGACATTCGGCCAATTGTTGTTTCCTTTCCTCTTTGGTTTTCTCACTTGCTTCCTCTATCTTCCGTTGGAGAATATCCTGATTATTTTCCATCTTTTGATTTACTATCTCTAGATCCTTCTTGATCTGTTTCTTCAACTCTTCACTCTTCTTCTCCAATGCCTCCTGACTTCTTTTCAAGTCTTCATGGTTGCTTTCTATTTTATCATTCAGGAATTCTATACTCTCCTTCATTTGTTTCTTCAATTCTTCACTGTTTAGGTCTAGTTTCTCTAATCTTTTATTCAAATCTTCACTGTTTAGGTCTAGTTTTTCTAATTTTTTATTCAAATGTCCAAAATGTTCCGTCATCATTTTCATCAAACTATCTAGTTTCGTTTCTTCTGTTGGTTTTATTGGTTGGTTATTTACCATGACTTCTGTTTCTATTTCCGGTTCAGGTTCAGGTTCAGGTGGATTTGGATTTTCCACTTGGTCCTCCTGTGGGTTTTCTTCTGACAATTCTCCGGTCGTTTCCTCCATTTCTATTTCCTCGACTTCCTCCATTTCTTCTGGGTTTCCTTCTTGGTTTGATGATTCCTTCCCTTTGCGCCTCGTAACCATACCGTGCCTATTCATGATCGCCGCTAGTTATTTTTACCAGCCGCACGTTGTTGGTCGCCAATATGTAACAATTAATTGGGGTCGTACCTGTTAAAATGTATCACACTTGTTTATATGGTGTATTAGTGTGATTGTAGTGTGTTTGCCTCACACTGGTTGTTACATAAATCGACGTCACTACTGGAGTCCGTAGCGTTGTCAATGTCACCAGTACAACCTACCTGTCAATTCATAGGGATTACGATTCCCGGGTGGCGCCAAATTGTTTTTGTTAAAACAATTAAAACATCTAGTTTTTAAAGTAATATGTGGTATTAGCATGGACAGCTGTGGCGTTCGAATTATTCCCGCTGCTACACAGGTTGTCGACTCGTCCACTCGTGACAAGCGCTAGTTGGCTATGACTTAATCTTCGCTAACACACATACATTTACAACAAAAAATCCTATGAAATAACAAGATAGTATTGTTCTGTACTGCGCTTTTTAATACACATTTAATTATTAATAAACATGACAATTGAATAATAAACAAATTTATAATATTACGCTCCGGCTTAGAGCTTGAAACACAAATATCTCAAGGTTGGCAAAATGGTTTTAAAAAAATTATCGTTCATTTACTTTTAACAAAATTACTATGTTTTTAAAACCTGGGATTCTTTTGATCATGAAAATAGACATAAATGTTGATTACGTGAAAAGAAAGTACACTATTAATCAGCTGATGCATTTGTCAGCTGAAGTAGTTGGAGGCGTGTGGCTTGTTTTGTTTACAGTTCTCTCAAGGTTATTTTACACAAACATCAGTTGTTATTCATTCATTGGATTCATTCTAACTTGGTTTAATAGGCTAGTCATACCTTATAGGTACTTAGGATTTATAATGTGTTTGTACAATTTGTTCTGCATTGTCGTGTTTCTGTTACAGTAGTTATGTTCACAAATAAGGTTATCTTGATAAATGTTTTTTAATATAAGTAAATAACTTATGCCTTTACCTTTGAAAGAAAATACTATTTTTTAAATAGTGAGAAATTTCATCATTTACAAATAATTTAAGTGATTTGGGGTTTTAGGAGTAAGAAATTATTCGGTACTTATCAGTTCGTTTCACGTTGAAAGGTCGTCATCAGTATAGGCGTTTATTTTTCGTATTTGGTCTGGTTGAAGGCTTCCAGCATCTTCTTCAAACTGGTCTGAGTTTTTTCGTTAATTAATTCCTTTAATTTCGTTCTTGGTCATCATTAATTCTGTATAGATCGACGTCTCTTCATATTGGATCATCTGAATTCACTATTTCAATTTGTTATCACTGTTTAAATTAAAGTTTAGATTATCCAATTTCTTGTGTGGCTTACCCACGCTTCGTTTCTTGGCGTCTGTATAATTTAACGGAAAAATAAGCCTCAAATGACTCGTTGTCATAGTAACTAATAATTCAATGCTGGTTTAATTTCTCATTACATACATTGTTAGAGATATTTGAATTTTTATTCAAATTTATTAAGTATTTTCCCAATGATTTTACTCCCTTATAATTCCCTTGGGATATTAAATGACATCACTATTATTTTTCTTTCCTTTCAAAGTTTACAATGATACCTCATAAGGTCATATTTTGTTACACTTTAACTATAGTCCAATTATTTGACATTTAATAAATAACATATCTTTCTTGAATTAAATTATTACAATATTATTTCTGTTTTAAAATAACTGATATATTAATACTGTCCCTTCACTGTTCTTAGATTAGTAAGATTTTTTGTGAAATTGATACAATTTGCATCTGAAAGTTCTTGGCAGTTAACTATTTTCATAGTTACAAACAGCCATGATTGTTTTTTAGTGTATCTCCTTTTTAAATTACATTCTGAATTCAGCCTGATGGGCTTCACTTATTTGTTTGTGTTTTAATTATTATTCAACATAAATTTTTATTACTTTTCATTTAACATATAATAGTTAGGTTTATGGACTGTAAGTCCCTTTTCAGTCATATTCCTTCTTTAACATTGAATCAACTATTCTTTATAAATCATAAATTATTCTTAGTACTAACATTGATTTCTATCTTGTCTTATAAAGTATGGTGATAAACATTGTCACTTTCTCTAATATTATTAAGGTTGATTCCCCCTTCAACATGGGGTGTTGTATTCTTTATAAATGTAATCTTTAATAACAAACTTTACTTCTATCCTATCATGCCATGTTAACACAAGTTATGGTACTGGGCTTTCTCCCTGATATGTCACATGCTTTCCTTATATTAATTTTAAATACTATCTTTAATTACTTCTAGGTATCCAATCAATTATAATTCCACTCTAATCATTGGTGGTTTATCAATGTTTTAAAGAGTGTCCATTTCCTTAGCATTCTAACTTGAATGTTTCACATTCACTTTCACTATTTTTATTTAGGGCATTCACTTCACTAAAACACTTCACTTTGGTTCACTGTTTTGTACTTAGTGTTATTTAATGGGTAACCCCTATATCTACTCCTACCATTTCTCACTATTTTGTTCTAGTATTATGTTTACTATAAACAACATTGGGCTAGTTGAGTTTTGGTTGAATCTAACCTTTCTGACAGGGTTAGTGTACTCTTCCTACACTACTTTGCTTTATAATTGTCTCAAAAATGGTTACATATGTTAAATCAATAATAATAATAACATTGGTTTTATTAATATATAATTATTTAAGGTTTATTGACCGTATTCTATCTTTAACATACAATCTTTCCCTTTTATATATGTGTGTTAGTTTCCCTTTGGGTTTTATCTGTCTCCTCTTCATTCTTCCTCTTCTTCTTCTTCATTCTTCATCTTCTTCACTTCAGGTTTAAATTCTGTTTACTTGTATCGATCTGTCCTCTTCTTCTGGTTCTTCTTTAGTTCTGTGTCCATCATTGTTTTGTCTATCACATTTTCTTAAGTATGTTTGGGTTGTCGGCTTAATCATGTCAAAATATTTACATTTTAATAAGTATGTTATGTGGTTCCCTTCTTTATGTTTATGTTTTTTGGCTCAATCACTTGGGTTGGGTAATATCGTGGTACGTCATGTCAAAGTATTTACATTTTAATCATTTTTTACACATTTTATTTCATATGAAGTAGCTTTTATATTAAGAATTATCTTTTTGATTACTGGTACGAGATTTGGCTTAGGCCTAATTGTATCATTACAATAGAAGTGCTTGTTTTTAGCATACAAAGACTTATGTGTTCAGGACACCATTGTAGTATTGGATTTGGGGGATTTTTAACTTAAAATGCTCAAAATAATTTAAGGTTGACCTCAGAGATGGACAAATTGTGTGTCTATATGTATTACATAAATTTTGACCAATTCGGTTTGCATATTATTTAATATTCCTTGATTACAAAAATATTAGTAACGTTGTTATTTTGTACAAAAAGTGTAATTTCAATATACATATTTAATGACAGGAAGAATTTGGTATAGTGAGTAGTAGTACCATACCCAGGAGCTGCTTTTTTGCAGGGGGGACTGCCTTCTGGTAGGGGGATGAAACTACCTTGAAGGTTGGACTCCCCTTTATTTTATTAATTTACAAATATTTTAATACTTATTTCTATTTATAGTAATTCTAGTTATTTACATACTTATTTATAAGCCTTATTTTAACACACACACAACTGGCTTAGAAATAGGCCTATGTTAGGCTATTATGAAATTTTGCTGATATTAATAATAGCTCTAGAATCAGCATAATATATCTACTTGTATGCATGTATGTTGGCCAATGTATATGAATTAAAAATATATATTTACAAAAATTAATTTTTATTTATCTTGGTACACTGGATTTTCCTGGATGCCTGCAGGCTTTTCCAATTATTCAAGAACCTTGACTTTTTTATTATTGTCACTTTGGTTACAATTTTAAATAAACACTTTTAGTTAATAAACATTAAATAAACAAATTTAATAAACATTAAATAACATTTTAAAGACTGCAATCATTAAAGATGTAATAAAAGCTGCACACTTATGTGTAGAAATAACTTCTATACTAATACTTGTTTATTGTTATATTGGAGTGTTAGTGGTCTCAAATATTTCTACTAGTAATTTTATACAAACCACTATGTTGTCTTTGGAATTAACGAGCGCTTTCGGCAGTCAAGCCATCTTCAGGTCATTTACCAACGAATCAGGTTTGTAAATGACCTGAAGGGCTGCCGAAAGCGCTCGTCAATACCAAAGACAACATAGTGGTTTGTTTAAAATTAGTAGTAATACTTGTTTCAAATGTCCAACAGTACACATTACAGTATAGACCTATAGCGAAAATCCCTTGTGTTCATGATATGAATCGTTTAGTGTTACTTAAATGAGATAAATACAAAAGCAGAGGTGCATGCCTAATACAATATGAGCATAACAAAAGCCTATTTCACAATACAATTTATTGATTTAGATTTAATTAATTATTTTGTTGAAAATGTACAATCACGTTATCCATTTTAAGTCAGTGTCTAGTACTTCAGAACTGATATCTTCTTGTATACAAACATCAGGAAGAAATAAGCCTACCCAAATTTTAAGGTTAGAGACTCGAGTTGTTACAACAGGCCGGTTTCAGATATATTTATTTTAAAACACATGTTTACTTACACATGGCTTTCCCCTCTTTGGAGGCATGTTGTTACGAACAGAATGACACCTTTAAAAACACTGAAGTTTCCTGAAAAACTAAATCACAAACCGCATTCACAACATAACAAAATTTGCGCGCTTTTCAAACTCAACATGTTACGACGCATTTGTAGTAATCAGCTGATGCATTTGTCAGCTGAAGTAGTTGGAGGCGTGTGGCTTGTTTTGTTTACAGTTCTCTCAAGGTTATTTTACACAAATATCAGTTGTTATTCATTCATTGGATTCATTCTAACTTGGTTTAATAGGCTAGTCAACGTAAAAAACTGAGTTGTTAATAGTCATACTGCGCGTGTTTGCTTGGTGTAACTTGGTGCGGAGTTAAAGAGCAGCTTTTTTAGTTTAATACTTTAGTCGAAATTTAACATAATATGATACCAAGAAGAAGAATTGTTGATCTTTTTCAAACAATTGCAAATGCTTCGTAAGTAAATTTATTTTAAATATTACTAGGATGTCGTATGCAATCGAATAATTTTGGTATGTTCAAGGTAGTTTCCTTGGGATACAATTTTTCATGATGCCCTGTAATTATTATTATTATTATTATTATTATTATTATTAACTTTCACAGAGTGGACTGTTGCAGACTGGAAAAGTGTTCATAATTCAGTTTTGAAATAAGAAATTCAAAATTGTAACATGTAATGAGGCAGACAGTTTTAGGTGATGAAAATACAGTAGCATATACAATCAGATAGTCATGCAATCTTATCAAAAATGATTGTCAATCAAAATAAACATGTAATCATAGGAAGATTATGTTATCCATTTCACAAATTTAAGAATAATACATTTCTAGGTGTCATTAAAAATCCAAAATAGTTAAACTATTCTTGATACAGATTTTGAATATTTTAAAAATAAAACTAAGTTGCCAGTATAAAGTACTTTTCGGTAATTATCGGCTTTATATCCAATGCTGGTATTGAAGTGTAATATTTTTTTGTCTATTCTTCTATGTTATATAAACACGCGAAAAATAATTTTAAACGGCGGGCGAACGTATTTACGGAGAAAAAAATAAAACAATTACTTCCATAAGCATGCATGCAAAGCGAATGCCAAAAACCCGCGAATTTATGAAGAAGGTCGGTTATAAGGCTGACACCTGATTGGTCGAAACAAAAAACTAGCGCGTTAATAAACTGTTAAGTTCAAAATTTTGCATGTTCTCACTTATAATTGGGTTTCGTTTGTGTGTGTCCGTTAAAAGGAAAAAGCGCCAACACTACATTCGCGTGGTTTCGCCCGACCCATAAGGTAGTGTATTATCGTGTAGCGGTATTTATTTTGTGAATTTCAGTGTTTTCGTTTGTGTTATTGTGTGGTGTTATTATTAATTATTTCTATTATTTAGGAAACACCAGATTTTATTATAAACATTTTATTAACACATTTAATTACTGCAATGGCCTTCCAAGACATTCAGTGCAGTAGGAAGTCGGACGCTTGCATTTGAATGAATGAGTCTGACATTATCGACTTTTTAATTTCCCACGGGGTAATTAAAGAGTCAATAAATTGTCCTTCATGTGGGTCCCTATTAGCACTGAATAGAGAGACAGGTATTATATTTTCGGTGTCACAATTTGCAAGAAGTCATTGCTAAAAAAAGAAAAGGAGATGCGACATCAAGCGTTCTGCACGAGAAGGTAGTTTCCTTTCTAAGACCCACCATCCTCTCACAACCTACTTTTACCTGGTCTGCTACATCCTTCATAACCCTCCACCTTGTCAACACCTTTTCATGTGGAATTATGATGTGAGCACCGAATTCGTCGTCGACTGGTACAGTTTTTGTCGAGAAGTTTTTATTTTCGACGCCCAGCGCACTTCGTCTAAGCTGGGGGGCCCTGGAAAGACTAGAAGTCGACGAAGCTAAATATTATACAAAATATTTTTTATAGGATTTTTGGGAGCAGTGGCGTATCTAGAATTTGGCTGGGGGGGGGGGTCACAAAAGAAAAAACAAGTTAAGACTGATCAAAATTACTATCTTTAAAGTGGCTGAAAAACGCGTGATAACATCCTGAAATCAGTTCCTTTAAAATAAATGATAATAACACAATAAAAATATGCGTTACTGAAACAAAAGATACTGAGTGAATTGATTTTCCTATATTTCATATTTCAAATGTGTACCCTAATGCTGTGTAATAAACCTGTTTGTATACTTAAAAAAGAGCTACTATTATATTAGCATACAAGATGGAAAAAATATAAGAAAATAGCCTAAAAAATTTAGAGATTAACAAAGTTTTTTCAACTTTTTTGACCCTCTGGTGGGTTCCAGTCCTGTTTGGGAGAGAATGCTAGCCATGGATTGCACTCCTGGCTGGAAACAGCAGTATGAAAGGGAAACTTTAATGTTCCACTTGATGGTGTACATGTCACCAGTAATGAAAACCATTTTGATGACCACTTTTTCAATGCCATTCTCTGATCACAAACTACCAAATGATGGTGTAAGTGTCGAAAATGCTTGTCAGAGTAGATATCATTATAGAGATGGTGTCTGGACCACCCACCTGGACAATTCGAGAAAGCAGCTGTAAACAGTTCAAAATATATTTGGGCTAACTTTAACAACACATTAATCGATATGAAAATTGTATATTCCATACTCACTTGTTAATAAAACTACAAATATTATCGTGGAGAATGTATATTTTTTCACACTACACACAACAAATTATAACACATGTATAATAAAGTTTAATTCATGACACTATTTACACTGTGCTAAGTGGATGAGAGATAAAAACAGAAAGGAATTGATTGCCTGACTTCTTCATGTGTGTTTTCAGTCTCTCCATTCAGATCTCTAGTCCACTTGCTGACTCTCGTATGTAGTTTCATTATCTTTTATTGTTTGCTTCATGTGTTATATCCATAGTCTTCCGGGTCATCTGCCATCCATCGTATTTGTTAAAAATTATTTTGATACAATGCTCAAAATACCATACTCATAATGCTTATTTTGAGGACGGTGCCATTCATAAAAACATGTTTTGGTTAGTACTCTTATATTTTAATTTTTTTAAATATAATTTGTCATTCTACAAAAATAATAAGATTTTTATTACATTTTTGTCTAATGAATGGAGTTAAAATAAATGTTGTCTACATAAAACATGCTTACAGAGGATTTGTTAACTACATACTATTTGGTGACAGGTGAATACCATAAAATTGAACTAACAACATGTCTAATGATGTACTCATAACAGTAAACCAATTTGTATTTGTACACATATTGAACTTTCTTAAGTCAAATGAGACAACTTGTAATTTATAAGGAAAACTAATTTCCACATTGAATAATTGTGGGTGCCTATAGCATTGACATCTGCTTCTAGAAAAAAATGAACTTGTCACTTATTGATTTTATATGCATTTTATGATACCTTCTTCAGACACCTTTGTGGTGAATAAAACAGTGCATTGTAATAGTGAACTTTTTTTATATAGAGTTTGACTATTAAACCCTCCACTTTACTGTAAGATAAAAATATGGTATAATACTTATTCATCAAATAATACGTGTGACACAGAAACTTCACAAATACGTCAAACTACAATGGATTGTTTCACATTTTGAAATTACTGGAAACAAAGCACTAGATGATCTATCAAAGAAGACACCAAACTTTATCAAACACAGTATATTTATGTCTCATGTTATAACAGCATAAACTATTGTAAAAAAAAAACTGATAAAATGTAACATAACTAAGAAAGTGCTGAAAACAAAACTTAAAAAAATATGTTTATGGATTAGGAACACTTTAAATATAAATGAAGACATGGCTTTTCTTTATCTTAACACTGGCCACAACTGCTTAGGAGCTCTCCTTGTAAAATTAAATTAAACTCTTCTACAAATCACAAGAATGTAAACGCTGCCATGAACATAACTCAAAGATGGGTAAAGAATACCTCCTCCACTACCAAAAACTTGACATAAACATTAAAACTTCAAAAAACATCATTCAAGAGAACATTATTTGAATTTCATAACATCCCAATTGTATTTGGGATTCCAGAAAGCTGATAGACAAGAGATTAAGCTAACCAAAACAACACAAACATAGGAAAAAGTTAGTAAAGTTTAATTGTGTGTGTGTGTGTGTGTGCGTGTGTGTGTGCGTGTGTGTGTGCGTGCGTGGGCATGTGTATGTGGGTGTGTAAAACTATTTGTACTATATTTATCAAATTTTTTATCCTTCCTGCATTTTCTTACAGATTCCTTTCCCGTCTGTGTGTTGGCTCCTTACTTCAAACTTTCCACTCTGTTGCGTTATATCCTATTTCCATTTTTCCCTACAACAAGTTCTGCTGTGGTTTAAGGTTAGTGAACATATTTCATATTGATAATGACCACTTGAAGACAACATGCCACATCTTTTCATATGTATGTTACATTTTTGTAGGTGCAGATGTCCTGCTCATTCTCAAACAGGCCCAATACATTTTCTTGGACCAAAACAGTCAAGTTCAAAAACAGCATCTACACGAAACAAGGAATATGCATTTGAGGTAACTTTTTAACAGATTTGACAGTACAGTTATTTACTAGATTTTAATGCTAGCTTTGTCATATAGAAAAGTTTCGCATAGGAAATTGATGTATGTGTTACAGGGAAAGTTGATTGTTAGGGAGAGTTGACTGCCTAGGAAGAGTCAACTCTTACTAAAAGTATCAGTAAAAGTTGATTGAAAATAAACAGATCAACTTTTCCTAGGAAGAGTTAACTATGCCTGCTGTGGTTTAGTAAAAGTTGATTCAGAGATGTTGCTCTCCACATATAACTGCGCGCGCATATCTTTGTTTTGATTATTCCGGCCAGGCAGTCGCCATTACTCGTCTATTTGTTGTAGTGCAATAGTGACCAAGGATTCAGTGTTTTTTTACATTTCAATAATTAGTTTCAGTGTGCAATAATTATGTCAGACTCCAAGGCAGAACTGTTTCGTGAAAAAATAAAGCTAGAACGCTCGACTTCCAAGGTAAATTCACTGATATTGACCAAATTGAAATATGATAGCTACATTCAAAAATCTAAAAACTGCGAATAAAAAAGAAAGTAATGATCTCAGGTTTTTTAAGACGATATGACATTATTGAAGTAAATGGTATTACAAAACTAATACACCCTGTCACAGACCAAGAAAGCATAAGGTATTATGTTTTTGATGAAGAGCTGTTTGGAGTTCTTAATGAAGCGCACATATCCACTGGACATGGAGGAAGAGATCGTATGATTGAGCAATTGAAAGGTAAATTCCAAAATGTTACTACAAAGGACATTCTACTATTTTTAAGCTTGTGCGAACCTTGTGTTAATTACGCAGTTAATTACGTAATTCATACGGATGCTAAGATGTAATTAGGAACGTCCTGGTCTGTGAGCGTTGCATAAATACTTGGCGGCAGCGACCTTAGAGTCAGTATAGCAGCGATATATTTACAGTTCGGTTCAAGAGTTATTATCGGGCGACATTACTGTGTACGTTCAAGTGGTTATTAGTGAAGTGGTGCATTTTATAATCGGGCGGTATAATTGTAATACAATTGTGTTTAATGTTAGTGACATTTTATTGCGTGTGAACAATTTATATTTGATTTGTTGTAGTAGACTATGTTGTTAATTACAAACTGTAAAAATTAAAGCTGGTGATTAGTGACTTAATTGGTGTCTTGTACTTATTTTGTTTCCACTGTACCTACGACGATCAAGTAGACCGTCGTAACAGTATATAAAGAGTGGCATGATGTTCAGTGAATTGTTTGGTGATTGTACATAGGGCATTAAACTGGTCCATGATATAATGTTCTTTTCAAAACTGTGCTTGCTCTGTCCATATCTTTTCATCAGCAGGTTTTTTTGTTCTATTCAGGATTATCCAGGACAGAATTTTACCGCGTGTCCATAGTAGTTACTCATGTCTAGTTCGTTGGAGCTTTAACAAGTATGCCTCATTTTTCACTCTTCAGGAAGTGTTTCTAAATCCATATATTGCCATATACAGGTAAAAATCTTTATTAACATGATAATGTTTTTAGGCTGGGGGTCATTCCACAAAATGCGTGATGCAAAATGTGTAACGTCATCGAAAAATGTAACGCTCCATGTGATGTTAACACTATATTTTTTCCACACTTTCGATTCCCCACAGTCTAGAAATCTTCGGTCTCTGTCATTTTAACATGATAATGTTTGTTATATAGTAAATATCAACATAAAACATCGCTGGACAGGAGAGTCTGCAGTTTATGCACATTATACGTTTCAAAAGCCTAAAACCATTATCATGCTTCGATATTTCCGTTTCGTCGAAATTCTTTTCATGTGGGGGTGGAAAGGGAGCAGCTGGATAAATCCTGGTAAAAGACGTTCATAAAATTGTTATCAGTTGTTTTCAAATGTACAGTGTGCTTATTATATTTTTGTGTAACATCATTTTTCAGTGTTTCTGTTGGAATGTTGTCAATCCCTGGTGCCTTACTACTTTTAGATCACTTTCTAGCTTCTAAAATTTCTTCTTCTCAGAAGGGGGGGACGATTTCAAGTATTCTTACTTGGGGTGCTGTACTAGCTAAGACCTCAATTTCCTGTCTAGGTATTTGCTTGCATTGCAGCATTGAAAACTGTCTGCTAGTGTTGGCACCAGTGCTTCAGTTGTTCAGTCTCTGGGATGAGAGGATTCTGTCATTATCATCTTTCACTGGTTTGACTTGAAAGAAGCTTATACCAGACAGCCTCTTTGGGATGGTGTAGATTTTATTGGCATTGCCCATATTATCTGCTTCTCCTGCCTTTCCAAAGACCCTTGTCTTATGCTGAAGCTTTAGCGCCTCTTTTCATTCCTTCATAGGATCTCATCATAGTTACCTATTGTGCCCATGTTTTTCATATACTCACCAATGTTTTTTGTTGTCTTTTCATATTAATTGCATTCCAAGCGTCCTCTGATATTCATTCCTTCTGCCTAGGATATTTGTAGCTTATCATTGTGTTCTTGAACACATTTATTTAAAATGGTTAGCTTATAAACACTGAAACCGATAATGCAGAAATAGGTGAGACAACATTTCAAAAATTATCATAAAAACTTTGAACATCTTTTTTTGTTTGTATCATATAGAAAGTATTCTATATAAGATTGTTAACTAAGATGTATCTGTCAGCGATTTACTATTAAAACTTACATAAGTTTTATTTCTAACATTATGAGATTAACTATTTATTTAGTGTCAAGTTTGTAATTAATAGGCCTGTTTCAAACTAGTACATTATACAGCTGAGACTGAATTACAGATTTTTGTTTCAAAGCTCGAAGAATTTTTAAAATTTATTGCTAACAAATATACAGGGTGATTCAAAAAGGACTTTACAACTTTGAAAGGATACAGAAATTTATTCAGATAACTTAGAGTCGGTTGAGGTGTCATTTCAAAGCAAAACACATCAAGTTTGTCATCCAACATTCATTGTGGTTCGATGTGGCTACCATTTGTAATGCGGCATACATCCCACCTGAAGTCGATTTCATTCCAGACTTTAGCCAATAAGTCGTGTGTCACTTCTGCAGTGGTGGGGTTAATTGAAGTCTCAGCTCAGCAAGATTAGCACATAAAGGTGCTACAAAAACCCTATCTTTAATGAAACCGCACAAGAAAAAATCTACGTGTGTCAAATCTGGGGAGCGAGGTGGCCATGCAATTGGACCTGCATGACCAATCCACTGACCTGGGAATTGGGTATCAAGAAAATCTCGGACTTCTACGCAGTAGTGAGGCGGTGCCCCATCATGCTGATAGTAAAGGCATCCATCTTGGTCATCCTCGTCTAACTGAGGAATTAGAAAATTTTCTAGCATGTCCAGATACACGATACCATTTATAGTTGCCTCCTGGAAGAAGAACGGGCTGTACACTTTTTGTTTGCTAAGGGCACAAAAAACATTGACCTTAGGGCTATCACGAATATGCTGCAAGGTTTCATGGGGGTTTTCACTACCCCATATTCGGCAGTTATGGGTGTTCACCTTGCCACTGATGTGAAACGTTGACTCATCACTAAAAATTACATTGTCTAGGAATGTCTCATTGTCTGCAATTCTACCAAACATTTCCACACAAAATTGCTGGCGAGCGACTTTATCTTCATCTGTAATGTGTTGAACCATGGTTAGTTTGTATGGCTTCAAGTGCAAGCGTTTATGTAATACGCGCCAAACAGTCGGTTGTGGAATGCCAGTCTCACGTGACGCACGGAGGACTACGGGAAAAGCTTTCTCTGAGTTGTTCCACAGCAGCTTCAGGAACTTGTGGACGTCCTGGTGATTTTGGATGTCGTACAGACCAGTCTCAATGAAGGTTTGGTGCCAAGAGTAAATTGTAGGCCTACTAGGAGGCTCCCTACCGTACTCCGTACGGAATTTACGTTGACCTGCAGTTGCTGATTGCGTATCGTGAAACCAAAACACACAGCAAGCATGTTCCGCACCAGTAAAAGTAGCCATTTTCAACAACAATGGTGACAGCGCTACTGGTGGGTGTATTCGGTGTTAATAGACTACGTGAGTCAAAACTTAATGTCTTTTGCTTCGAAATGACACCTCAACCGACACTGTAAGTTATCTGAATAAATTTCTGTATACTTTCAAAGTTGTAAAGTCCTTTTTGAATCACCCTGTAATTCAAAAATCAAATATCATGTACATATATGTGATTATCATGTGTGATAATGTAAATATAAAAATTTTTAAATAAAAGTTTCAAGTCCATGTGGTGGAAGGTTTTTTTTTAACTGTAGTTGGATGATCACTCTTTACTGACTTGTATTCAGTGCATTCTGTATAAAGTGCCTGTTATTCAGACAAATCAAGAGAAAGCTAACAATGATACCGAAATAAAATGGCTAATAAACCTTGTACAAATATTTTGCCAGCATAAACAATTTATTATTTATCTGATATTGTTTACTCTTGTTATAGTTAAAATGGAAATTTCCTAACTTGTTAATACACGTTACAAGAATGTGTGTGTGTTATTGATATGAAATACGAATATGTATTGGAGTGGTTTCTCGTACTATTTTTATTGTTTGATGATTAAAAGTTACTTTGTACACAAACAAATTATTTGTAAAAGTCTGTGTATTGGAATGTTGTCGGAAAATAAAACAACCCTTTATGTATGGTACAGTTAATGTGAATTGTAGTGTGTGGCCATGATCTTATCACTGAAGTTATTAACCAGCAAAAGTTATATAATTCTCTTGGCATGTGATAAGTGAGATACAAAATATGTTACTTGGTAAAAGGTCAAAATACAGATAAGATAATTGCTTTTATTTTTTTGGTTGTGTGTGTGCACGCGCACATTTTCCTTTTGCATGACAGCTGTATTGTAAACAGGAGGGAGTTAACATAATTTTGCAGTCTGTAATTAAAGAATAAATTCCAGACTTTTACAGTGTTAAAACTGACTACATCAAAAGAGTCTTTAAGATTACCTCTTATAGAAATGTTATAAAGAAGAGAGAATAAGCATCAGTTACAGATAGTTGAAAACAGAAGCAAATAAATAATTTGTAATTTTTATTAAAACTTCTCTAAAATATAGTACAGATATGTTGTTAAGTGTTACAGGCAGTATAATTTGATACATATATATATATATATATATATATATATATATATATATAAATTAAATGTAACAGCCTTGCCTCATATATTTGTAAACAAATATTTTTAAACATCTTGATCGACTACTCCCAGATATTGGAGTAATGTCAATTGTTGAATTTATTATCTAATAATTGTTAAGTGAACCTAAAGTTTGTGATGATGATGTAAGGGCTTGCCACTGCAAAGCCAGTCACTTGTGAAATTTTCTGCTTATTTCGTTTGGAGGTAATGACAGTGGCATAGCCAAGAGGGAGGTTTGCAGAAACTTTCCTTACTTCAATATTGATGAGCTTATTTCTCAATAAATTTTACTTGTCCACTAATTATTTTTTTGTGAGGGATTGTTTTCTCTTGTAAATTATAATCCTATTTTTATATAATCCTAAATTTGTCATTCAGCAGTGTGAGTGGGTATGTGTATAATCGCATACCTATCACCAGTGTATTATTGGCAGGAATGAGCATTTAGAGTAATTACACTGTTGTTTAGTCTGTCATTCTAGACAAATACCTGAGATCACTACCTGGCTCAACTAGGGTTGGAATAAAGCTTGAGAAATTTGTATGTGGAACAAAACGTTTATATAAAAAATAGATAAAAAGAATATTTCATGTAAACTAATTATACTGTTATCAGAACTTCAGCTTGCCGGGCTGTAAGGCCGTGGTCCAAGGTTGTTGGATGCAAACATTTCAGCCATGCCTTCGATGACCATCTTCAGTGCAGAAGGCTGCAACACATTGATGAAGGTTTCACAGTCAGTGACCACTGAACTGTGGTTAAGGCTAGTGGCTGTGAGTGGGACACCCATTATTGCCGAAACGTTTGCATCCAACAACATATTACAGCGCGGCAAGCCGAAGTTCCGATAACATTGAAGCCGGCCGTGAAAGCCTTAGACAGAATTTAATTATAATATGTTTGTAAAACACCCCGATCATTAAACTACCATGTGGCCATCAATCCAGGTTTCTTTTCTCATGCATGTGGTGCTTGATTTTGCAAGTTGAGCCATAATGCGTTAACCACACACAACTGTACCACCAAATTAAAATAAGGAATTTTAATCAATTTTATTTTCTTAAAATGACTTTTTTGTGTTTAAATACATTTTTCTGTGGCACTATAGTAAATTAATAAATAATGTTATATATTCAGGTTTGGATATTTTAGGTAAAAGTTCATGAGGTACTCACTAAGTCACAATAAAAAGCAAAGTATAATATTTTCACTTTTTATACATTGACACAGATATTTAATGAAATAAAAACAGGCTCCACTCATTTCTACAATTAACTTTACTCTTAAGTGTTTATCTCAAAAATTGTGTTTTAGTCTGCAGCTAAGTACTTCAGTGAAGTCAATAACATTGCCTCTCTTTTGTACGTTGTTGTACAGTGAACACAAATTTTATATAAACATCAAAGGAAGGACACATAATTTGTCCACTAGGAACAGCTGGTTCAAGTCACTGTTGTGTTCTCATTTCACTGTCCTTGAGCCCATATGTGTTTCTTAAGCAGTACAGTGAAATGAAATGGAAATGTACACAGCTAGTAACCCCCTCCCCACAACTGATCTGCTCAGAAGGAAAGATACAGTAAGTGGGTGGGGAGGGGTATGACTTTAAGCCACCTGTTGAAAGTGAAAACAAATCTAAAAGATGTAGTTACATAACATAATCAACAAAAACTGATATTAACTCAAAAGAGCCAATATTAGCCAAAACTCAAAAGGGACTTGTGCTGTTTCATGTTGTAGATTAATTTTGATAAGCCTATTTTCTCTTAAGTTTTTAGTACTATAGGCCTACTTGTGACATACCTTGTATAAAGTATTAGGTTATTCATTCAGCACTGGTCATATGAATTTGTTTAGAGTTTATAAAACTGAAAACCATTTCTTTAAAATGAGTTGTTGCTTTGTAACAAGCATAAAGAAAGTACTGTAGTATTATACTCTGTCATTAATCAGATTTACATACATTATGACAAACCAAAATTGTATGGCTTACCCACCACCTGTTGGTTTTGTCAATTTATAATAATCTCCTTCCGATGTTATATTAACTAAGTCCAAAACTTCGTAATTTTCTCGCTATCTGTCGCTCTCGTGACCTTGCCAATACCTGTCTCTTCCTTCTTACCTGATTTAAATTAATTATTATTTTCCCGATTTTAGGCGCCAAATTGTTTGTTTTAAAACAATTAAAATTTTTCATAACTTTTCCTTCTTTCACAATGAAACCGTATTACTTACCACTCTGTATTGGCTGAATTCGAAATTCGCTCTCTCGCAGCAGTATTACCAACCTATAATTCTGGTAAAAAATGTGCACTGTGCTATATGAAATAAATTAACACATAAATATTGTCACATGAAATAATAACCAGGTATAAATTCTTAGTATTGGTTTATTGGACAGTGATTCTACCTTTTATATTGGTTATTACAAGAAATTAAGAAAATATATAAAGTTATGCTCCGGCTTTGAATGATTTATAACTCAGCGGTTGGCTATGTTTGTTGGGTCGTTGACTGAGCACCATTGTCTAATGTCGAATTTAATTTTACTATGTTTATTCAGTCAAAAGTTCATTGGATTGTAGCAAAAGTTAACAAAATGACTCGAGAAAGTACAATCCTTCACATAGGCTTAATTAAATATTACGTTTTTCCTTTACACCACTACTCTTATTAACTAAAGTAATTGTGAGTT
This sequence comes from Magicicada septendecula, assembly GCA_034769895.1. Classification (NCBI taxonomy): domain Eukaryota; kingdom Metazoa; phylum Arthropoda; class Insecta; order Hemiptera; family Cicadidae; genus Magicicada; species Magicicada septendecula. The sequence goes on from CM068372.1 coordinate 176,365,251, forward strand.
CAACTCGTAACTATAGGTTAAGGTTTATATCGTTGACAAAATATTTTGGTATTTCCAAATGTGTTATTATTATAATTGAACAGTTTTTTGATAATAATTATTTGGTTTATTAAGAGCCATTCAGTGTTTAAGTGTTTGAACCAAGTTAATTATATTGTGCATTAGTGTTAAAGTGTAGTGAATCCAGTCTTTAGTTTTGTTAGTTAATTAATTTTATACTTTACTCCTTCCTTAACATCGGATATTTTCATGTACGCTTGTGGCTATTTCTTCCTTCTTTTATTTTCGGTTTTATTTTTTATCTTCTGTAATTTCAAAATTTTGTTTAATTCAATCTTGTTAATATGTTTTGCCAATCGTGTATTCCATCTTCATTAATTATTATTTGGTTTATATCATTTGATTGATTCTTTTTCTGATTATATGGAGCAGCTATTTTTTCATCTGTACTCTACTGATGCTAATAATGGACTGTCTGTAAATTTGTAACGGTTTTTTGGTTCTAATTGCTAAACCTATCATTCTCATTGGTTGAAATAATTTTGTACCCAGTGTTAGACATAGCTTGTGTTTTCGCCCAAAATGGATAAATATTTTCTAACTAAGATAATTTTCTTGTATTACTATTGTAACGAAGAAATTCTTACGTACTCTGAAAATGTGTAAAGTATAGTGTGTTTGCCTCACACGGGTGTCGTTACTTCTATGTTTTGCGCTAACGAGGTCCGTAGCGATCCTGCAATTACCAGTACAACGCGAGTGGAAACCTTACCTGTTGTTTCATAGGTGTTTAATAATCCCGGGTGGCGCCAAATTGTTTACTTAAAACAATTAAATTAATAAATAATATGGTTTAGTGATCTTAGCTATGACAGCCTGGAGCATTCAAATTTATTCCCGCCTTCGTTTGACCTTCTTAATCAAGCAGGTAGTTTGCTGAGTTTGCGACGAGAGCACTTGCCGTCAGTCCTAATTGTTCGCTAAAATGCACAAATTATACAATACACTTCCCTATGAAATAAAAACAATGGTTATACTCTGTACTAGTTTCTTTAATTTGTGATTGGTAATTATTCAGTTTGACATTAAAATTATATTTGGTTATTCAACAAATTTGCACCAACAATTAATATGAGACAAAATCACAAGGTTGGCGAAAATCGATTTTGAACGAATTATCCAGTCAAATATGGCGTCTAGAGAACAATGTTTACTTTTTACAATTTGTCGTTCAATAAATCTGGGTTCTTGTGATTACGAAAAAGATATTAATAATGATAACAATAAAGTACACTACCTTACATTATTTGTACTTAAATAATATAATGTGTAACTATAATTTGTTCCTGCAGTGTAGTAAAGTGTGTTTCAAACGTTCGTAATCTAACAACAGGTTATTTCATTAGTTAACAAATTTTCAGTGTTTTATTTTTTTACTTAATCTTTGAAAGAAATAATATTCAGTTTATAGTAAGAGTTCAGATGACTGTGAAAAATATTTAAAGTGAGTTTATTTCTGAAATTTGGGTAATTTAATGATACTTATCAAATCAGCAGACTTGATGTAAACAGTCGTTCAGGTGAAATGGAATAGGACTTCAATCGTGGTCAATTTTCAATTATCTGGGGCTTCTGGCATCTTTTTCATGTTAGTTGTAGCAATTTATTCATTTAAATTTTATTTAAATTGGTCCTTGGCATCAGTTAAATGTTCTCATTCCTCGTCTACCTCTTACGTTTCCATCTTTTTGAATTTTGATTACCTTTTATACATTTTAGATTAACATTTAGGTCATTCACGGCCTGGCGTCTATTCTGGAAGAGCGTCACTTATTGAATACTATGATTTAACGGAAAAATCGTAACCAACGGTCTGTTGTCATGGTTACGAATAAATTCTGATTGGTTGATCATGACTTTATAACCATTGTTATCAATTTTGAATTTTTATTCAAAATTACTGTATATCTTCTGATTGCTTTTATTCTTCTGTCTTCCTTCCTATGTATTAAATATTATCACTACTGTTTGTATTTCCGATTATTTTGACATCCCATAAGGTTGGGTTGTCTAATGTATTATTGTTTGTACAATTATGTTAATATTTGTTAATTACATTTCTTTTTTATTTTAAGTCCTTATTCTAACATTTTTCTTTTAATATTATTTATTATTCACAAATTATCCTTGGCTAGTTTCTTGCCTTGGATTTGCTAATTTCCTTGTTAATTTTTTACAATTTGTAGTTATTTGTTTTTGACAGTTAGGCATTTCATAGGCCTAAGTAGCCATTGATTATATTTACTGATCTTACACAAATTACATCTTATTTTACCCTATTGTGTTTTGTTTTGTGATTACAATTGATTTGTTTATTTGTTGATGTGTTTTGGATCTGTTTTTATACTAATTGTATGTTACCATTATTTTCTACATCATGGCTTGTTAATTATTTCCTAACTGATTTTCCAGTGTTATTAGATCTGTATTGACTTACCTTCTTATTTATCTATTTTGCCCTTGTTAACAATATGGCTATTATGTACTATTTTTTATTACATAAAACATAACATCTAGGCCTATGGTCTGTATATTTCCTTCAGCCATATCCTATTCATAAATTTAATTGAACAATTTTTTAACAGTTATTAGGTAATGTTTGTTTACAATTCATTTCATTCTTTATTATTTTTTGGATGATAACACATCATCACTCCATTTAAACTTACTTAATTGATTATCCCTTATAACATGTGGTGTTTATTGATTTCATTTTTAATTTCTTTACTATATTTTTTCCTTTTACTATCTTTACTTTCTGTCCATGAAAACACTAACTGTTGACATTCTATGGGCTTCCTCCCCTGAATAACATCGTATCCTTCATTTATATTTAATCTTAATACTATCTTTAATTACTATCATTAACAGAATTCTTATTTGTTCACCATTAAATTGTTTAGTGTTTATCACTGATTTATTAAGCGTTTTTTATCTATCACTATATTTCCTAATCCTATCATTTACAATATTCTTATTTATTAATAATATTCACTTTTAAACCGTTTAGTGTTTATCACTGATTTACTAAGCGTTTTTTATCTATCACTAGATTTTCTAATTATTTTGGGGGTTTTATACTTTCACTTTTGCACTCCTTAAATGTTTATTTTAAGTGTTTATTAGTGGGTAATCCCCACCATTACTTTCTCTTTGTCACTTAGTTAATTTTATTTTCTCACCATCTCACCATCTCTCTCTTTACAAATATTATTTATACTATTAATAAGTTCATGTCTTTATAGACTTCTTTATTACATATAACTCTAATTCTTGGGTTAGTGTACTTTTATTTATCGGGTTTTATCAATTATCATTTACATTTATCATTTAATCGATAATAATACTTATTTTTTTACATTGGTTAGTTATTGGTTTCTTTTCCAATATTATAATTGAGTGTACCATTTCTCCTTTTCATATTCTATATTATTTGTCTGTGTTTTCTCATTCGGTTTCACTTTATTTTGTAACTTTCTTTTATTAGTTACTTTATTATTATTTTGTAATATCGATAATTTTGAAATTTTCATCGGGCGCCATGTTGTCACACAGTACAACAAAATATGTATGCTTACCTAAGGTCAGAATTCGTGTTAGCGAACCAGTACTTGCGGAATGTATTACCTGAAATAACTCACTCTGGCTTATATTGTTTACCAATGACATTACCCTTTATTATCAAAAAGACTCTACGTACATATGAAAATGATTCTACTGAACTATGTGCCAAACATGCATGTTACTATGCCTCGGGGCGTAGTCCCATTTATTTTGTAAACATATAATATCCCTTAAACATTTTATAAGCCCTCCAAAATAACATGTTTTATGCTTATTACATAATAAACATAATATATAGTTATTAAAAAATATGACTGCACAACCCAGCACTTATTAATTGTTGTAATGAAATATCCTCTCTCTCACTCGCACTCTCATTCATTGTACAAAGATATTTTGTAAAATTGAGCTCATTTTAATTAATTTTAATGAATAGAAAAGATTATCTAAACCCTTAGTTGGACCTATTGGACCCCCCCATTTTTATGACTTAGCTGGAAATTCTTCGAAGATGTCCCATCGTTGATCTCACACTCTCGATGTTTTCGTACCGCAAAATTTAGGGTTTACGTCGAACTGTTATTTTAAATATATAATATACTGCACTTTCACATATTTAATAAACTCTTGGTTATGTAAAATTTAGATGTAAAAAGCTTTTAGCGAATTTGCCGGACGGCACCCTTCACTGTCGAGATGAAAATGGGTTATTAGCTGTGCAATGCAGAGGTGGGACAAAAACTACGTCACTGGTCCTTTGTTCGAAACGGCCAAACCCTTTTGTTTACAGATGTATATTGCGTCTCGCATTCCTGTGGCTGATGTCATCAATGGGTTAGGCTTGTTTACACTTTATTATGACGAACTGTTTTTTGCTATTATTGTGATTTTCCCCTGACCTCGACAAAAATCCTGTCCGCTCAATATTACATCGTTGAAAACTTTTGTACAACTTTACGCTGTTTTCTTTATAGGGCTTTAAAAACAATTATACTTTATAACAATTATTTCCCAGGATATTATAGGACCAGAATTGTACCGTTACAAAACCCCCTCAATGAAAGATTTTATGCCGAAGCATAAAAACTCTCATTGACACATTCGTACTTCCTAAAGGGATCAGCTAGGATATGTCGCCACAACCCCCTCACTATTTATATGAAAAGAATACAATAACTCACCCGTGGTCCGATGATGGTGACAGTGCCTGCATGACCTTACTGGACTTCTCCTACGAGATCCCAACACCATAAGGCCAATCAGGGTCTTTATGCTCCTGCTCTGACGCGCTGGCCAGCTCAGGACCACCGTCACAGCATCACCAAACACTGAAACAATAAATCAAAATATCAAAATAGTGGCTTGGTATAATGCTATATCCCTAACTGATCTGTTTCCCCTTAGCTATGTGCTGGTTTGTGTTAAGAAGCACTGGGTTTGCTTCAACTCAACAAGAATTATATAGAAGTGCCATTTTCTTCATTGACTACCCTTAACATTATAAAATTTTTTCGATTCCCATCGATAATAATTAACCCTTTTTTTTCATAATTAATATAATTATAGAAGAAACACAAATCCTTATACTACAATTGAAACATATAATCCAAAATTTATGGATACAATTACCAAAATCTCCCTCTTCCTAAAACATTTATAAAAAAAATTACTATTATTATTATTATTAATATTCTTATCAATATTATCATTAACAGTAAGTAATCCGGCGCTGTTAACAATATTTACCCCTCTTTCTCCTCCACACACACTATTTCCCCCCTGAACTGTTGCGTTCAGTTGCCTCCACAAGGACTGAGGCAGAAGGAGTGAGCACTTTTTTCTTTTCTCTCTCTCCCATCCTTGCTTCGGCGTTACAGAAACTTCAAGGTCAATACCCCTACTTATTATTTTATTACACGCCCCTAAGGTCTACCACCCATACTTAGGTGAAAATAGCCTATGCAAACAAATAATCTTAGATTCCCCTGAATCTCCCATTAAATTTCTAAGTTGAACCAATTTCATAGGCAACCAACTGTGGTCAGGTTTTACAAATTCTGCCCACAGCTGGTTGTCGTCCAAAACCACAATTAGTGCTGGTAAGACAGTAATCGCCCGAAATATGGGGAATCGCAATGGTTTGACACGTTGTGTCATATGCAGTTACATTTGTACTACCCTAAAACTAACAATTTATACATATTACATATATATAAATCCTCCTTACAAGACTAACATACATTATAAACATAATAATCATATTATCACTGTTCATAAAGCAGTCTCAATACATCACCATAGTATCACTATGTTCTTCTAACCACTTAAGGTTGTTACTTCAAAATAAAATTTTATTTATCACTTGACAAATATAAACATAATTTTCAAAATTTAAATGTTATCTCCAAAAAACGGTTGATTTCTTTCTTTATTTCACTTAATTAATTTTGAGTATAGACACTTTGCAAGTTCCAACTTTCACTTTTCAAAAACAATACCTTCTTACTACTGTATAACAAGTACAACAATGGATCATCTGGATTATATTATTTATACTTCTAAGAAAACATTAACTCCTTACAGAGTTAGTAAATTAAGTTACAAAATTTAGGATGTTCTATTCTATATGTATAATTCTTAGAATAAAACCGATGTTCGTGGAAAAGATGCCAATCGTTAAGTATTTTTTTTTTTATATTCCCACGAAACTAGTGGTCCCCCTCCCCATTCAACAATAAAATTAAATTTCTACTTGCACCAATTTGTGGAGTAAGACCATCGTTGCTTTCACCCCAGATGGCAGTTCCGCCAACCATGGTCCGCCTCCAGATTACCAAAATCCACGATCAGAGGTGGTGAGTCTGTGATCGCCCAAAAATGGGGGAGAGTCCCTTCTGTAAAATAATATACACCAAATTAATACTCATACACTCGCTAATATCAAAAACAAAAACAAAACTATTTATAATCCCTAAGATGACCAGTACAATTTTAAATTTGTAGCATTGTGTGTTCCTACTATCTCTCCAGTCACGCTGTTCTGCAACACATATGAATTTTGCATTTTAATCTCTACTACCTCTTGAACAACAACCCTTTGTAAATTTGAAAATATTGATTGTACTCTGATTCATCCAGTTCCGTCTCCAAGCTGTTTATTATTTTCCCCGACTTGCCATCTGCTCTCTGCATGGTTCTGATATCCTTCAACTCTTCTCCAAAGATCCTGTCTTCTCTGCTAATCTGAAAAATTTCAATTTCCTTTAAATCCCTACCTGTTTTATTATACTCGCAATCTACTCTGGAAAGAATGTCGGGTACCTTATTCTCTGTTCCTTTGATGTACTCCCACTCGAAGTTGTACTCCTGCAAAACAAGTACCCACCTGGTTAAACGGCTGTGAGCAAGCTTACAAGTGTTGAGGAACGACAACGCCTTATGATCTGTTCGAATAATTGTTTTGTTGCCTAAGATGTACGTTCTGAATTTGCCGACTGCGAACACAATACTGAGCAATTCTTTTTCCGTTGTGGTATAGTTCTTTTCGGCTGGCAGCAATGATCGGCTGGCGAATGCAATAGTTAGATGTTCCCTCTCGTCATCCTCCTGTTATAGTTCAGCACCTACTGCTACATTGCTGGCGTCCGTCTGCAGATAAAACACTTTATCAAAATCTGGATGGTTCATCATAATCATTTTACTAAATTTTCTCTTTATTTGTTCGAAACCTCCACGCTCCACGTCTCCCCATTTCCATTGCCTGTTCTTTTGCAATACAGCACTTAACTTTGCTGTGGTGTGTGCGTAGTTCCTTTGAAATTTTCTGTAAAAGTTGCACAGCCCAAGAAAACTCTGAAGTTGCTTGATGTTCCGCGGTACAGGGAAGCGCATAATAGATTCGACCTTGTCCGGGTTAGCTGAAATTCCTTCAGACGTAATAATGAATCCTAAAAAATTAATCTTTGTTTGTAAAAATTTGGACTTGTCCCAATTTACTGTTAATCCTCCCGCTTCTAATTTTTCTAACACATACTTTAAATGTTCTAAATGGTCTTCAAAAGTCCGGGATGCTATCAAAATGTCGTCCACGTACACTGTGAGGAAATCTAAATCTTTTGGTCTCAAAATTCTGTCTAAACATTTAATGAAACTAGCTACACTGGTATTTAGCCCAAATGGTAGTCGTCTAAACTGATAATTTTTCCCATTAAATAAAAATGCTGTGTATTGCCTACTCACCTCTGCTAATGGTACTTGCCAATATCCGGCCGTCAGATCTAATGATGTCATGAACCTCATTCCACTAAACTTTTGAAATATTTCATTAATTGATTCTGGTGATTCCCGGTCTGGTATGACGATCTGGTTTATCCTCCTCGCATCTAAACACAATCTTACTCTTCCATCTTTTTTAATTACCACCACCAATGGATTTGAGTAGTGCGATACTGACCTCTCTATAATTCCACATTCCATCATCTTATCCAACTCTTCTTGCCCCGTTCGTCGTTTAGAGTAAGTCACTGGATAGCTCCGCTGCATGAATGGTGTGTGTTCCCTAATCTGCAACATACATTCATAATTTTTTGCCCTTCCTGGAACATCGGCAAACACTCTCTTAAACTGCGCTATTACCTGCCATAACGCTATACGTTGGCCACTCCTTATCACCTCACCCTCACTACAGAATTCATCCGCCCTTATCTCCCATACTGCATTATTAATATGACTCATTTCATTATCAACATCTTCAAAATACTCACCCTCTCTACACAAATTTATTTTAGTATCTATGTTATTCTCAACTACTCGCTTTTGTAGTAATTTCACACCAGTTATTTTAACTTTATTCATCACACTTTCAAAATTAACTTTAACAGACCGATCACCCCCATTTAGCTCTAACACCTTCTCTTTAAAGTTTATCACAGCTTTATTTCTTTGTAAAAAATCATTGCCTAAAATGATGTCTAAACTTAGCCCCTTGACTACCAAAAATGTATTATCAAAATTTATATCTGCAATTGAAAAACTTAAACGTATTTGCTTAGTCACACGTTTACTACGTACTCCCGTGACTCCTATTACTGTAACCCCTGCTACGGGTAGAACTGGAATATTCTTTTTAAATTCTTTCAATTCACTTCAGATGTTTTTGGCTATTACTGAAATCTCACTTCCCGTGTCAACAAGTGTTTTAACTTTCCTATTTTCTATTATTACCTGGATTTCCGTGAGTCCAGCTCTCACCTCCGTTGTTGTGTTATTTTCTTCCTCCAACAAGTCAGCTATTATATCTGTTTTGATGACGTTACTTTGGACATCCTCTAATGGTTGGACCTCATGTGCTTCCCTGAACAGTGGTTGGGTCCTAGTTACCACTGTTGGCTTTAGTTTTCCGGCTGTGGCCTGCTGTTACTGGGTAGCTGGTGTCCCCTTGTCGGTCCCTGGTTATGGTTTGGTGTTCCTCGGGTACTCGGTGCTCCTCGGTTTGTTGGTACAAACTGCTTGGTGCCGTTACAACTCCTTGGTTCGTTTCTTGGTACCTTACATTTGTAGCAATGTTGCATGTGGGCACGATTCCCAGTCCTGCACCTAGAACAACTCCACTCACCTGGTTGCTGTAAATCAGTACGATACATATTATGATTATTGTTTCCATTATAATAATTCCTTTGCCGATTAAACTCGGTGTTGTTATTATTTACAGTATGTGGTAAGGGTCGTCTACCCATTTCATGATCATGAATACTCTGTAGTATATCTAATACTCTTTCTAGCTCGTTTAGAGTATCTATTTCTTTTGTCATTAATGTAACCTGCACTTCTCTTGGTAAGTGCTTACTCACGTATCTAACGAACGATTTAAAAGGTATTGGTGGCTCTAAGTATTTCGCCTCGTTATATAGTTTTGTCACATATATTGTGATATTATTATTATTAGGGTTATGTCCTATAAAATTACCCGCTCCCATAATATGGCTTCTTAAAGTTTCCTGTTCTTCTTCCGTCCAATATTTGCCCTTAAAAGCTTTTTCAAAAGTGTCATAACAATCCCATTCTAATCTATGAGCCTCAGCCCATATTATTGAATTACCTTTGAAACACTTTACTATTTTGGTTATTTTTACTTCCCAACTACTGCTACTGAAATAATTATAATCCCGTGTCTGATTCAAAAACGCATGGGATGTATCACCCTGTTTTCATGGCTAAAATTTTCTAGTTCTATTTCATTGTATAAATCCCTAGTCACTACCACTCTCTCATTAATACTGGAAATATTTTTATGAATTTCCCCCGTAACTCATTTTTCACACTTGTTAAACTAGTGGCAATTAAATCATATTTATCATGCACATCATTATTATTTTGTATAGCTAAATCATCTATTTCTTTAATCTTATTTTGTAAAATACTTATTCTACTCTTAGTATTTCTTTCATGTTCTGATATTGTATTATCTATAGTTTCAATATTTTTTGAGATGTCCACAACATTTGATTCAACTTTCTCTAATTGGCTTTGCAAAACATTTGTTTTCAATTCTATTTGGTTATTTACTTCATAAATTGTTTTAATTTCTATTTGACTTTCTACATAAGTTAAACATTTCTTTTCTATTTCTTTATTTTGTGACTCTATCTTCCTTTATACTTGGTTTGTTTCATTTCCATTTTCCTTCTTCTTCTCCTTCATTTTCATTTTGTTTCATTTTATCTTGGTTTTCCCCTTCTCATTTGGTTTTATTTCATTTGGTTGTATGGAGTCATCCACTTCCTTCAATAGGTTTCATTCTTGTTTGTTTTCATTTTTTCCCTTCTCCTTTTGTTTCTTTTTATTTGGTCAGTCACTTGGGTTAGGTCATGTCGTCGTTTGTCGCGTCATTGTCATTATATTTTCATTAAACATTTTATATTATACGAATTACTTTTTATATTGTTGATTCATCTTTTTTATCCCTGGTATTGGGGTGGCTTATTTGTGTTGTAACACTATTAATACTTCTGTTATTAGTACCATTGAATAGCATTTCTGTTTAATATTATTTTGAAATCAAACATGACTATGTTCTATTCAGTATTGGCTGATTTAGTATTTTGATACTTTTGTTTTTTATACTTATTTTGGTTTATAAGTGTGGTTTTGAAAGAATTTTGTGTTTTTAATGTTCCTTGGCTCAATATATTATGTTTACCTAACTTTTTCCCTAACTGAATGTTGTTATTGGTTTACATTTTACAATTTTCTCACATTTCTTTAGGCCTACACTTGCCTATAATGGTTGACATTGATTATAATTTAATTTTGCTCTTGTTCCTATGTTCTTATTGCTTTGTCTTAGTTTGTTTACAATTATTATGAATTTACATACATTGGTTTATGATTAGTAGTTCCTTACAGACATATTGCCTTTTACATCTATTTTTAAGAAATTAACATTGCATATTTTTAGGATTTCTTCATCCTTTCAACACATTATTACTGCTTTTTAGTATTATTTTCCCAACATAACATAACTTATTCTTAAGATTCTTTTAACAATTATAACAATTTCATAGTTTTATAATACTACTGCTACCTTCTACTATTCTCTTTATAACACAACTTCAATAATTGAGTATCCATCTTTTGATGTCTACCTTTCTTTTCTTTTTGATAACATATAACTTGTTTAGTAATATATATAATACTTTCACTATGAACTTACTGTTGTCACTTCCCAAACGTTTCGAGATGTTGTTTCTCTTCTTCAGTGGGTTTAATACTGATGTCGATTACAGAATAACCGTTACGGAAAAATGGTGTGTGTGGTGGGGGTTGATGGCGGAAAGGGATTGGCGTTAAGGTTCGTTTATGTGTGTGGATCAGTGTGTCAAATAGTGTATGTGATTTGTAATGTATTTGTTCATTTAATATGTTGTTTGGTTGTAATGTGTGATATCTGTATATTTCAAATTGTTCAGCTGTGTTTAGTTTTCTACTTTTAGGTAAGTAGTGTAATATTTCCATGTTGTGTTCTATGTTTGTGTAACTGTGGTTTTCGTTATGTAAATGTGTGGCAAATGTGGAATGTATGTAGTTTGTGGTGAGGGCTTTTAAATGTTCAGAAAACCTGGAAGAAAAAGATCTTCCCGTCTGGCCGATGTAGAATTGTTGGCAATCATTACAATTTAATTTATAAACCCCTTGTTTAGGTTTTCTTTATCCCTTTAACTTTAATAACTTCATATTTTAATGCTAACATTATTTATAACAGTTACTTATTATTATATTTTTTGAACATGATACCTTATTCTATCTTACTAGTGTTTTGTCTTTTTCAAAACTAATTTCTCTCACTGTACACCTACTTAATGTATTTTGACATATTGTTTATTATGCTAAGCACTTGTCTTTCGCACCTTTCACTTTAATTAACATTCTTTATTGATACTTTTTTACACATGCACTTGGGTTACTTTGCTTTACCTAGTGTGGTTCAATTTTTTTTTTTGTAACTTACTCCCTACCTACTTTATGCACTCTTGGTTAAATTTAATATCAATGTTGTGATTATCATACTAGCTCTATCACATTTTATTTATTATACCTTTATTTATTATCATTTGATTTCATTGTTCTGTTTATTTACTATTTGTCTGCTTAACATTTAGTCTGCATTTACATACATAAAATTATAACATTTCTGCTGGTGGTTTGTACCTTCAAGGTTCAATTATTGTCAATTTTATGACATTTTTATCATAAGTTTGATTATATTGATTAGGTCATTTGGCCAATCACTTGGGTGTGGTCATTGTCATTGTCTAGTCTAAGTTAATGTCATTTATTTTGCTATTTATTATAATTGTATCTCTTCTTAGCTGCATGCTTTCTCTTTATATTATAAGGTCTTCCCTCCCTTTTAATGGGCAGCTTTTGGTAATGTAACAACATTAATTAATTTAAACTGTAATTATAAGTTTTTATGATTCCTGTTTTGCTTTTAGCTAATTCAGTACTGTGTAACATAAAAAATTTCTTTTAGATGGCATGCTCCACAATTCGATATGGTCCAGGAGTTACTGAGGAAATTGGAATGGATATGGTGAATATGAAAGCAAAAAAAGTTTGTGTTATGACAGATCCATATGTAAGTAAATTGCCGCCCCTAAAAACAGTGCTTGACTCTTTAGTGAAAAACAATGTACAGTTTGAAGTGTATGACAAAGTTAGAGTTGAACCAACTGGTGAAAGGTATGTGATCTTCAGATATAATGTAGACTTAAATTAACACTTTGATATTATTGTTAAAATTATAATTGCTTTATTCACTGAGATTTACAATAACAACTGGTGAGCAAGTGTTAATTAAATAATAATTATGATTAAATTAGTAACATATGTGAATATGTAATAGGTACTTCTTCAATACAGTTTTTCTTTGGTCGTATGTAGAAAATATTTGACTATTACAAGAGTAATAGTAATAAATTTACAAGAGTAAAAAAGAAATAAATAGATAGAATAATCCTGTATAAATAAAGTAAATAAATAAATATTTGACCCCTCACATTTTTGCCTCTCACCCCCCTATTTTTGAGTAGATCAGTCTCAGAAATAGTAGGCTTCTATAAGGTAAAAGTTTGGACACACATGTCAAGTTTTATGAAAATTGGTTGATGTGTTCTAAAGTTATCGTGAGACATACCCCAAAAAGATGGGCAAGTTCAAAGTCACTCACTTCACTCATTTACATATATGTGTGTTAAATCCCAAAATATTAAACCATAAATTGCAAATGTGACATTTGTTTATCACTCATTCTAATCAAGTACTCAAAATGCCCTGTGAGTTTATTTGTCAAAGTTACATATTAATTGTATGAAGTTACATATTTCTAATTGTTACTCAAGATTTTGTCAAAAGGATGTAAATCTTGACACTGGATAAATTGCTTTGCTATGGCAAATAAATTCTGCCAAATTAACTCTGTATATGGTGTGTCGCCATACCCTATTGAATTTTATATAATTACTTTAAGAATCCCCACAGACTTTCAACTGTCTGGGTATTCACCTGTCTTGGGATATACAAAATTATATTGGGTGAATTGTGTAAAAAAATTCCCTTCCTAATTGTGTTGTCTGTACTCATGCCAGGAGTAATAAACCATTTGTTTTTTTTGTTTTTTGTTTGTTTATTTTATTTTTGTTTATCAAACTGTCACATGACAGATTCAGTTCTTTCACAAGGGAAGATTCATTTGTCTGACCACTGTTGTGAGCAAATATGCCAATCTTAGTTTTTGTATTTTGGAAACTGGATCCTTACAAAAAATAAGCAGTTAACTGAGTAGTTAATCAATGAAGCTGAAAAGAGAATCTGTATAATTCAGGAACAACAATATCAGGCCATGTGTAGATAATATACAAACAGAAATATCCAGATGCGTGTCTTTTGATTGACTGCTCTCATTCAAGTGAACAGAAACTGAAGAATATGCGCACCCACGTGTGTGTGTGAGTGTTATAAAATAGTAGTACAAAGAGTTAATAAATTAGAGCATTGCCCATCCAATGCATATTGGATGCATAATACTAGACCCTTATGGTCTAGTACACAAAGTGTGTTCTTAAATATTGCTACTGTTAGGAAATAAATAATACCGTATTGCTGAGTGCCTACATAGCACACCGTGGCATGCAATGATGTTCCAGATGTTTATGATCGGTATGACCGTCGTAACAATATTTTGTAATTTTTCATAAGCCCTCATCCACACATCTCTTTACTATCCTCTTGATTGTAGTTCTCAGTTCAGTAGTGCATTTGTGATTTCACTAGTTTCAGTTGTCTAGACTTGTTCTTCAGGCCAGGCTTCATAAGCAAAGATGAAAGTTCATCAATCCCTTTGTTATAAAATTCAAACACAGCATTTAATTACTATTTGTAAACAATGCTACATCATATTGAACACATTCTGTTGTTCAGTTGCATAACTTCTATATAAAACTCAGCAAAAGTGAACACATCATGCAGAGATTCCATAGTACAAAAATTTCAGATAATTAGTGGAAATAACGGGGTCAAATTACATGGACTCAAAAGGAATTTTAATTCTTATAAAGTGTAAAGTACATAGCAGACTGTGTGTCAACAATCTGATCTGAACAGAGATAAGTGCTTATCTCATAGTTCATAGGTCAGTTCTGTGTGTCTGTATAGTTGTCTTAGACTTGCAGCTGTAGTCTACAGTAGCATCTCTCAAACATTGGCTAACACCATTTCATTTAAAAAGTTACTTGATGTGCCATCATAGTGTGATTCAAAAATGGAAAATATGGAATTGAATAAACAAAAAAAATTCATGATAATGTAGGAGAATAAATAACAAAATTAAATGAAAAGGAAGCTGTTACATTAAAATAGTTTTAAATTAGATAGTTTTAATACATAACTTCAAATAGAAAATTTACAGAAGACGTTGAATACAGAATAAGACAGGGGTACAAAGAGAACAAATTTTAACAAGTACTAATAAGATTGAAAGACTTGTGTATTGTGGCAATCTATGCATTGGAAAACGGAAGTCTTAATAAAAAAGATAAACAGACCATAGAGCCTTTTAAGGTGATTTTAGTATAGTGAAAAATTAATAAAGCTGGAGGATGAAGGAAACATTTTTACACTGGTGATTGCTCATTATAGTAGTCATTAGGAGATATCTAAGTAATTACAAAATTTACAAGAAACAGGGAGATGCTGAAGTCATCAGAAGACTATATAAAAATACATAGTGAACAAAAAGTACAGCTATTGATGGTTGAGGATACATATACATACCATGTCACAGTTATCACACGTTTGACACATTTCTGTATTGTTTATATACCGGTATTTTTTGTAAGAGTTCAAACCCTTCTTTAATATTTACTTTGTAACAGTAACTTTTATATTTGGTATATTCCATAACATGTTGCAATTGGGATTAAGCTTATAAACAATTCATTAGCAGCTTCACTGCTGCAGAAAGAAGTTAAAATTGTGATAAATTAAAAGAAAAGGTACAAATTTTATTGTTTTTTTTTGTGTGAATTAAATATATAGCAAGAACATTAATAAACTGTAACTTGTCACTGCTCACAGTATGTGGTGAGCAGGTAATTCCTAGTGCTGTGAATGTAATGAACATCGTAAACTTTAATCATAGGAATAAAGATATTAAAAAAAAATCCAGATAAGGTTATAGGATTATTGATTAAACAATTACATGCTTGAATTAATATATACTTTTTATGTGCACGAATCAGAACAGACAGGTAATGATTAAACTTAATACAGAATGGAAGTCATATGATGAAAAGAAGTAAGAATAATTTCAAGGATGTCAGTTTAATGCTTACGTAGTAGAACCATAAAAGGTACCTGTGAGTGTAGTACGTGACTGGAAATGAAAAGCCCAGTTTTTGAAAGTTAGAAAGTGGTCAAGTCAATAGGTAATATCAATTTCAAAAAATTATATAACACAAAAAACATTTATTTGTTTGGATTACAATAAGTAGAAATGCATTATCTTTAACACTTTCTGGTCTAAGCCTGAGTATATCGGACAATATACTTTTGCCCAGTGGGCACAGCCCGATTATACCTCCGGATGCATATTCGCTCGCTTTACTATCACATTACAGGTACATCTGGGGTTTAGTCACCACAAAATGCTTTCGAGTCGATACAAGATTGTGTACAATGCACTCTAGTCTCAATTTTCGTAAATATGATCAATTTTTAAACAGCTGGTACAATTTGTTTTTAGCATAGTTTATAACCTCTTTCATTGTGTGTTTATCGTTAGCATGTGTTTGTTGTTGTTGTTCTAATTAAAGTGAGTGAAGTATTAAATAAAATTAATGTAAAGCCTTTATGTATGACAATGTTTCCAAATCTACCACAGAGTTGCCAATTACCTCTAGAATCTGGGTGTTCCAATTCTTTTATTTTGTAAAAAATTGACATTTTGAAAGAAACTTATTATTTTATTTGTAACTTTGTGTATATATTAATATGATATTGTAATAAAGTAATGTTTGAATATTTATTTAATATGTAATACATATATACACACAAAAAAAGTTAAGAAATACAGACCCAGGAAAGTTGGCAAAATCGGCCAGACTGGAAGGCCTACACAGGTAACTATATCTCAGACTGGAAAGTGTTAAATTTGGTAAACAAACTTAAATATTAACTAAACTGCAGATTGCACTTTCTCTCAGTTAACCAGTCACTGATGATTAGCTGAGACAAATGTGACTTACTGTGAAATGTTTTACTGCACAGAAGCCAGCAAAAAACATTTTTCTGAAGTCAATACATACAACTGACAAGGCTCCTACCAATCAAAAACCAACATAAACCACAGGGCTAGGTACAAACCTGGCCGCAGGACCCGTATGTATTATATCACCCCTATAGCCGTCTGAAACCAAATGACACATCTTCATCATACTCTTCACATTTTTGGAAACACCGTCATAAAATTCTAGAGAAAGGTATTCTTACCAAAGTGAATATAAATTCACCAAGTTAGTGAGTAATTGTACTCCTTATACTTCAAGTTGTGAAATTACGTATTTATCACCATTTAATTAACTTATAAAACTATACCATAATAAAAAACTTACACTTACTGTTTTGCGTGTACTTGGGTCCAGGGTCTCATACGTACTTTGGGATACAAACGTAGTTTTCAAGGTTACGTGAATGATTTACACAATACATTTTGGAAGAGAAATTAATTTTGTTTAATAATCAAATAGTGCGATTTTATAATTTTGTTTTCCAAATAAATTGTCTTACATGTTTTTTAAAGGTTGGGTAACTCTTGTTTATACATCGTATTTAATAGCCTTACATAATATTACTTACGTCTAAGAAGATAGCCCAGCTGCTCACACACTCTCACATTCTTAAAAACAACCCCCGTTACCCTAATTGATTAATATAATGCATTATATAAAATCCCCGCCTGCAACGCGTTCATCCGTGACCTCGTGGCCGCCCCGTGTTAAGTTTGTAATCGTCCCGAAAAATAAACAAAAAAAATAACAAATATGGATGTTGTTGTTCTGTAGTTATTCCCGCATCACTGCCACTGTTTTAAAAAGATTGATTCACTTTTACTGCCACATTTTTTTTTTTAACTTTTGAGAAGAGCTAACCCCTTCGAGATGCACCGGCCGGTACTTCTTGTGATGAACTGCTGCATGTGCTTGGTTAAACTGGCGGGAGCGGCAATTCAATGCCACTGGGTTTTAGTCGCCGTATACAGTTGACTTGCTGCGGCATATCCAGTTTATGCATAGATTATAGCTGGTATATGTGTGTGTCCAGAGGCCGATATTGGACTTGGTTCCGCTGATGTCATTGGAAAGACCGGATTTAGCCATGACTTCCTGCCGCTCAAACAGCACATTGTGGAATTTTATTCGTCCTAGGACATCCGGTTTTGTGGCTGGCTGCGTCACTCAGATGTGGTGATACAGTTGTGTCTATGTGCTGTTTACACAAGTACAGATTTCTGAGAATGTTGAAAGGGGGTAAATGCTTCGCTTGCCGGCTTACACAATAACACCTGCGTATCGCTTTTGTCTCACTGTTGCTCAACATCGTGCTGTTGCATGGAAAATATCGTTGCAATGCGTTCTATTATAACGGAATAAATGTTGTTACCCAATAATTTTCACAACTTCTTTTTACAAGCCCGCACCAAAATGAAAGAATAAAAATATAATTATCCCATACTGTTGAAAATAAAAACACCCAAAATTTGACCCGCTACAATACCCCCTCGATGAGAATTCTGCTGTCCATGACAGAAGAAATCTCATCGATAACCCCGAAGAGGACCGGTGAGAAACTGGTGCCAACAACCCCCTTGTTCTTAATCTCATGGGTACACGACCCCCCTGGCTCAGCGACCATGGACTCATCTGAACGAGATCACTGGACTTCTCCGTAAGAGATCCCAACACCGAGAAATCGAACAGACTTGCACCACGGTGCACCTCGCCTTTTAACATGCTACCCCCAAAAATCCTCAACCCCTGGCTAAAATTACTCCAGCTCCTCCGCCGATATGGTTCCCCTTTTTGCAAGCTGGGCTGCCTTCAGCAGATACTGGGCTCACACACACTAACATTACATATTATCATAACACATTAAAAATAAAAACTTCCTTTTAAAATTTATTATAAATTCAAAAAATTCAATATTCAAAAAAAATCTTTTACCAAAAAATTCTCTTCCTTGTTTTTTCTAATTTTTTGTTTCAAATGACTTAACCTAGACATTTCTAATAATATAAACACATCCTTACTCTAACATGAGAACCACTTATAGACTACCAATACAATACAATACAATAAAAGAAACATGGTTCATGCACACATAATAAAAAATCATTATCTAAAATAGTCATTCGCTGGCAGGCGAAAAATCAAGTTTTTTTTTTTTCAATAAAAAATTAAAATTTTCAAAAATTTTAAAATTCAAAAAAAATTTAAATTTATTCATTAAAAAAATTTTATTAAATTTATTTATTAAACAACATTTATTAAAATTATTCAAATATTGGTTTGAATTAATCAAAAAACAAATTAAAATTGGATTCCTACTATACAAGTTTAGTAGGTGTATATCAGCTGACCGTAACTAGGTCAAGTCCAAGATCCTTGACCTACATATGTTATATATAAGTTCTGAAAACACATTGAACATCTGTAATATCCTAACTTGAAATACAAAACATAGTAACATAAAATATTTAAAATTACAAAATATTAATATTAATGATAATCAAGTTGACATTTAAATTATTTAAAATAAACAATTCTTGATTTTACATCATTTTCAATTCTATTAAAATTCTGTCACTGGTTAAAAAAAATAAACAATTGTATATTCTTTATTATAAATTCCTCTCTTTAGTTAACAGTTTAATTCTACATTACTGTGGGTGTTGTAATTCATTTATTCTCATTTACTGTATTAGATCTCTATACCTATATAAACTTTCTCCCTCTGACTCTAATATTAATCAACTCAATTATCATGACACCCATCTCTATCAAGATATCTACTAATCAGGACACTCTAAACCCCAACTTACCATTTAACACAATTCGCCACCTTCTCTACATATAACATACTCTCTAACCCTTTGTATATATAGGATACGTGTTTCCCCTACCCAAAAAACTCAATTCCCTTATCTGGCGGCCCGGATTTTACCTAAGGCGGCCCCTTCCCCACTAACATCTATTCCTATCCCGTCCCAACCCTTGTTGTGGACTCCCCAAATACACTACCCCCTAATACAAAATTGCCATCCCCAAAAATCTCAATCTCATTACATTACTACAAATACACAAAATAACCTCATTAACTATAAAAACAACAATATGTCACTCAAAATCTACATAAAGTCTCCATTACAACTGTGTCAACATCTATATTTCACAAAATTCTGTTATATCACATCAACTCAAAAACAACATTACATTATATTCATCTCCATCATTTCACATTCAACTTTTAATTCAACTTGGACAGGTCTACATGTCCCATAAAACATTTATCACCCATGAATTATCTTTCATTAATTTGCATAAATTACTGTTATTTTATTTCTCATATTCTTTTTATCTTTACTTCAACATATCTGTAGTACTTTAAACATTAATTACTTGTAACATTTACAAACCAATATACCAGTGACGTTATTGCTGATCAGCTGATATCCTAACATAATAAAAACACATCTCAAAATTGAACAAATTACATGGAATATACATATTTATTTTCATTTATCCTCCCTTCTCACCTCATTGTTTCCCATTTCTCTGATTCTGATGCTTATGTTAACCTGCCAGACGATTTACTTATTGGCTTAAACAAATACACACAAAATAAAATTACATATTCTTATCAATGCTTATCTAATAGACAACAATAAAATAATACACTTAAAATTATAGCATGAACACCTTAATTTACGAGTCTGAGCATATAATTATGTGGACAGAGCACAAGCATTTTTTTTTTTGATTGAATTAAACTTTGAATAAGCAAAACTTTTACGTCATAAAATTTTAAATTCGTGACTCCTTTACGTCACCTCCCAGCCACACACACTATTTCAGATTATGGAGGACTGTCTCGCCCTTTCGCTTCCACAGAGACTGTATATTTTGGAGCAGGTTTACCTCTCCGTGTCTCTGCTTCCGCTGTTAAGTTTTAAAGTTATGAACATCATAATGTTCTTGTTATAAAATCATACACCCTTAAAACGGATCTGCCACCTGGCTCTGCTGTTCCTCCTCGAACAGAGTGGCAGCCGCTGTTCCCTAGTTCCGGAGATTTCCTCTAATGTCCCCCCATTGAATTTCAAATTTATACCAATTTCAAGTCAGCTATGGTCAAGGGACTTGATATGACCATAGCTGGCCGCTAGCCAAAACCACGGTTAGTGCTGGTAAGGCAGTAACCGCCCGAAAAGTCGAGGAAATCTAAACTTTAATTTCACTGCCTGTTTCATCAATACTCTTATGTGCGACACGTTATTTAATATTGTGTGTAAAATTTTTTATCTACACGGATAAGGTGTGCCGCACATTTATCGCCAGTTTGGCCTCCGATGAAGGTAACACTCACTGCTACCCCCAACCCATTTCGCTACTTGTGAGAGCACAGGCCACCCCCTCAGCAGCCGCTTAATAACTAACTAACTAATTACTTAATAAATGAAATTAATCTTTCTACATTTGCAGTTCCACACTCCATTGTTATTATCACTTCACTGAGCACCAAACTACCCCCCTAAATTATCCCCACATCTTGTATTGACAACAAGTTTTTATTTGGTTACACATTCTTTTCAAAACGTTCCCATTCTCACTGATACTAACTCTCGACAATTATATTTGGTCACTTAATTCTAAAATTTATTTAAATTTAAAATTATACATTTCCAAAAAATTGAATATCTATAATACATCTTTTTTTTTTTTTTTTTTTTTTTTTTTTTTTTTTTTTTTTTGTATGTTGAACCTGTGATCGCCCGAAAATGGGGTTTCGCCGAGATGGAGTAGGGGACGGACAGACACCATACGTGAATTCACGTTCCCCTAGTCTACCATTAACTCACATTACCTTGCTTCCTTTTTTTTTTTTTTTTACCTTAATTACAAGTTATACAAATCTACTCTCCCTCTCATTCATCCATGCATGCCGTCTGTCCAGCCCCAAACCCATCTCCACAGAATCCATTTTCTTAATATACTGGAACTTCTATCATTTGCTAAATTTTTATTTTGCAAATGACAGTGGTGAAATAATACTTGAAACATTGCCTCACTTTAATTTTGTCTTCATACTCTCCCTTAGGCAATGTTGGTATGTGGTGGTGTGCTTATTTATGCATCTTGAGTGTATAAAATTTATCTCCACATACCTTAGGGGTCCCCCTCCCCGTTCAATAATGTAGTTAAATTTCTAATTGATACCAATTTTGTGAAGTCGGACCATAGTTGTTTTCACTGCCCGAAGGAAGATCCTGACAACCATGGCCCGCCTCCGATTTCCGAATTCCACGGCCAGGACTGGTAAGATCGTGGCCGCCCGAAAATGGGGGAGGATCCCTTCTCAAAACATACAATAATGTTTGGAAAACTTATTTATAAACATAACAATTAAAGTGACCTATATAACTTTAAATTCGTCGCATTTTGAGTACCTATTATTTCCCGTGTCACTGGGTTCCTCAGCACATACGCATTCTGCATTTTTATTTCAACAATTTCATAAGGTCCTTCATATAACAAGAAAAACTTCTTTATTTCCCTATCTTGAGCACTGGACAAATCATGTCTTTTTACTAGCACTAACTGACCTACCTCATATTTGGTCCATTTACCCTTAGCATCATGTTTCTGTTTTCGTCGCTCTCCTCTAGTAAGTAAATTCTCGTTCGCCAATCTAATTTTCATGTTCCTGTCCAAAATCTGACCTTCAGGTGGGTATGTGAAAAGTTGTTCTAATATCCTGGGCGGCCTTGTTCCCCTGATCAACTCATGCGGCGTAAATCCCGTGGACTCATGGGTGGTACAATTCAGCCACTCCTCTACTTTCTTCACGTACGATGGCCATTCTGTGTGTTTGGTGTGACAGTACGCCCTGAATATCCTGCCAATCTCTCTCATCACCCGTTCTGCTTGATTCGACTGAGGATGGTACACTGCCGTATGCTTGGGTATGATGCCTTCCCATCCCAGCGTCTGCCGCCACTTACCGCTTATAAACTGTGGACCATGGTCAGATAATATAATTTTCGGCTTTCCCACATTAAGCATATAATCTTTGACTATCTTCTCGCTAAGCACCTTACTAGTTGCTCTCTTAATACTATATAACTTTACAAATTTTGAAAAAGTGTCTAAAACTACAAATACATATAACACACCCCCTCTACCTCTGGGTAATGGTCCATATAAATCAACCTCAACTAGATCGAAAGGTTTATCTACTTTTATGTAATTCATCTCTCCTTCCACTCTATAATTCACTACTTTTGATTTTTGACATAAATCACACACTCTCAACACTTTTCTCACTCTCCTCTCCATATTCTTAAATATACATGACTCTTTCAAAACATTAGCACACTTTCTCGCACCAAAATGACCATACCTTATATGACAATCCCAAACAATTTTATCTATTAACCCATCAGGTATAATTAACCTCCAATCACGCTCCCCACCATCTACCTTTTTAAACAAAATATCTTGATATATTTGAAATCGCTCATTGTATTCAGATCCCTCTACATCTGTTTCTAAACTAACAATTATTTTACCCAGTTTGCTATCAGATCTTTGCAAGTTTTTAATGTCACTTAATTCCTCACCAAAAATTCTATCTTCCCTAGTTAGTCTAAAAATTTCTATTTCTTTAAGGTCCCTACCAGTTTTATTGTCTATAACATCTATTCTAGAAAGTGTATCTGGTATCTTGTTATCTGACCCCTTTATGTACTCCTATGAAAAGTTATATTCTTGTAAGGCTAATACCCACCTGGTTAGTCGGCTGTGTGTTAGCTTACATGAATTCAGAAATGACAGTGCCTTGTGGTCCGTCCGGATGATTGTGGTATTCCCTAGGATGTACGTGCGGAATTTACCCACGGCGAACACAATACTTAGTAGTTCCTTCTCAGTTGTCGTGTAATTCTTTTCCGCCGATAACAGCGATCTACTGGCGAAGGCGATAGTTAGGTGTTCCTTGTCGCAGCTCTCCTGGTATAACTCGGCACCTAGCGCTACATTGCTGGCGTCGGTCTGTAAATAAAAAGTCTTATTAAAATCGGGATGATTCATCATGATCATGTGACTAAACTTTCTCTTAATTTCATTAAACGCAGCTCGTTCCGCATCGCCCCATCTCCACTGTTTATTCTTCTGCAGGACAACACTCAGTTTGGATGTAGTTTGTGCGTAGTTCTCCTGAAATTTCCTGTAAAAATTGCATAATCCTAAAAAACTCTGTAGTTGCTTAATGTTTTTAGGTTCAGGGAATCGCATTATGGCTTCGACTTTGTCAGGGTTGGCTAATATCCCCTCCTGTGTAATAATAAATCCTAAAAAGTGTATTTCTGTCTGCAGAAACTTAGACTTGTCCCAATTCACTGTTAAACCCCCTCTTTGTAGCTTATCTAATACATATTCTATGTGTTCTAAATGTTCAGTGAACGTTCTAGAGGCTATCAAGATATCATCGACATATACAGTTAAAAAATCTAAATCCTTAGGTTGTAAAATATTATCTAAACATTTGATAAAACTGGCAACACTGGTGTTTAATCCAAAAGGTAAGCGTTTAAACTGGTAATTCTTACCGTTAAAAAGAAAAGCTGTGTATTTCCTGCTCTCTGTTGCTAATGGCACCTGCCAGTATCCAGCGGTCAGGTCTAAGGACGTCATGTATTTGACTCCGCTAAACTTTTGTAAAATCTCATTTATGGGTTCTGGAGATTCCCTGTCAGGTATAATAATTTGATTAATTTTCCTAGCATCTAAACATAACCTTACCTTGCCATCCTTCTTTATCACTACCACCAAAGGATTTGAATAAGGCGATACCGAGCGTTCAATTATGCCTCCTTGCATCATACGGTCTAATTCCTCCTGTACAGCCCTCCTCTTCGAAAACGGCACTGGGTAGCTTCTCTGCATGTATGGTGCGTGGTCCCGAACTTTCAGCTCACAGATGTAGTCCTTCGCTTTCCCTGGTGATTCATCAAACACCTCTCTGTACTGCTCGACAACTGCCCACAACTCCTGTTGTTGAGTATTTCCTACAACTGTATTTTCATTGAAAAATTTATCGGCTCTATTTGCCCACACACTCTCATTACGCTCATGCATCTCTCTCTCCTCATTTTCTAGACCATCACTCTCTAGACATATATTTATTTTAGTTTCTATCTCTCTATCACTTATCTGTTTATGTAACATTTTTATTCCCGTGACTTTATTTTCATTTACTACTTTCTTAAACTCTATTCTGACTGGTTTATTCCCCTTCTCAAATTTTACTATTTGTTTATTAAAATCTATCACTGCTCCGTTTCTTTCCAAAAAATCATTTCCTAATATTACATCTAGACTTAACCCTTTAACTACTAGGAAAGTGTTTTCAAATTCAACTTCATTTATTAGAATATTTAATTGTACTTGTCTGGTTATTCTCTTACATCTCACCCCAGTTACCCCCACTACTGTAACCCCTGCAACTGGTAATGACGGTATATTCTTGTTTAACTCTCTTAATTCACCCATGACATTTTCAGAAATTACTGAGATCTCGCTACCGGTATCAATTAAACCGGTTTTATAATTCTTACCTTCAAGGTTAATCGTCACCTCAGTTAATCCTGCTCTGCGTTCCATCACCTTGTTCTCCTCTTCTTCTAACAGTTCCTTCGCCATGTCCATCTTGATAACGTTATTATGGTATCTGTTGATTATTTGGACCCTCCTGTTTTCCATAGACAATGGTTCGGCCCGCTTCTCCATTGTCCTCCCTAGTTTTCCGTGGAGGGACCCGCCACAGCTGGATGATTTCCCCCTCTCCCTCTGTTATATTGTCCTCCTCCTCTCGGCGCTCCTCTGTGAAATTCTCCTCCTCTCGACTGTTGATTGGGTGGTGGGTTTGCTCGCTCGTTCCTGGCGCACTCCCTGTTTCGATGACATCTGAAACAATTTGTTCGATTAGCATAATTGTCGGTTTCACATGTTCTACACCTCCAACTCTCACCCCTATTATCGAAACTTCCTCCCCGCGCTCCTCTATGAAAATTCTGTGTACCCCTGTTATGATGGAAATTATTATTATTATTATGGTGTGGTACTACTGGTGTGGTTGAACGTCGCCCTATGTCGCGTTCCCCTATATTCTGTAGTACATCTAACATGTTTTCTAACTCACTTATATTTGCAATCTCTCTAGTCATTAGCGTAATTTGCACTTCTCTGGGCAGACGTTTGCTAATATGTCTTACAAATGATCGGAAAGGCAACGGCGGTTCTAGATATTTAGCTTCGTTGTATATGGTCATCACATATATGGTTAGGTGGTTATTAATCCTACCAAAATTCCCGTTACCCATTATTTTACTTCTTAATATTTCTTGGTCTTCTTCTGACCAATATTTGTTGCGAAAAGCTATCTCAAAATCTTCATAACTTTCCCATTCAGTATGGTGTACTTCCGACCATATCTCGGCACTACCTTTAAAACATTTGATAATCTTCAGCAACTTAACCTCCCAGCTACTACTATTAAACCGATTAAACTCCCTAACCCTATTTAAAAATTGCATTGGGTGTACTCTACGATTGTCACAAGTGAAAGTTTCTAATTCTATTTCATTATTTGTATCTCGTGTCATAAATATGCGCTCAGTAACATTGTTTACATTTTGATTTTTCACTAAGCTTAATTCATCTCTCATACTACTAATATTTTGTTCAAGAGAATATAATTTTTTGTCATTACTATATTCAGACTGTACATTATTTTTTGATATTACATCGATAGATTCATTTACTGCTTGTATTTCTGTCTTATAATTACTTTCAATCTCATTTATTTTAGATTCTATCTTACTTTGGTGTTCATCAATATTCTGACTAAATTTTTCAACTGTCATTACTACGCTACTCAACTTACATTCAGTTTCAGTATTACATTTAATAATTTTAGATTCTATATCATTGTTATACTCATTCATTGAATTTATTAATATTTCATTATTCTCATTTATCTGCTTCTCAACTCTATCTATCTGACTGTCTATTTCATTAAATTTAACATCTACCTTTTGCATTGAATCATCTAACTTGGTTTCTACTTGGTTAATTTTATTAGTACATTCTTCGCTGGTATTTTTACAATAGCTATTAATTTCGTTAATTTGGTTTTTTAGCTCATCAAAACTGTTCTTTTGAACCTCTAATTTCTCATTTAAGTCTCTACTTTGTCTATCATTTCTGTCAAAACGACTGTCAAATTTACTACTCACTTTTTCAAATAATTTATTATTCATTTTTTCTAATTGATTAAGTAACATACTCATTAGATCGTCATCCACCTTATTGTATTTTGTTGAGGTCGGGGTTGCTTGAATCCCTGAATCCTCTGTATTATCTTTTTCATTTGTTTTGCTTACATTCATAATTTTCTCGTCTTGACCTACATTCGGTGTTGAATGTATGTCAAGACTAGTCATCACAGCTGATTCATTTAATTCAGCTATTTCGCTTATCACAGTCGAGTCGGACAAATCGACTCCGTTCTCTGTATTTTCCATGATTATATTTTTAAATATGTAATTTATTTCTTATCTGTCTGAACAAATATTTTTTATTTATTTTACGTAACTTTACGTCTTTCACTTAACCTCTCAATTGCGCTTGTATCTTATTTGTAGGTATGGTTTTTACATCAAATTTTTAACTTATAAAAACTGTCCCTTTCGGCCGCGCCAACTGTGAAATTACGTATTTATCACCATTTAATTAACTTATAAAACTATACCATAATAAAAAACTTACACTTACTGTTTTGCGTGTACTTGGGTCCAGGGTCTCATACGTACTTTGGGATACAAATGTAGTTTTCAAGGTTACGTGAATGATTTACACAATACATTTTGGAAGAGAAATTAATTTTGTTTAATAATCAAATAGTGCGATTTTATAATTTTGTTTTCCAAATAAATTGTCTTACATGTTTTTTAAAGGTTGGGTAACTCTTGTTTATACATCGTATTTAATAGCCTTACATAATATTACTTACGTCTAAGAAGATAGCCCAGCTTCTCACACACTCTCACATTCTTAAAAACAACCCCCGTTACCCTAATTGATTAATATAATGCATTATATAAAATCCCCGCCTGCAACGCGTTCATCCGTGACCTCGTGGCCGCCCCGTGTTAAGTTTGTAATCGTCCCGAAAAATAAACAAAAAAAATAACAAATATGGATGTTGTTGTTCTGTAGTTATTCCCGCATCACTGCCACTGTTTTAAAAAGATTGATTCACTTTTACTGCCACATTTTTTTTTTAACTTTTGAGAAGAGCTAACCCCTTCGAGATGCACCGGCCGGTACTTCTTGTGACGAACTGCTGCATGTGCTTGGTTAAACTGGCGGGAGCGGCAATTCAATGCCACTGGGTTTTAGTCGCCGTATACAGTTGACTTGCTGCGGCATATCCAGTTTATGCATAGATTATAGCTGGTATATGTGTGTGTCCAGAGGCCGATATTGGACTTGGTTCCGCTGATGTCATTGGAAAGACCGGATTTAGCCATGACTTCCTGCCGCTCAAACAGCACATTGTGGAATTTTATTCGTCCTAGGACATCCGGTTTTGTGGCTGGCTGCGTCACTCAGATGTGGTGATACAGTTGTGTCTATGTGCTGTTTACACAAGTACAGATTTCTGAGAATTTTGAAAGGGGGTAAATGCTTCGCTTGCCGGCTTACACAATAACACCTGCGTATCGCTTTTGTCTCACTGTTGCTCAACATCGTGCTGTTGCATGGAAAATATCGTTGCAATGCGTTCTATTATAACGGAATAAATGTTGTTACCCAATAATTTTCACAACTTCTTTTTACAAGCCCGCACCAAAATGAAAGAAATAAAAATATAATTATCCCATACTGTTGAAAATAAAAACACCCAAAATTTGACCCGCTACAAAGTGTAGTTAATTAATTAGGATGACATCTTTTATTATTTAATATTTTTGTTCTAATATATGTTGAGGGAAAGACGTGAGTCTCATGTTCATTTTTGTAATTCATTACTGTCATAGGACTTTGATGAATCCAGTACCAACAGATTATATACAAACGTCTGAAAAGACTCATTGTATTTTAGAAGGCAAATAACTTTGTCTTGACAGATACCAAAACATAGTAAAACAACTGATCAACAAAGCCAAACACATAATAACACACAAACAAAAGCCCTACATGAGACAACTCCGACCATCAGCCCCTACCCTCCAAGCGCTTCCCAAAATCCATAAGGAAGAAATTCCGATCCGCCCCATTATCAATTACCGAAATTACCCCTGCATACAAACTCACAAAACATCTAGACAAAATTATCAGACAACACACACAACCAGACAACAACATTGCAGTAAAAAACAACACAGACCTAGTAACAAAAATAAAAGACATACACATCCCCCATAATGCCACATTAGCCTCCTTTGACATTAAAAACCTGTACACAAACATCCCCATCTCCGAAACAATCACCATCCTTCAAAACAAACTCAAACAGAACAACACACCAGATGAACTTATCAACGAAATAACAGAAACTCTGAACATTATCACAAAACAAAACTACTTCACATACAATAAATTTTACACACAGAATGATGGTCTACCCATGGGCTCACCCATACCCAGCATTCTAGCAGAAGTCTTCCTCCAACACGTAGAAAAAACAAAAATCCTCACAACAATGACAGACACTCACATAAAATACTATATTGCCAATCAAATAAACTACGTTACTCACCGTCAGAGGCTTAATTCTTATACTTGTGATGTTATGCTATACTCAACATGTTTCGGGACAGCTTGTCCCATCTTCAGGAGTAAAACACATATTCTTCAACCTCAATTGAGGATGAATCGTCAAACATTATAAAATATTAAAATCCAAACCACACATTGAATAAATTAATGAAACTACAACTTTAAGCGCACGTGTAGGCTCCAAGGTGCACACCTCACGCCGGCTGAACGCGCACTAAGTAAAATCACTCATCGCTCGAAAGATGTCACAGTGCAGTATCATATAAAACATTCGACTTAAAGTTTAGTTGATCGTTCAAAACAAATGGCCTGGTGTCACTATTATTATAAGCTTTGTAAATCTCGAATTCTTCGAGAGCGTTCATATACTGTCCCTTATTGCAAATATGGAGGGGGACTAAGTTAGTCTTAAAATCAGTATAGCCGTGATTTTCATCGACAAGATGTTTAGCAAAATTAGATTTCATGTTTTCAAGGGCACGATAATTGGTGGGTGGCCTATGTTCAACGAACATTTTTAAAAAACCACGGCCGGTCTGTCCCACATAAAACGCGTCGCAATCATTGCACATCAATTTGTATACCCCCGTTTTCTTCTCGAGGGCTGTAGGTTCATGAGTGCGTAAGACATTTAAAATGTTATTAGTTGTTCTATAGGCAGCGATAAGATTGCCATTATTTTTCAGAATAGGTGCTACAATCTTGGGCATAAGGTCTGTGTAAGGAGTCAGGACATATTTATGCGTTCCCTCCCTAGGTGTTCCACGTGTGTTAGTATCCTTATGTTTCTTACGTTTTCTGAGGATGCTGTCTATCAATGATTCCTTGTAACCATTAGAGGACGCGATATGTTTAATGACACGCACCAGTTATCGTGCCCTTGAAAACATGAAATCTAGTTTTGCTAAACATCTTGTGTGACGATTTAATTGATAATAGAATCATAAATAAATAAAAAATTAATTTACTAGCAATTAAGTATTTGTAAATCGCACTTTTAAACCTAAAGCCCCTGTACTAACTCAGAATAAGTATGAGATGTAAATGGAAAATCTAACTAAAGCATTAATAAAAAATTCGAATTGTAAAAAGTTATTAATATCACAACTAGCCCTTTGCTAGTCATCATGCGGTGACCTGTTAATTCCGGACACAACGTGCATAGCGAGTCGTCTGTAACTTAGGAAGATATAAAAATCATAATCTTTGTAATTAGTAATTTGAAGGCACAAGAGTAGTTAAAATAATTCACTTAAATTATATATGTAGAATTAATGTATTGTTTTTTTTGTAATAAGAATGTCAATTTAAATAAAAATAGGAACTATATTATCGCGGAGTACTTGCCCCTCTCCGTTGTAATGTGCCAGTCGAATCGAGTAGAGAGTCACAATGCTGCCGTCAGAGCGTATAGAACTACGAGCGTGAGCTCCACCAAAATGCACTATTTAAATTTAATTTTAAATGTTAGCTACCACTGCTAAACGTGGCGAGCGAGTGTAATGTGTGAATTGTAGAAAGTTGTGTTAAAAAGAAAAATGTAATAAGTTAAAACAAAAAAAAAACTAACAAGTGGTAAGCAAGATGACGTCTCCCCTCAAGAGGTAAATTCAAGTACAACTTTACACATGAAGATGTGACCTGCATAAACTTCACATGTGGACGTATACGAGGCATAAGACGCTGACGAGGACCTACGTGGATCTACACCAACTTAAACAAGAGAAATTTCAATCTCCGCAGTGAACCTCCTATCTAGTAATTGCCGAAGACACGACTCTGATGACGACGCCAACTTCAAGAATTCCCAAGAGAGACACCCCAGGACGAGGTTACCACGACCTATTGTAAAGGTGACTCGATAGCTTGCCTATCGAGAGTTAATTATATTTGAGACATAACTTACAGAGAAAAGAGACTTTTCAAAGACTATAATTTTCTTTAAAATTTAAATGAGACCAACTAAGAGTTTACTGTAATATTCAATATCATACGTTGTAACGCATTATATGTAAATGTAAATTATAATCACTTTGGTTAATAATACCATTCTTCAAATGGTAAAAGAAGTCTTGCAAGCACCTAGATGAACACAGAATACTCAGAAGTATTTGCTAGAGATATACTTAAAGTAAACTCGGATCCGAGGTAAAAGAATACATAATCAGTTTGATCCCCAGTTTTTCTGAAAACCATTCAAATATTTTAATCTAATTAATTATGTCATGGGATCTTTTCATATCAGTTGTTAATAAAGAGAAGTCATCTTATTACACATGAAAATGAGTGCATAAATCAGTGAAATACCTTCCCTTGTTTCCTAATAATTAGCTTAAGTAATTTGTTCAATTATTTTGAGTTTAATAACAGTTCGTTACAACGTAGGCAGCCCATGTAATTGGCAGGTGTCAATTAAGATGGGTTCCCTGGATTTGTAACGTGGTAAAAAAAAAAGTTACAAAGTTGCGCCACTCTGCTTTACTCTGCTTTGCTGTGCTTTGATTAGCTGTAAATAATAATTAATTGTGTAATGTGTTGTTGCTGTCTTGTAAGAGTAATTGTGAACAGAGTGTCACAAAATTGCGCCACTCTGCTTATTAATAAAAAAGGTTGTAAGCATCGTGACATTAACAAAGATACGTCACGCTGATAGTTAAAGTAATTGTTACGGAGTAAATTAGATAACTCTCTGCACTCAGTTATCTGATCTATGCACTCAGTTACTGTATTTTATGTAACATTAATTTTCATAAAATGAATTTATTTTAAGATACGTAAATTAATACAGTGATAGTCTGTATAACTTTAAATATCATTGTATGAAGCCAAATGCAAGTATGTACATGAATTGTAGTGCTTGTTGATCTGCTCAGTCTTTAACAGGTTTATATTGCGACAATTCATGACCTGTAGTTTTCTTGTACAACTCTGCATAAAGTCAGTTAGGTAGCCGTCAGCTGTTGTTGAGAGTGAACAATAGATATATTCACCCTCTAGTTGACTCCCCCTTTGTAAGCAAAACAATGCCATTGTTTGAAACTAGTCTGACCTACATTCAAGCAAACAGCTGATCAGTGATTTAACATTGAAATATGTGTGTGTGGAATTTCTGTCTCTCCCTTAGAAGAGAAATAATTCTCTTCTGAATTATGCAAATGATTTACCCAAGAATGCACCTTGTCTATGTAGTAAGTGTACAGTAATGTAGAGCAAGTATTTTCACCGTGACGAGAATTAAATAATATAGTGACTTAAATTTCAAATAAATAAATGACCTAGTTAACCCTCCCTTGTTAGATAAAGTGTTAAACCCCATGCCCCAAAACAGTAAACTTTTAAAATAAAAAAAAAACTGAAAACAAAGTAAATAAAGTGTGCTAAATAAATATGGTAATTAAATAGGAAATAATTCTAAGTAAGTTTGTTTAATCTCCCCCAAAGTAAATAATAAATAAATAAAAAGAAAAAGGCAAGCTTCTTAGAAAGAAAACCAAAAGAAAGTAATAATAAGTGAATAATAATTGCATTAAATAATAAGGCTGAATAAATCTTAAGTTAAACTAAATTTGTGTAAAGTGTAGCAGTAAGTAAGGGAAAAGAAAATAATAATAAAAGTGTAATTGCATATTGTAAACACCCGGTCGTGGCCTGTACGAGAACAATAAAGCATGTTGAAAAATGTAGTAAGCAGCCACCCTCCCTCTATTGTGATAATCTGGCGCTTATGTATACAATTGAAAACCTCCCTAGTGTGTATTACAATGCATTGTGTAAAGTGTCTCCCCTTCCGCATAGTTTGCTTAAGTATTGTTAAAGAGATAATAAGAATTATCTTCGTGAGATTCCGCTTCTCTCTGTAGCATAAGATATTAGGATTAGCAATAATCTAAAGTGGAGTATGGGATCCTCTTTAGATTATATTAGAGGTAAGTTGATGATATATAATTAAGACTTATATATATGTGTAACGTAACAGGTCACAACGGCGCCGACTGAAAAGGGTAATGATGGGGCAGAAAGGTGCCAAAAGATCATTAAAGAGTGCTGAAAGCTAACTGGTGTAGTTAGAGTAAGCCGATGTCAGTCGGGCCACGATATTGTGAGTTACGGAAAAGTAGGGAAATTAGAATTAAGAATCAAAAGTTAAGTTAGCATTGTAAGTAACGAGAAAAAGGGAATTTCACGAATGTGAACATTTAAATGAACAAGATCATTTAAAGAGAGATAGAGAAAACAAACCGTGTAGTAAAATTAAACTTCACACATTGACACCAAGCATACTCCAAGTCCCCAATTTTAATTAGTCCCCAATACTCACAAAACCTCCGTAATGTGGAATTTAAGCGGTGGAGTATGTGACGATTTAATTGATAATAGAATCATAAATAAATAAAAAATTAATTTACTAGCAATTAAGTATTTGTAAATCGCACTTTTAAACCTAAAGCCCCTGTACTAACTCAGATTAAGTATGAGATGTAAATGGAAAATCAAACTAAAGCATTAATAAAAAATTCGAATTGTAAAAAGTTATTAATATCACAATTAACCCTTTGCTAGTCATCATGCGGTGACCTGTTAATTCCGGACACAACGTGCATAGCGAGTCGTCTGTAACTTAGGAAGATATAAAAATCATAATCTTTGTAATTAGTAATTTGAAGGCACAAGAGTAGTTAAAATAATTCACTTAAATTATATATGTAGAATTAATGTATTGTTTTTTTTTGTAATAAGAATGTCAATTTAAATAAAAATAGGAACTATATTATCGCGGAGTACTTGCCCCTCTCCATTGTAATGTGCCAGTCGAATCGAGTAGAGAGTCACAATCCTGCCGTCAGAGCGTATAGAACTACGAGCGTGAGCTCCACCAAAATGCACTGTTTAAATTTAATTTTAAATGTTAGCTACCACTGCTAAATGTGGCGAGCGAGTGTAATGTGTGAATTGTAGAAAGTTGTGTTAAAAAGAAAAATGTAATAAGTTAAAACAAAAAAAAAACTAACAAGTGGTAAGCAAGATGACGTCTCCCCTCAAGAGGTAAATTCAAGTACAACTTTACACATGAAGATGTGACCTGCATAAACTTCACATGTGGACGTATACGAGGCATAAGACGCTGACAAGGACCTACGTGGATCTACACCAACTTAAACTAGAGAAATTTCAATCTCCGCAGTGAGCCTCCTATCTAGTAATTGCCGAAGACACGACTCAGATGACGACGCCGACTTCAAGAATTCCCAAGAGAGACACCCCAGGACGAGGTTACCACGACCTATTGTAAAGGTGACTCGATAGCTTGCCTATCGAGAGTTAATTATATTTGAGACATAACTTACAGAGAAAAGAGACTTTTCAAAGACTATAATTTTCTTTAAAATTTAAATGAGACCAACTAAGAGTTTACTGTAATATTCAATATCATACATTGTAACGCATTATATGTAAATGTAAATTATAATCACTTTAGTTAATAATACCATTCTTCAAATGGTAAAAGAAGTCTTGCAAGCACCTAGATGAACACAAAATACTCAGAAGTATTTGCTAGAGATATACTTAAAGTAAACTCGGATCCGAGGTAAAAGAATACATAATCAGTTTGATCCCCAGTTTTTCTGAAAACCATTCAAATATTTTAATCTAATTAATTATGTCATGGGATCTTTTCATATCAGTTGTTAATAAAGAGAAGTCATCTTATTACACATGAAAATGAGTGCATAAATCAGTGAAATACCTTCCCTTGTTTCCTAATAATTAGCTTAAGTAATTTGTTCAATTATTTTGAGTTTAATAACAGTTCGTTACAACGTAGGCAGCCCATGTAATTGGCAGGTGTCAATTAAGATGGGTTCCCTGGATGTGTAACGTGGTAAAAAAAAAAAGTTACAAAATTGCGCCACTCTGCTTTACTCTGCTTTGCTGTGCTTTGATTAGCTGTAAATAATAATTAATTGTGTATTGTGTTGTTGCTGTCTTGTAAGAGTAATTGTGAACAGAGTGTCACAAAATTGCGCCACTCTGCTTATTAATAAAAAAGGTTGTAAGCATCGTGACATTAACAAAGATACGTCACGCTGATAGTTAAAGTAATTGTTACGGAGTAAATTAGATAACTCTCTGCACTCAGTTATCTGATCTATGCACTCAGTTACTGTATTTTATGTAACATTAATTTTCATAAAATGAATTTATTTTAAGATACGTAAATTAATACAGTGATAGTCTGTATAACTTTAAATATCATTGTATGAAGCCAAATGCAAGTATGTACATGAATTGTAGTGCTTGTTGATCTGCTCAGTCTTTAACAGGTTTATATTGCGACAATTCATGACCTGTAGTTTTCTTGTACAACTCTGCATAAAGTCAGTTAGGTAGCCGTCAGCTGTTGTTGAGAGTGAACAATAGAAATATTCACCCTCTAGTTGACTCCCCCTTTGTAAGCAAAACAATGCCATTGTTTGAAACTAGTCTGACCTACATTCAAGCAAACAGCTGATCGGTGATTTAACATTGAAATATGTGTGTGTGGAATTTCTGTCTCTCCCTTAGAAGAGAAATAATTCTCTTCTGAATTATGCAAATGATTTACCCAAGAATGCACCTTGTCTATGTAGTAAGTGTATAGTATAGTAGAGCAAGTATTTTCACCGTGACGACAATTAAATAATATAGTGACTTAAATTTCAAGTAAATAAATGACCTAGTTAACCCTCCCTTGTTAGATAAAGTGTTAAACCCCATGCCCCAAAACAGTAAACTTTTAAAATAAAATAAAAAAACTGAAAACAAAGTAAATAAAGTGTGCTAAATAAATATGGTAATTAAATAGGAAATAATTCTAAGTAAGTTTGTTTAATCTCCCCCAAAGTAAATAATAAATAAATAAAAAGAAAAAGGTAAGCTTCTTAGAAAGAAAACCAAAAGAAAGTAATAATAAGTGAATAATAATTGCATTAAATAATAAGGCTGAATAAATCTTAAGTTAAACTAAATTTGTGTAAAGTGTAGCAGTAAGTAAGGGAAAAGAAAATAATAATAAAAGTGTAATTGCATATTGTAAACACCCGGTCGTGGCCTGTACGAGAACAATAAAGCGTGTTGAAAAATGTAGTAAGCAGCCACCCTCCCTCTATTGTGATAATCTGGCGCTTATGTATACAATTGAAAACCTCCCTAGTGTGTATTACAATGCATTGTGTAAAGTGTCTCCCCTTCCGCATAGTTTGCTTAAGTATTGTTAAAGAGATAATAAGAATTATCTTCGTGAGATTCCGCTTCTCTCTGTAGCATAAGATATTAGGATTAGCAATAATCTAAAGTGGAGTATGGGATCCTCTTTAGATTATATTAGAGGTAAGTTGATGATATATAATTAAGACTTATATATATGTGTAACGTAACAGGTCACAACGGCGCCGACTGAAAAGGGTAATGATGGGGCAGAAAGGTGCCAAAAGATCATTAAAGAGTGCTGAAAGCTAACTGGTGTAGTTAGAGTAAGCCGATGTCAGTCGGGCCACGATATTGTGAGTTACGGAAAAGTAGGGAAATTAGAATTAAGAATCAAAAGTTAAGTTAGCATTGTAAGTAACGAGAAAAAGGGAATTTCACGAATGTGAACATTTAAATGAACAAGATCATTTAAAGAGAGATAGAGAAAACAAACCGTGTAGTAAAATTAAACTTCACACATTGACACCAAGCATACTCCAAGTCCCCAATTTTAATTAGTCCCCAATACTCACAAAACCTCCGTAATGTGGAATTTAAGCGGTGGAGTATGTGACGATTTAATTGATAATAGAATCATAAATAAATAAAAAATTAATTTACTAGCAATTAAGTATTTGTAAATCGCACTTTTAAACCTAAAGCCCCTGTACTAACTCAGAATAAGTATGAGATGTAAATGGAAAATCTAACTAAAGCATTAATAAAAAATTCGAATTGTAAAAAGTTATTAATATCACAATTAACCCTTTGCTAGTCATCATGTGGTGACCTGTTAATTCCGGACACAACGTGCATAGCGAGTCGTCTGTAACTTAGGAAGATATAAAAATCATAATCTTTGTAATTAGTAATTTGAAGGCACAAGAGTAGTTAAAATAATTCACTTAAATTATATATGTAGAATTAATGTATTGTTTTTTTTTGTAATAAGAATGTCAATCTAAATAAAAATAGGAACTATATTATCGCGGAGTACTTGCCCCTCTCCATTGTAATGTGCCAGTCGAATCGAGTAGAGAGTCACAATCCTGCCGTCAGAGCGTATAGAACTACGAGCGTGAGCTCCACCAAAATGCACTGTTTAAATTTAATTTTAAATGTTAGCTACCACTGCTAAATGTGGCGAGCGAGTGTAATGTGTGAATTGTAGAAAGTTGTGTTAAAAAGAAAAATGTAATAAGTTAAAACAAAAAAAAAACTAACAAGTGGTAAGCAAGATGACGTCTCCCCTCAAGAGGTAAATTCAAGTACAACTTTACACATGAAGATGTGACCTGCATAAACTTCACATGTGGACGTATACGAGGCATAAGACGCTGACAAGGACCTACGTGGATCTACACCAACTTAAACTAGAGAAATTTCAATCTCCGCAGTGAGCCTCCTATCTAGTAATTGCCGAAGACACGACTCAGATGACGACGCCGACTTCAAGAATTCCCAAGAGAGACACCCCAGGACGAGGTTACCACGACCTATTGTAAAGGTGACTCGATAGCTTGCCTATCGAGAGTTAATTATATTTGAGACATAACTTACAGAGAAAAGAGACTTTTCAAAGACTATAATTTTCTTTAAAATTTAAATGAGACCAACTAAGAGTTTACTGTAATATTCAATATCATACATTGTAACGCATTATATGTAAATGTAAATTATAATCACTTTAGTTAATAATACCATTCTTCAAATGGTAAAAGAAGTCTTGCAAGCACCTAGATGAACACAAAATACTCAGAAGTATTTGCTAGAGATATACTTAAAGTAAACTCGGATCCGAGGTAAAAGAATACATAATCAGTTTGATCCCCAGTTTTTCTGAAAACCATTCAAATATTTTAATCTAATTAATTATGTCATGGGATCTTTTCATATCAGTTGTTAATAAAGAGAAGTCATCTTATTACACATGAAAATGAGTGCATAAATCAGTGAAATACCTTCCCTTGTTTCCTAATAATTAGCTTAAGTAATTTGTTCAATTATTTTGAGTTTAATAACAGTTCGTTACAACGTAGGCAGCCCATGTAATTGGCAGGTGTCAATTAAGATGGGTTC
The DNA here is from genome assembly GCA_034769895.1 of Magicicada septendecula. NCBI lineage: Eukaryota > Metazoa > Arthropoda > Insecta > Hemiptera > Cicadidae > Magicicada > Magicicada septendecula. Next base: position 176,404,355 of record CM068372.1, read on the forward strand.
CCTGGATGTGTAACGTGGTAAAAAAAAAAAGTTACAAAATTGCGCCACTCTGCTTTACTCTGCTTTGCTGTGCTTTGATTAGCTGTAAATAATAATTAATTGTGTATTGTGTTGTTGCTGTCTTGTAAGAGTAATTGTGAACAGAGTGTCACAAAATTGCGCCACTCTGCTTATTAATAAAAAAGGTTGTAAGCATCGTGACATTAACAAAGATACGTCACGCTGATAGTTAAAGTAATTGTTACGGAGTAAATTAGATAACTCTCTGCACTCAGTTATCTGATCTATGCACTCAGTTACTGTATTTTATGTAACATTAATTTTCATAAAATGAATTTATTTTAAGATACGTAAATTAATACAGTGATAGTCTGTATAACTTTAAATATCATTGTATGAAGCCAAATGCAAGTATGTACATGAATTGTAGTGCTTGTTGATCTGCTCAGTCTTTAACAGGTTTATATTGCGACAATTCATGACCTGTAGTTTTCTTGTACAACTCTGCATAAAGTCAGTTAGGTAGCCGTCAGCTGTTGTTGAGAGTGAACAATAGATATATTCACCCTCTAGTTGACTCCCCCTTTGTAAGCAAAACAATGCCATTGTTTGAAACTAGTCTGACCTACATTCAAGCAAACAGCTGATCGGTGATTTAACATTGAAATATGTGTGTGTGGAATTTCTGTCTCTCCCTTAGAAGAGAAATAATTCTCTTCTGAATTATGCAAATGATTTACCCAAGAATGCACCTTGTCTATGTAGTAAGTGTATAGTATAGTAGAGCAAGTATTTTCACCGTGACGACAATTAAATAATATAGTGACTTAAATTTCAAGTAAATAAATGACCTAGTTAACCCTCCCTTGTTAGATAAAGTGTTAAACCCCATGCCCCAAAACAGTAAACTTTTAAAATAAAATAAAAAAACTGAAAACAAAGTAAATAAAGTGTGCTAAATAAATATGGTAATTAAATAGGAAATAATTCTAAGTAAGTTTGTTTAATCTCCCCCAAAGTAAATAATAAATAAATAAAAAGAAAAAGGTAAGCTTCTTAGAAAGAAAACCAAAAGAAAGTAATAATAAGTGAATAATAATTGCATTAAATAATAAGGCTGAATAAATCTTAAGTTAAACTAAATTTGTGTAAAGTGTAGCAGTAAGTAAGGGAAAAGAAAATAATAATAAAAGTGTAATTGCATATTGTAAACACCCGGTCGTGGCCTGTACGAGAACAATAAAGCGTGTTGAAAAATGTAGTAAGCAGCCACCCTCCCTCTATTGTGATAATCTGGCGCTTATGTATACAATTGAAAACCTCCCTAGTGTGTATTACAATGCATTGTGTAAAGTGTCTCCCCTTCCGCATAGTTTGCTTAAGTATTGTTAAAGAGATAATAAGAATTATCTTCGTGAGATTCCGCTTCTCTCTGTAGCATAAGATATTAGGATTAGCAATAATCTAAAGTGGAGTATGGGATCCTCTTTAGATTATATTAGAGGTAAGTTGATGATATATAATTAAGACTTATATATATGTGTAACGTAACAGGTCACAACGGCGCCGACTGAAAAGGGTAATGATGGGGCAGAAAGGTGCCAAAAGATCATTAAAGAGTGCTGAAAGCTAACTGGTGTAGTTAGAGTAAGCCGATGTCAGTCGGGCCACGATATTGTGAGTTACGGAAAAGTAGGGAAATTAGAATGAAGAATCAAAAGTTAAGTTAGCATTGTAAGTAACGAGAAAAAGGGAATTTCACGAATGTGAACATTTAAATGAACAAGATCATTTAAAGAGAGATAGAGAAAACAAACCGTGTAGTAAAATTAAACTTCACACATTGACACCAAGCATACTCCAAGTCCCCAATTTTAATTAGTCCCCAATACTCACAAAACCTCCGTAATGTGGAATTTAAGCGGTGGAGTATGTGACGATTTAATTGATAATAGAATCATAAATAAATAAAAAATTAATTTACTAGCAATTAAGTATTTGTAAATCGCACTTTTAAACCTAAAGCCCCTGTACTAACTCAGAATAAGTATGAGATGTAAATGGAAAATCTAACTAAAGCATTAATAAAAAATTCGAATTGTAAAAAGTTATTAATATCACAATTAACCCTTTGCTAGTCATCATGTGGTGACCTGTTAATTCCGGACACAACGTGCATAGCGAGTCGTCTGTAACTTAGGAAGATATAAAAATCATAATCTTTGTAATTAGTAATTTGAAGGCACAAGAGTAGTTAAAATAATTCACTTAAATTATATATGTAGAATTAATGTATTGTTTTTTTTTGTAATAAGAATGTCAATCTAAATAAAAATAGGAACTATATTATCGCGGAGTACTTGCCCCTCTCCATTGTAATGTGCCAGTCGAATCGAGTAGAGAGTCACAATCCTGCCGTCAGAGCGTATAGAACTACGAGCGTGAGCTCCACCAAAATGCACTGTTTAAATTTAATTTTAAATGTTAGCTACCACTGCTAAATGTGGCGAGCGAGTGTAATGTGTGAATTGTAGAAAGTTGTGTTAAAAAGAAAAATGTAATAAGTTAAAACAAAAAAAAAACTAACAAGTGGTAAGCAAGATGACGTCTCCCCTCAAGAGGTAAATTCAAGTACAACTTTACACATGAAGATGTGACCTGCATAAACTTCACATGTGGACGTATACGAGGCATAAGACGCTGACAAGGACCTACGTGGATCTACACCAACTTAAACTAGAGAAATTTCAATCTCCGCAGTGAGCCTCCTATCTAGTAATTGCCGAAGACACGACTCAGATGACGACGCCGACTTCAAGAATTCCCAAGAGAGACACCCCAGGACGAGGTTACCACGACCTATTGTAAAGGTGACTCGATAGCTTGCCTATCGAGAGTTAATTATATTTGAGACATAACTTACAGAGAAAAGAGACTTTTCAAAGACTATAATTTTCTTTAAAATTTAAATGAGACCAACTAAGAGTTTACTGTAATATTCAATATCATACATTGTAACGCATTATATGTAAATGTAAATTATAATCACTTTAGTTAATAATACCATTCTTCAAATGGTAAAAGAAGTCTTGCAAGCACCTAGATGAACACAAAATACTCAGAAGTATTTGCTAGAGATATACTTAAAGTAAACTCGGATCCGAGGTAAAAGAATACATAATCAGTTTGATCCCCAGTTTTTCTGAAAACCATTCAAATATTTTAATCTAATTAATTATGTCATGGGATCTTTTCATATCAGTTGTTAATAAAGAGAAGTCATCTTATTACACATGAAAATGAGTGCATAAATCAGTGAAATACCTTCCCTTGTTTCCTAATAATTAGCTTAAGTAATTTGTTCAATTATTTTGAGTTTAATAACAGTTCGTTACAACGTAGGCAGCCCATGTAATTGGCAGGTGTCAATTAAGATGGGTTCCCTGGATGTGTAACGTGGTAAAAAAAAAAAGTTACAAAATTGCGCCACTCTGCTTTACTCTGCTTTGCTGTGCTTTGATTAGCTGTAAATAATAATTAATTGTGTATTGTGTTGTTGCTGTCTTGTAAGAGTAATTGTGAACAGAGTGTCACAAAATTGCGCCACTCTGCTTATTAATAAAAAAGGTTGTAAGCATCGTGACATTAACAAAGATACGTCACGCTGATAGTTAAAGTAATTGTTACGGAGTAAATTAGATAACTCTCTGCACTCAGTTATCTGATCTATGCACTCAGTTACTGTATTTTATGTAACATTAATTTTCATAAAATGAATTTATTTTAAGATACGTAAATTAATACAGTGATAGTCTGTATAACTTTAAATATCATTGTATGAAGCCAAATGCAAGTATGTACATGAATTGTAGTGCTTGTTGATCTGCTCAGTCTTTAACAGGTTTATATTGCGACAATTCATGACCTGTAGTTTTCTTGTACAACTCTGCATAAAGTCAGTTAGGTAGCCGTCAGCTGTTGTTGAGAGTGAACAATAGATATATTCACCCTCTAGTTGACTCCCCCTTTGTAAGCAAAACAATGCCATTGTTTGAAACTAGTCTGACCTACATTCAAGCAAACAGCTGATCGGTGATTTAACATTGAAATATGTGTGTGTGGAATTTCTGTCTCTCCCTTAGAAGAGAAATAATTCTCTTCTGAATTATGCAAATGATTTACCCAAGAATGCACCTTGTCTATGTAGTAAGTGTATAGTATAGTAGAGCAAGTATTTTCACCGTGACGACAATTAAATAATATAGTGACTTAAATTTCAAGTAAATAAATGACCTAGTTAACCCTCCCTTGTTAGATAAAGTGTTAAACCCCATGCCCCAAAACAGTAAACTTTTAAAATAAAATAAAAAAACTGAAAACAAAGTAAATAAAGTGTGCTAAATAAATATGGTAATTAAATAGGAAATAATTCTAAGTAAGTTTGTTTAATCTCCCCCAAAGTAAATAATAAATAAATAAAAAGAAAAAGGTAAGCTTCTTAGAAAGAAAACCAAAAGAAAGTAATAATAAGTGAATAATAATTGCATTAAATAATAAGGCTGAATAAATCTTAAGTTAAACTAAATTTGTGTAAAGTGTAGCAGTAAGTAAGGGAAAAGAAAATAATAATAAAAGTGTAATTGCATATTGTAAACACCCGGTCGTGGCCTGTACGAGAACAATAAAGCGTGTTGAAAAATGTAGTAAGCAGCCACCCTCCCTCTATTGTGATAATCTGGCGCTTATGTATACAATTGAAAACCTCCCTAGTGTGTATTACAATGCATTGTGTAAAGTGTCTCCCCTTCCGCATAGTTTGCTTAAGTATTGTTAAAGAGATAATAAGAATTATCTTCGTGAGATTCCGCTTCTCTCTGTAGCATAAGATATTAGGATTAGCAATAATCTAAAGTGGAGTATGGGATCCTCTTTAGATTATATTAGAGGTAAGTTGATGATATATAATTAAGACTTATATATATGTGTAACGTAACAGGTCACAACGGCGCCGACTGAAAAGGGTAATGATGGGGCAGAAAGGTGCCAAAAGATCATTAAAGAGTGCTGAAAGCTAACTGGTGTAGTTAGAGTAAGCCGATGTCAGTCGGGCCACGATATTGTGAGTTACGGAAAAGTAGGGAAATTAGAATTAAGAATCAAAAGTTAAGTTAGCATTGTAAGTAACGAGAAAAAGGGAATTTCACGAATGTGAACATTTAAATGAACAAGATCATTTAAAGAGAGATAGAGAAAACAAACCGTGTAGTAAAATTAAACTTCACACATTGACACCAAGCATACTCCAAGTCCCCAATTTTAATTAGTCCCCAATACTCACAAAACCTCCGTAATGTGGAATTTAAGCGGTGGAGTATGTGACGATTTAATTGATAATAGAATCATAAATAAATAAAAAATTAATTTACTAGCAATTAAGTATTTGTAAATCGCACTTTTAAACCTAAAGCCCCTGTACTAACTCAGAATAAGTATGAGATGTAAATGGAAAATCTAACTAAAGCATTAATAAAAAATTCGAATTGTAAAAAGTTATTAATATCACAATTAACCCTTTGCTAGTCATCATGCGGTGACCTGTTAATTCCGGACACAACGTGCATAGCGAGTCGTCTGTAACTTAGGAAGATATAAAAATCATAATCTTTGTAATTAGTAATTTGAAGGCACAAGAGTAGTTAAAATAATTCACTTAAATTATATATGTAGAATTAATGTATTGTTTTTTTTTGGTAATAAGAATGTCAATCTAAATAAAAATAGGAACTATATTATCGCGGAGTACTTGCCCCTCTCCATTGTAATGTGCCAGTCGAATCGAGTAGAGAGTCACAATCCTGCCGTCAGAGCGTATAGAACTACGAGCGTGAGCTCCACCAAAATGCACTGTTTAAATTTAATTTTAAATGTTAGCTACCACTGCTAAATGTGGCGAGCGAGTGTAATGTGTGAATTGTAGAAAGTTGTGTTAAAAAGAAAAATGTAATAAGTTAAAACAAAAAAAAAACTAACAAGTGGTAAGCAAGATGACGTCTCCCCTCAAGAGGTAAATTCAAGTACAACTTTACACATGAAGATGTGACCTGCATAAACTTCACATGTGGACGTATACGAGGCATAAGACGCTGACAAGGACCTACGTGGATCTACACCAACTTAAACTAGAGAAATTTCAATCTCCGCAGTGAGCCTCCTATCTAGTAATTGCCGAAGACACGACTCAGATGACGACGCCGACTTCAAGAATTCCCAAGAGAGACACCCCAGGACGAGGTTACCACGACCTATTGTAAAGGTGACTCGATAGCTTGCCTATCGAGAGTTAATTATATTTGAGACATAACTTACAGAGAAAAGAGACTTTTCAAAGACTATAATTTTCTTTAAAATTTAAATGAGACCAACTAAGAGTTTACTGTAATATTCAATATCATACATTGTAACGCATTATATGTAAATGTAAATTATAATCACTTTAGTTAATAATACCATTCTTCAAATGGTAAAAGAAGTCTTGCAAGCACCTAGATGAACACAAAATACTCAGAAGTATTTGCTAGAGATATACTTAAAGTAAACTCGGATCCGAGGTAAAAGAATACATAATCAGTTTGATCCCCAGTTTTTCTGAAAACCATTCAAATATTTTAATCTAATTAATTATGTCATGGGATCTTTTCATATCAGTTGTTAATAAAGAGAAGTCATCTTATTACACATGAAAATGAGTGCATAAATCAGTGAAATACCTTCCCTTGTTTCCTAATAATTAGCTTAAGTAATTTGTTCAATTATTTTGAGTTTAATAACAGTTCGTTACAACGTAGGCAGCCCATGTAATTGGCAGGTGTCAATTAAGATGGGTTCCCTGGATGTGTAACGTGGTAAAAAAAAAAAGTTACAAAATTGCGCCACTCTGCTTTACTCTGCTTTGCTGTGCTTTGATTAGCTGTAAATAATAATTAATTGTGTATTGTGTTGTTGCTGTCTTGTAAGAGTAATTGTGAACAGAGTGTCACAAAATTGCGCCACTCTGCTTATTAATAAAAAAGGTTGTAAGCATCGTGACATTAACAAAGATACGTCACGCTGATAGTTAAAGTAATTGTTACGGAGTAAATTAGATAACTCTCTGCACTCAGTTATCTGATCTATGCACTCAGTTACTGTATTTTATGTAACATTAATTTTCATAAAATGAATTTATTTTAAGATACGTAAATTAATACAGTGATAGTCTGTATAACTTTAAATATCATTGTATGAAGCCAAATGCAAGTATGTACATGAATTGTAGTGCTTGTTGATCTGCTCAGTCTTTAACAGGTTTATATTGCGACAATTCATGACCTGTAGTTTTCTTGTACAACTCTGCATAAAGTCAGTTAGGTAGCCGTCAGCTGTTGTTGAGAGTGAACAATAGATATATTCACCCTCTAGTTGACTCCCCCTTTGTAAGCAAAACAATGCCATTGTTTGAAACTAGTCTGACCTACATTCAAGCAAACAGCTGATCGGTGATTTAACATTGAAATATGTGTGTGTGGAATTTCTGTCTCTCCCTTAGAAGAGAAATAATTCTCTTCTGAATTATGCAAATGATTTACCCAAGAATGCACCTTGTCTATGTAGTAAGTGTATAGTATAGTAGAGCAAGTATTTTCACCGTGACGACAATTAAATAATATAGTGACTTAAATTTCAAGTAAATAAATGACCTAGTTAACCCTCCCTTGTTAGATAAAGTGTTAAACCCCATGCCCCAAAACAGTAAACTTTTAAAATAAAATAAAAAAACTGAAAACAAAGTAAATAAAGTGTGCTAAATAAATATGGTAATTAAATAGGAAATAATTCTAAGTAAGTTTGTTTAATCTCCCCCAAAGTAAATAATAAATAAATAAAAAGAAAAAGGTAAGCTTCTTAGAAAGAAAACCAAAAGAAAGTAATAATAAGTGAATAATAATTGCATTAAATAATAAGGCTGAATAAATCTTAAGTTAAACTAAATTTGTGTAAAGTGTAGCAGTAAGTAAGGGAAAAGAAAATAATAATAAAAGTGTAATTGCATATTGTAAACACCCGGTCGTGGCCTGTACGAGAACAATAAAGCGTGTTGAAAAATGTAGTAAGCAGCCACCCTCCCTCTATTGTGATAATCTGGCGCTTATGTATACAATTGAAAACCTCCCTAGTGTGTATTACAATGCATTGTGTAAAGTGTCTCCCCTTCCGCATAGTTTGCTTAAGTATTGTTAAAGAGATAATAAGAATTATCTTCGTGAGATTCCGCTTCTCTCTGTAGCATAAGATATTAGGATTAGCAATAATCTAAAGTGGAGTATGGGATCCTCTTTAGATTATATTAGAGGTAAGTTGATGATATATAATTAAGACTTATATATATGTGTAACGTAACAGGTCACAACGGCGCCGACTGAAAAGGGTAATGATGGGGCAGAAAGGTGCCAAAAGATCATTAAAGAGTGCTGAAAGCTAACTGGTGTAGTTAGAGTAAGCCGATGTCAGTCGGGCCACGATATTGTGAGTTACGGAAAAGTAGGGAAATTAGAATTAAGAATCAAAAGTTAAGTTAGCATTGTAAGTAACGAGAAAAAGGGAATTTCACGAATGTGAACATTTAAATGAACAAGATCATTTAAAGAGAGATAGAGAAAACAAACCGTGTAGTAAAATTAAACTTCACACATTGACACCAAGCATACTCCAAGTCCCCAATTTTAATTAGTCCCCAATACTCACAAAACCTCCGTAATGTGGAATTTAAGCGGTGGAGTATGTGACGATTTAATTGATAATAGAATCATAAATAAATAAAAAATTAATTTACTAGCAATTAAGTATTTGTAAATCGCACTTTTAAACCTAAAGCCCCTGTACTAACTCAGAATAAGTATGAGATGTAAATGGAAAATCTAACTAAAGCATTAATAAAAAATTCGAATTGTAAAAAGTTATTAATATCACAATTAACCCTTTGCTAGTCATCATGCGGTGACCTGTTAATTCCGGACACAACGTGCATAGCGAGTCGTCTGTAACTTAGGAAGATATAAAAATCATAATCTTTGTAATTAGTAATTTGAAGGCACAAGAGTAGTTAAAATAATTCACTTAAATTATATATGTAGAATTAATGTATTGTTTTTTTTTGTAATAAGAATGTCAATCTAAATAAAAATAGGAACTATATTATCGCGGAGTACTTGCCCCTCTCCATTGTAATGTGCCAGTCGAATCGAGTAGAGAGTCACAATCCTGCCGTCAGAGCGTATAGAACTACGAGCGTGAGCTCCACCAAAATGCACTGTTTAAATTTAATTTTAAATGTTAGCTACCACTGCTAAATGTGGCGAGCGAGTGTAATGTGTGAATTGTAGAAAGTTGTGTTAAAAAGAAAAATGTAATAAGTTAAAACAAAAAAAAAACTAACAAGTGGTAAGCAAGATGACGTCTCCCCTCAAGAGGTAAATTCAAGTACAACTTTACACATGAAGATGTGACCTGCATAAACTTCACATGTGGACGTATACGAGGCATAAGACGCTGACAAGGACCTACGTGGATCTACACCAACTTAAACTAGAGAAATTTCAATCTCCGCAGTGAGCCTCCTATCTAGTAATTGCCGAAGACACGACTCAGATGACGACGCCGACTTCAAGAATTCCCAAGAGAGACACCCCAGGACGAGGTTACCACGACCTATTGTAAAGGTGACTCGATAGCTTGCCTATCGAGAGTTAATTATATTTGAGACATAACTTACAGAGAAAAGAGACTTTTCAAAGACTATAATTTTCTTTAAAATTTAAATGAGACCAACTAAGAGTTTACTGTAATATTCAATATCATACATTGTAACGCATTATATGTAAATGTAAATTATAATCACTTTAGTTAATAATACCATTCTTCAAATGGTAAAAGAAGTCTTGCAAGCACCTAGATGAACACAAAATACTCAGAAGTATTTGCTAGAGATATACTTAAAGTAAACTCGGATCCGAGGTAAAAGAATACATAATCAGTTTGATCCCCAGTTTTTCTGAAAACCATTCAAATATTTTAATCTAATTAATTATGTCATGGGATCTTTTCATATCAGTTGTTAATAAAGAGAAGTCATCTTATTACACATGAAAATGAGTGCATAAATCAGTGAAATACCTTCCCTTGTTTCCTAATAATTAGCTTAAGTAATTTGTTCAATTATTTTGAGTTTAATAACAGTTCGTTACAACGTAGGCAGCCCATGTAATTGGCAGGTGTCAATTAAGATGGGTTCCCTGGATGTGTAACGTGGTAAAAAAAAAAAGTTACAAAATTGCGCCACTCTGCTTTACTCTGCTTTGCTGTGCTTTGATTAGCTGTAAATAATAATTAATTGTGTATTGTGTTGTTGCTGTCTTGTAAGAGTAATTGTGAACAGAGTGTCACAAAATTGCGCCACTCTGCTTATTAATAAAAAAGGTTGTAAGCATCGTGACATTAACAAAGATACGTCACGCTGATAGTTAAAGTAATTGTTACGGAGTAAATTAGATAACTCTCTGCACTCAGTTATCTGATCTATACACTCAGTTACTGTATTTTATGTAACATTAATTTTCATAAAATGAATTTATTTTAAGATACGTAAATTAATACAGTGATAGTCTGTATAACTTTAAATATCATTGTATGAAGCCAAATGCAAGTATGTACATGAATTGTAGTGCTTGTTGATCTGCTCAGTCTTTAACAGGTTTATATTGCGACAATTCATGACCTGTAGTTTTCTTGTACAACTCTGCATAAAGTCAGTTAGGTAGCCGTCAGCTGTTGTTGAGAGTGAACAATAGATATATTCACCCTCTAGTTGACTCCCCCTTTGTAAGCAAAACAATGCCATTGTTTGAAACTAGTCTGACCTACATTCAAGCAAACAGCTGATCGGTGATTTAACATTGAAATATGTGTGTGTGGAAGTTCTGTCTCTCCCTTAGAAGAGAAATAATTCTCTTCTGAATTATGCAAATGATTTACCCAAGAATGCACCTTGTCTATGTAGTAAGTGTATAGTATAGTAGAGCAAGTATTTTCACCGTGACGACAATTAAATAATATAGTGACTTAAATTTCAAGTAAATAAATGACCTAGTTAACCCTCCCTTGTTAGATAAAGTGTTAAACCCCATGCCCCAAAACAGTAAACTTTTAAAATAAAATAAAAAAACTGAAAACAAAGTAAATAAAGTGTGCTAAATAAATATGGTAATTAAATAGGAAATAATTCTAAGTAAGTTTGTTTAATCTCCCCCAAAGTAAATAATAAATAAATAAAAAGAAAAAGGCAAGCTTCTTAGAAAGAAAACCAAAAGAAAGTAATAATAAGTGAATAATAATTGCATTAAATAATAAGGCTGAATAAATCTTAAGTTAAACTAAATTTGTGTAAAGTGTAGCAGTAAGTAAGGGAAAAGAAAATAATAATAAAAGTGTAATTGCATATTGTAAACACCCGGTCGTGGCCTGTACGAGAACAATAAAGCGTGTTGAAAAATGTAGTAAGCAGCCACCCTCCCTCTATTGTGATAATCTGGCGCTTATGTATACAATTGAAAACCTCCCTAGTGTGTATTACAATGCATTGTGTAAAGTGTCTCCCCTTCCGCATAGTTTGCTTAAGTATTGTTAAAGAGATAATAAGAATTATCTTCGTGAGATTCCGCTTCTCTCTGTAGCATAAGATATTAGGATTAGCAATAATCTAAAGTGGAGTATGGGATCCTCTTTAGATTATATTAGAGGTAAGTTGATGATATATAATTAAGACTTATATATATGTGTAACGTAACAGGTCACAACGGCGCCGACTGAAAAGGGTAATGATGGGGCAGAAAGGTGCCAAAAGATCATTAAAGAGTGCTGAAAGCTAACTGGTGTAGTTAGAGTAAGCCGATGTCAGTCGGGCCACGATATTGTGAGTTACGGAAAAGTAGGGAAATTAGAATTAAGAATCAAAAGTTAAGTTAGCATTGTAAGTAACGAGAAAAAGGGAATTTCACGAATGTGAACATTTAAATGAACAAGATCATTTAAAGAGAGATAGAGAAAACAAACCGTGTAGTAAAATTAAACTTCACACATTGACACCAAGCATACTCCAAGTCCCCAATTTTAATTAGTCCCCAATACTCACAAAACCTCCGTAATGTAGAATTTAAGCGGTGGAGTATGTGACGATTTAATTGATAATAGAATCATAAATAAATAAAAAATTAATTTACTAGCAATTAAGTATTTGTAAATCGCACTTTTAAACCTAAAGCCCCTGTACTAACTCAGAATAAGTATGAGATGTAAATGGAAAATCTAACTAAAGCATTAATAAAAAATTCGAATTGTAAAAAGTTATTAATATCACAATTAACCCTTTGCTAGTCATCATGCGGTGACCTGTTAATTCCGGACACAACGTGCATAGCGAGTCGTCTGTAACTTAGGAAGATATAAAAATCATAATCTTTGTAATTAGTAATTTGAAGGCACAAGAGTAGTTAAAATAATTCACTTAAATTATATATGTAGAATTAATGTATTGTTTTTTTTTTGTAATAAGAATGTCAATCTAAATAAAAATAGGAACTATATTATCGCGGAGTACTTGCCCCTCTCCATTGTAATGTGCCAGTCGAATCGAGTAGAGAGTCACAATCCTGCCGTCAGAGCGTATAGAACTACGAGCGTGAGCTCCACCAAAATGCACTGTTTAAATTTAATTTTAAATGTTAGCTACCACTGCTAAATGTGGCGAGCGAGTGTAATGTGTGAATTGTAGAAAGTTGTGTTAAAAAGAAAAATGTAATAAGTTAAAACAAAAAAAAAACTAACAAGTGGTAAGCAAGATGACGTCTCCCCTCAAGAGGTAAATTCAAGTACAACTTTACACATGAAGATGTGACCTGCATAAACTTCACATGTGGACGTATACGAGGCATAAGACGCTGACAAGGACCTACGTGGATCTACACCAACTTAAACTAGAGAAATTTCAATCTCCGCAGTGAGCCTCCTATCTAGTAATTGCCGAAGACACGACTCAGATGACGACGCCGACTTCAAGAATTCCCAAGAGAGACACCCCAGGACGAGGTTACCACGACCTATTGTAAAGGTGACTCGATAGCTTGCCTATCGAGAGTTAATTATATTTGAGACATAACTTACAGAGAAAAGAGACTTTTCAAAGACTATAATTTTCTTTAAAATTTAAATGAGACCAACTAAGAGTTTACTGTAATATTCAATATCATACATTGTAACGCATTATATGTAAATGTAAATTATAATCACTTTAGTTAATAATACCATTCTTCAAATGGTAAAAGAAGTCTTGCAAGCACCTAGATGAACACAAAATACTCAGAAGTATTTGCTAGAGATATACTTAAAGTAAACTCGGATCCGAGGTAAAAGAATACATAATCAGTTTGATCCCCAGTTTTTCTGAAAACCATTCAAATATTTTAATCTAATTAATTATGTCATGGGATCTTTTCATATCAGTTGTTAATAAAGAGAAGTCATCTTATTACACATGAAAATGAGTGCATAAATCAGTGAAATACCTTCCCTTGTTTCCTAATAATTAGCTTAAGTAATTTGTTCAATTATTTTGAGTTTAATAACAGTTCGTTACAACGTAGGCAGCCCATGTAATTGGCAGGTGTCAATTAAGATGGGTTCCCTGGATGTGTAACGTGGTAAAAAAAAAAAGTTACAAAATTGCGCCACTCTGCTTTACTCTGCTTTGCTGTGCTTTGATTAGCTGTAAATAATAATTAATTGTGTATTGTGTTGTTGCTGTCTTGTAAGAGTAATTGTGAACAGAGTGTCACAAAATTGCGCCACTCTGCTTATTAATAAAAAAGGTTGTAAGCATCGTGACATTAACAAAGATACGTCACGCTGATAGTTAAAGTAATTGTTACGGAGTAAATTAGATAACTCTCTGCACTCAGTTATCTGATCTATGCACTCAGTTACTGTATTTTATGTAACATTAATTTTCATAAAATGAATTTATTTTAAGATACGTAAATTAATACAGTGATAGTCTGTATAACTTTAAATATCATTGTATGAAGCCAAATGCAAGTATGTACATGAATTGTAGTGCTTGTTGATCTGCTCAGTCTTTAACAGGTTTATATTGCGACAATTCATGACCTGTAGTTTTCTTGTACAACTCTGCATAAAGTCAGTTAGGTAGCCGTCAGCTGTTGTTGAGAGTGAACAATAGATATATTCACCCTCTAGTTGACTCCCCCTTTGTAAGCAAAACAATGCCATTGTTTGAAACTAGTCTGACCTACATTCAAGCAAACAGCTGATCGGTGATTTAACATTGAAATATGTGTGTGTGGAATTTCTGTCTCTCCCTTAGAAGAGAAATAATTCTCTTCTGAATTATGCAAATGATTTACCCAAGAATGCACCTTGTCTATGTAGTAAGTGTATAGTATAGTAGAGCAAGTATTTTCACCGTGACGACAATTAAATAATATAGTGACTTAAATTTCAAGTAAATAAATGACCTAGTTAACCCTCCCTTGTTAGATAAAGTGTTAAACCCCATGCCCCAAAACAGTAAACTTTTAAAATAAAATAAAAAAACTGAAAACAAAGTAAATAAAGTGTGCTAAATAAATATGGTAATTAAATAGGAAATAATTCTAAGTAAGTTTGTTTAATCTCCCCCAAAGTAAATAATAAATAAATAAAAAGAAAAAGGTAAGCTTCTTAGAAAGAAAACCAAAAGAAAGTAATAATAAGTGAATAATAATTGCATTAAATAATAAGGCTGAATAAATCTTAAGTTAAACTAAATTTGTGTAAAGTGTAGCAGTAAGTAAGGGAAAAGAAAATAATAATAAAAGTGTAATTGCATATTGTAAACACCCGGTCGTGGCCTGTACGAGAACAATAAAGCGTGTTGAAAAATGTAGTAAGCAGCCACCCTCCCTCTATTGTGATAATCTGGCGCTTATGTATACAATTGAAAACCTCCCTAGTGTGTATTACAATGCATTGTGTAAAGTGTCTCCCCTTCCGCATAGTTTGCTTAAGTATTGTTAAAGAGATAATAAGAATTATCTTCGTGAGATTCCGCTTCTCTCTGTAGCATAAGATATTAGGATTAGCAATAATCTAAAGTGGAGTATGGGATCCTCTTTAGATTATATTAGAGGTAAGTTGATGATATATAATTAAGACTTATATATATGTGTAACGTAACAGGTCACAACGGCGCCGACTGAAAAGGGTAATGATGGGGCAGAAAGGTGCCAAAAGATCATTAAAGAGTGCTGAAAGCTAACTGGTGTAGTTAGAGTAAGCCGATGTCAGTCGGGCCACGATATTGTGAGTTACGGAAAAGTAGGGAAATTAGAATTAAGAATCAAAAGTTAAGTTAGCATTGTAAGTAACGAGAAAAAGGGAATTTCACGAATGTGAACATTTAAATGAACAAGATCATTTAAAGAGAGATAGAGAAAACAAACCGTGTAGTAAAATTAAACTTCACACATTGACACCAAGCATACTCCAAGTCCCCAATTTTAATTAGTCCCCAATACTCACAAAACCTCCATAATGTGGAATTTAAGCGGTGGAGTATGTGACGATTTAATTGATAATAGAATCATAAATAAATAAAAAATTAATTTACTAGCAATTAAGTATTTGTAAATCGCACTTTTAAACCTAAAGCCCCTGTACTAACTCAGAATAAGTATGAGATGTAAATGGAAAATCTAACTAAAGCATTAATAAAAAATTCGAATTGTAAAAAGTTATTAATATCACAATTAACCCTTTGCTAGTCATCATGCGGTGACCTGTTAATTCCGGACACAACGTGCATAGCGAGTCGTCTGTAACTTAGGAAGATATAAAAATCATAATCTTTGTAATTAGTAATTTGAAGGCACAAGAGTAGTTAAAATAATTCACTTAAATTATATATGTAGAATTAATGTATTGTTTTTTTTTGGTAATAAGAATGTCAATCTAAATAAAAATAGGAACTATATTATCGCGGAGTACTTGCCCCTCTCCATTGTAATGTGCCAGTCGAATCGAGTAGAGAGTCACAATCCTGCCGTCAGAGCGTATAGAACTACGAGCGTGAGCTCCACCAAAATGCACTGTTTAAATTTAATTTTAAATGTTAGCTACCACTGCTAAATGTGGCGAGCGAGTGTAATGTGTGAATTGTAGAAAGTTGTGTTAAAAAGAAAAATGTAATAAGTTAAAACAAAAAAAAAACTAACAAGTGGTAAGCAAGATGACGTCTCCCCTCAAGAGGTAAATTCAAGTACAACTTTACACATGAAGATGTGACCTGCATAAACTTCACATGTGGACGTATACGAGGCATAAGACGCTGACAAGGACCTACGTGGATCTACACCAACTTAAACTAGAGAAATTTCAATCTCCGCAGTGAGCCTCCTATCTAGTAATTGCCGAAGACACGACTCAGATGACGACGCCGACTTCAAGAATTCCCAAGAGAGACACCCCAGGACGAGGTTACCACGACCTATTGTAAAGGTGACTCGATAGCTTGCCTATCGAGAGTTAATTATATTTGAGACATAACTTACAGAGAAAAGAGACTTTTCAAAGACTATAATTTTCTTTAAAATTTAAATGAGACCAACTAAGAGTTTACTGTAATATTCAATATCATACATTGTAACGCATTATATGTAAATGTAAATTATAATCACTTTAGTTAATAATACCATTCTTCAAATGGTAAAAGAAGTCTTGCAAGCACCTAGATGAACACAAAATACTCAGAAGTATTTGCTAGAGATATACTTAAAGTAAACTCGGATCCGAGGTAAAAGAATACATAATCAGTTTGATCCCCAGTTTTTCTGAAAACCATTCAAATATTTTAATCTAATTAATTATGTCATGGGATCTTTTCATATCAGTTGTTAATAAAGAGAAGTCATCTTATTACACATGAAAATGAGTGCATAAATCAGTGAAATACCTTCCCTTGTTTCCTAATAATTAGCTTAAGTAATTTGTTCAATTATTTTGAGTTTAATAACAGTTCGTTACAACGTAGGCAGCCCATGTAATTGGCAGGTGTCAATTAAGATGGGTTCCCTGGATGTGTAACGTGGTAAAAAAAAAAAGTTACAAAATTGCGCCACTCTGCTTTACTCTGCTTTGCTGTGCTTTGATTAGCTGTAAATAATAATTAATTGTGTATTGTGTTGTTGCTGTCTTGTAAGAGTAATTGTGAACAGAGTGTCACAAAATTGCGCCACTCTGCTTATTAATAAAAAAGGTTGTAAGCATCGTGACATTAACAAAGATACGTCACGCTGATAGTTAAAGTAATTGTTACGGAGTAAATTAGATAACTCTCTGCACTCAGTTATCTGATCTATGCACTCAGTTACTGTATTTTATGTAACATTAATTTTCATAAAATGAATTTATTTTAAGATACGTAAATTAATACAGTGATAGTCTGTATAACTTTAAATATCATTGTATGAAGCCAAATGCAAGTATGTACATGAATTGTAGTGCTTGTTGATCTGCTCAGTCTTTAACAGGTTTATATTGCGACAATTCATGACCTGTAGTTTTCTTGTACAACTCTGCATAAAGTCAGTTAGGTAGCCGTCAGCTGTTGTTGAGAGTGAACAATAGATATATTCACCCTCTAGTTGACTCCCCCTTTGTAAGCAAAACAATGCCATTGTTTGAAACTAGTCTGACCTACATTCAAGCAAACAGCTGATCGGTGATTTAACATTGAAATATGTGTGTGTGGAATTTCTGTCTCTCCCTTAGAAGAGAAATAATTCTCTTCTGAATTATGCAAATGATTTACCCAAGAATGCACCTTGTCTATGTAGTAAGTGTATAGTATAGTAGAGCAAGTATTTTCACCGTGACGACAATTAAATAATATAGTGACTTAAATTTCAAGTAAATAAATGACCTAGTTAACCCTCCCTTGTTAGATAAAGTGTTAAACCCCATGCCCCAAAACAGTAAACTTTTAAAATAAAATAAAAAAACTGAAAACAAAGTAAATAAAGTGTGCTAAATAAATATGGTAATTAAATAGGAAATAATTCTAAGTAAGTTTGTTTAATCTCCCCCAAAGTAAATAATAAATAAATAAAAAGAAAAAGGTAAGCTTCTTAGAAAGAAAACCAAAAGAAAGTAATAATAAGTGAATAATAATTGCATTAAATAATAAGGCTGAATAAATCTTAAGTTAAACTAAATTTGTGTAAAGTGTAGCAGTAAGTAAGGGAAAAGAAAATAATAATAAAAGTGTAATTGCATATTGTAAACACCCGGTCATGGCCTGTACGAGAACAATAAAGCGTGTTGAAAAATGTAGTAAGCAGCCACCCTCCCTCTATTGTGATAATCTGGCGCTTATGTATACAATTGAAAACCTCCCTAGTGTGTATTACAATGCATTGTGTAAAGTGTCTCCCCTTCCGCATAGTTTGCTTAAGTATTGTTAAAGAGATAATAAGAATTATCT
Organism: Magicicada septendecula; assembly: GCA_034769895.1. Classification (NCBI taxonomy): domain Eukaryota; kingdom Metazoa; phylum Arthropoda; class Insecta; order Hemiptera; family Cicadidae; genus Magicicada; species Magicicada septendecula. The sequence goes on from CM068372.1 coordinate 176,422,980, forward strand.
TCGTGAGATTCCGCTTCTCTCTGTAGCATAAGATATTAGGATTAGCAATAATCTAAAGTGGAGTATGGGATCCTCTTTAGATTATATTAGAGGTAAGTTGATGATATATAATTAAGACTTATATATATGTGTAACGTAACAGGTCACAACGGCGCCGACTGAAAAGGGTAATGATGGGGCAGAAAGGTGCCAAAAGATCATTAAAGAGTGCTGAAAGCTAACTGGTGTAGTTAGAGTAAGCCGATGTCAGTCGGGCCACGATATTGTGAGTTACGGAAAAGTAGGGAAATTAGAATTAAGAATCAAAAGTTAAGTTAGCATTGTAAGTAACGAGAAAAAGGGAATTTCACGAATGTGAACATTTAAATGAACAAGATCATTTAAAGAGAGATAGAGAAAACAAACCGTGTAGTAAAATTAAACTTCACACATTGACACCAAGCATACTCCAAGTCCCCAATTTTAGTTAGTCCCCAATACTCACAAAACCTCCGTAATGTGGAATTTAAGCGGTGGAGTATGTGACGATTTAATTGATAATAGAATCATAAATAAATAAAAAATTAATTTACTAGCAATTAAGTATTTGTAAATCGCACTTTTAAACCTAAAGCCCCTGTACTAACTCAGAATAAGTATGAGATGTAAATGGAAAATCTAACTAAAGCATTAATAAAAAATTCGAATTGTAAAAAGTTATTAATATCACAATTAACCCTTTGCTAGTCATCATGCGGTGACCTGTTAATTCCGGACACAACGTGCATAGCGAGTCGTCTGTAACTTAGGAAGATATAAAAATCATAATCTTTGTAATTAGTAATTTGAAGGCACAAGAGTAGTTAAAATAATTCACTTAAATTATATATGTAGAATTAATGTATTGTTTTTTTTGGTAATAAGAATGTCAATCTAAATAAAAATAGGAACTATATTATCGCGGAGTACTTGCCCCTCTCCATTGTAATGTGCCAGTCGAATCGAGTAGAGAGTCACAATCCTGCCGTCAGAGCGTATAGAACTACGAGCGTGAGCTCCACCAAAATGCACTGTTTAAATTTAATTTTAAATGTTAGCTACCACTGCTAAATGTGGCGAGCGAGTGTAATGTGTGAATTGTAGAAAGTTGTGTTAAAAAGAAAAATGTAATAAGTTAAAACAAAAAAAAAACTAACAAGTGGTAAGCAAGATGACGTCTCCCCTCAAGAGGTAAATTCAAGTACAACTTTACACATGAAGATGTGACCTGCATAAACTTCACATGTGGACGTATACGAGGCATAAGACGCTGACAAGGACCTACGTGGATCTACACCAACTTAAACTAGAGAAATTTCAATCTCCGCAGTGAGCCTCCTATCTAGTAATTGCCGAAGACACGACTCAGATGACGACGCCGACTTCAAGAATTCCCAAGAGAGACACCCCAGGACGAGGTTACCACGACCTATTGTAAAGGTGACTCGATAGCTTGCCTATCGAGAGTTAATTATATTTGAGACATAACTTACAGAGAAAAGAGACTTTTCAAAGACTATAATTTTCTTTAAAATTTAAATGAGACCAACTAAGAGTTTACTGTAATATTCAATATCATACATTGTAACGCATTATATGTAAATGTAAATTATAATCACTTTAGTTAATAATACCATTCTTCAAATGGTAAAAGAAGTCTTGCAAGCACCTAGATGAACACAAAATACTCAGAAGTATTTGCTAGAGATATACTTAAAGTAAACTCGGATCCGAGGTAAAAGAATACATAATCAGTTTGATCCCCAGTTTTTCTGAAAACCATTCAAATATTTTAATCTAATTAATTATGCCATGGGATCTTTTCATATCAGTTGTTAATAAAGAGAAGTCATCTTATTACACATGAAAATGAGTGCATAAATCAGTGAAATACCTTCCCTTGTTTCCTAATAATTAGCTTAAGTAATTTGTTCAATTATTTTGAGTTTAATAACAGTTCGTTACAACGTAGGCAGCCCATGTAATTGGCAGGTGTCAATTAAGATGGGTTCCCTGGATGTGTAACGTGGTAAAAAAAAAAAGTTACAAAATTGCGCCACTCTGCTTTACTCTGCTTTGCTGTGCTTTGATTAGCTGTAAATAATAATTAATTGTGTATTGTGTTGTTGCTGTCTTGTAAGAGTAATTGTGAACAGAGTGTCACAAAATTGCGCCACTCTGCTTATTAATAAAAAAGGTTGTAAGCATCGTGACATTAACAAAGATACGTCACGCTGATAGTTAAAGTAATTGTTACGGAGTAAATTAGATAACTCTCTGCACTCAGTTATCTGATCTATGCACTCAGTTACTGTATTTTATGTAACATTAATTTTCATAAAATGAATTTATTTTAAGATACGTAAATTAATACAGTGATAGTCTGTATAACTTTAAATATCATTGTATGAAGCCAAATGCAAGTATGTACATGAATTGTAGTGCTTGTTGATCTGCTCAGTCTTTAACAGGTTTATATTGCGACAATTCATGACCTGTAGTTTTCTTGTACAACTCTGCATAAAGTCAGTTAGGTAGCCGTCAGCTGTTGTTGAGAGTGAACAATAGATATATTCACCCTCTAGTTGACTCCCCCTTTGTAAGCAAAACAATGCCATTGTTTGAAACTAGTCTGACCTACATTCAAGCAAACAGCTGATCGGTGATTTAACATTGAAATATGTGTGTGTGGAATTTCTGTCTCTCCCTTAGAAGAGAAATAATTCTCTTCTGAATTATGCAAATGATTTACCCAAGAATGCACCTTGTCTATGTAGTAAGTGTATAGTATAGTAGAGCAAGTATTTTCACCGTGACGACAATTAAATAATATAGTGACTTAAATTTCAAGTAAATAAATGACCTAGTTAACCCTCCCTTGTTAGATAAAGTGTTAAACCCCATGCCCCAAAACAGTAAACTTTTAAAATAAAATAAAAAAACTGAAAACAAAGTAAATAAAGTGTGCTAAATAAATATGGTAATTAAATAGGAAATAATTCTAAGTAAGTTTGTTTAATCTCCCCCAAAGTAAATAATAAATAAATAAAAAGAAAAAGGTAAGCTTCTTAGAAAGAAAACCAAAAGAAAGTAATAATAAGTGAATAATAATTGCATTAAATAATAAGGCTGAATAAATCTTAAGTTAAACTAAATTTGTGTAAAGTGTAGCAGTAAGTAAGGGAAAAGAAAATAATAATAAAAGTGTAATTGCATATTGTAAACACCCGGTCGTGGCCTGTACGAGAACAATAAAGCGTGTTGAAAAATGTAGTAAGCAGCCACCCTCCCTCTATTGTGATAATCTGGCGCTTATGTATACAATTGAAAACCTCCCTAGTGTGTATTACAATGCATTGTGTAAAGTGTCTCCCCTTCCGCATAGTTTGCTTAAGTATTGTTAAAGAGATAATAAGAATTATCTTCGTGAGATTCCGCTTCTCTCTGTAGCATAAGATATTAGGATTAGCAATAATCTAAAGTGGAGTATGGGATCCTCTTTAGATTATATTAGAGGTAAGTTGATGATATATAATTAAGACTTATATATATGTGTAACGTAACAGGTCACAACGGCGCCGACTGAAAAGGGTAATGATGGGGCAGAAAGGTGCCAAAAGATCATTAAAGAGTGCTGAAAGCTAACTGGTGTAGTTAGAGTAAGCCGATGTCAGTCGGGCCACGATATTGTGAGTTACGGAAAAGTAGGGAAATTAGAATTAAGAATCAAAAGTTAAGTTAGCATTGTAAGTAACGAGAAAAAGGGAATTTCACGAATGTGAACATTTAAATGAACAAGATCATTTAAAGAGAGATAGAGAAAACAAACCGTGTAGTAAAATTAAACTTCACGCATTGACACCAAGCATACTCCAAGTCCCCAATTTTAATTAGTCCCCAATACTCACAAAACCTCCGTAATGTGGAATTTAAGCGGTGGAGTATGTGACGATTTAATTGATAATAGAATCATAAATAAATAAAAAATTAATTTACTAGCAATTAAGTATTTGTAAATCGCACTTTTAAACCTAAAGCCCCTGTACTAACTCAGAATAAGTATGAGATGTAAATGGAAAATCTAACTAAAGCATTAATAAAAAATTCGAATTGTAAAAAGTTATTAATATCACAATTAACCCTTTGCTAGTCATCATGCGGTGACCTGTTAATTCCGGACACAACGTGCATAGCGAGTCGTCTGTAACTTAGGAAGATATAAAAATCATAATCTTTGTAATTAGTAATTTGAAGGCACAAGAGTAGTTAAAATAATTCACTTAAATTATATATGTAGAATTAATGTATTGTTTTTTTTTTGTAATAAGAATGTCAATCTAAATAAAAATAGGAACTATATTATCGCGGAGTACTTGCCCCTCTCCATTGTAATGTGCCAGTCGAATCGAGTAGAGAGTCACAATCCTGCCGTCAGAGCGTATAGAACTACGAGCGTGAGCTCCACCAAAATGCACTGTTTAAATTTAATTTTAAATGTTAGCTACCACTGCTAAATGTGGCGAGCGAGTGTAATGTGTGAATTGTAGAAAGTTGTGTTAAAAAGAAAAATGTAATAAGTTAAAACAAAAAAAAAACTAACAAGTGGTAAGCAAGATGACGTCTCCCCTCAAGAGGTAAATTCAAGTACAACTTTACACATGAAGATGTGACCTGCATAAACTTCACATGTGGACGTATACGAGGCATAAGACGCTGACAAGGACCTACGTGGATCTACACCAACTTAAACTAGAGAAATTTCAATCTCCGCAGTGAGCCTCCTATCTAGTAATTGCCGAAGACACGACTCAGATGACGACGCCGACTTCAAGAATTCCCAAGAGAGACACCCCAGGACGAGGTTACCACGACCTATTGTAAAGGTGACTCGATAGCTTGCCTATCGAGAGTTAATTATATTTGAGACATAACTTACAGAGAAAAGAGACTTTTCAAAGACTATAATTTTCTTTAAAATTTAAATGAGACCAACTAAGAGTTTACTGTAATATTCAATATCATACATTGTAACGCATTATATGTAAATGTAAATTATAATCACTTTAGTTAATAATACCATTCTTCAAATGGTAAAAGAAGTCTTGCAAGCACCTAGATGAACACAAAATACTCAGAAGTATTTGCTAGAGATATACTTAAAGTAAACTCGGATCCGAGGTAAAAGAATACATAATCAGTTTGATCCCCAGTTTTTCTGAAAACCATTCAAATATTTTAATCTAATTAATTATGTCATGGGATCTTTTCATATCAGTTGTTAATAAAGAGAAGTCATCTTATTACACATGAAAATGAGTGCATAAATCAGTGAAATACCTTCCCTTGTTTCCTAATAATTAGCTTAAGTAATTTGTTCAATTATTTTGAGTTTAATAACAGTTCGTTACAACGTAGGCAGCCCATGTAATTGGCAGGTGTCAATTAAGATGGGTTCCCTGGATGTGTAACGTGGTAAAAAAAAAAAGTTACAAAATTGCGCCACTCTGCTTTACTCTGCTTTGCTGTGCTTTGATTAGCTGTAAATAATAATTAATTGTGTATTGTGTTGTTGCTGTCTTGTAAGAGTAATTGTGAACAGAGTGTCACAAAATTGCGCCACTCTGCTTATTAATAAAAAAGGTTGTAAGCATCGTGACATTAACAAAGATACGTCACGCTGATAGTTAAAGTAATTGTTACGGAGTAAATTAGATAACTCTCTGCACTCAGTTATCTGATCTATGCACTCAGTTACTGTATTTTATGTAACATTAATTTTCATAAAATGAATTTATTTTAAGATACGTAAATTAATACAGTGATAGTCTGTATAACTTTAAATATCATTGTATGAAGCCAAATGCAAGTATGTACATGAATTGTAGTGCTTGTTGATCTGCTCAGTCTTTAACAGGTTTATATTGCGACAATTCATGACCTGTAGTTTTCTTGTACAACTCTGCATAAAGTCAGTTAGGTAGCCGTCAGCTGTTGTTGAGAGTGAACAATAGATATATTCACCCTCTAGTTGACTCCCCCTTTGTAAGCAAAACAATGCCATTGTTTGAAACTAGTCTGACCTACATTCAAGCAAACAGCTGATCGGTGATTTAACATTGAAATATGTGTGTGTGGAATTTCTGTCTCTCCCTTAGAAGAGAAATAATTCTCTTCTGAATTATGCAAATGATTTACCCAAGAATGCACCTTGTCTATGTAGTAAGTGTATAGTATAGTAGAGCAAGTATTTTCACCGTGACGACAATTAAATAATATAGTGACTTAAATTTCAAGTAAATAAATGACCTAGTTAACCCTCCCTTGTTAGATAAAGTGTTAAACCCCATGCCCCAAAACAGTAAACTTTTAAAATAAAATAAAAAAACTGAAAACAAAGTAAATAAAGTGTGCTAAATAAATATGGTAATTAAATAGGAAATAATTCTAAGTAAGTTTGTTTAATCTCCCCCAAAGTAAATAATAAATAAATAAAAAGAAAAAGGTAAGCTTCTTAGAAAGAAAACCAAAAGAAAGTAATAATAAGTGAATAATAATTGCATTAAATAATAAGGCTGAATAAATCTTAAGTTAAACTAAATTTGTGTAAAGTGTAGCAGTAAGTAAGGGAAAAGAAAATAATAATAAAAGTGTAATTGCATATTGTAAACACCCGGTCGTGGCCTGTACGAGAACAATAAAGCGCGTTGAAAAATGTAGTAAGCAGCCACCCTCCCTCTATTGTGATAATCTGGCGCTTATGTATACAATTGAAAACCTCCCTAGTGTGTATTACAATGCATTGTGTAAAGTGTCTCCCCTTCCGCATAGTTTGCTTAAGTATTGTTAAAGAGATAATAAGAATTATCTTCGTGAGATTCCGCTTCTCTCTGTAGCATAAGATATTAGGATTAGCAATAATCTAAAGTGGAGTATGGGATCCTCTTTAGATTATATTAGAGGTAAGTTGATGATATATAATTAAGACTTATATATATGTGTAACGTAACAGGTCACAACGGCGCCGACTGAAAAGGGTAATGATGGGGCAGAAAGGTGCCAAAAGATCATTAAAGAGTGCTGAAAGCTAACTGGTGTAGTTAGAGTAAGCCGATGTCAGTCGGGCCACGATATTGTGAGTTACGGAAAAGTAGGGAAATTAGAATTAAGAATCAAAAGTTAAGTTAGCATTGTAAGTAACGAGAAAAAGGGAATTTCACGAATGTGAACATTTAAATGAATAAGATCATTTAAAGAGAGACAGAGAAAACAAACCGTGTAGTAAAATTAAACTTCACACATTGACACCAAGCATACTCCAAGTCCCCAATTTCAATTAGTCCCCAATACTCACAAAACCTCCGTAATGTGGAATTTAAGCGGTGGAGTATGTGACGATTTAATTGATAATAGAATCATAAATAAATAAAAAATTAATTTACTAGCAATTAAGTATTTGTAAATCGCACTTTTAAACCTAAAGCCCCTGTACTAACTCAGAATAAGTATGAGATGTAAATGGAAAATCTAACTAAAGCATTAATAAAAAATTCGAATTGTAAAAAGTTATTAATATCACAATTAACCCTTTGCTAGTCATCATGCGGTGACCTGTTAATTCCGGACACAACGTGCATAGCGAGTCGTCTGTAACTTAGGAAGATATAAAAATCATAATCTTTGTAATTAGTAATTTGAAGGCACAAGAGTAGTTAAAATAATTCACTTAAATTATATATGTAGAATTAATGTATTGTTTTTTTTTGTAATAAGAATGTCAATCTAAATAAAAATAGGAACTATATTATCGCGGAGTACTTGCCCCTCTCCGTTGTAATGTGCCAGTCGAATCAAGTAGAGAGTCACAATGCTGCCGTCAGAGCGTATAGAACTACGAGCGTGAGCTCCACCAAAATGCACTGTTTAAATTTAATTTTAAACGTTAGCTAGCACTGCTAAACGTGGCGAGCGAGTGTTGTGTGAATTGTAGAAAGTTGTGTTAAAAAGAAAAATGTAATAAGTTAAAACAAAAAAAAACTAACAAGTGGTAAGCAAGATGACGTCTCCCCTCAAGAGGTAAATTCAAGTACAACTTTACACATGAAGATGTGACCTGCATAAACTTCACATGTGGACGTATACGAGGCATAAGACCCTGACAAGGACCTACGTGGATCTACACCAACTTAAACTAGAGAAATTTCAATCTCCGCAGTGAGCCTCCTATCTAGTAATTGCCGAAGACACGACTCAGATGACGACGCCGACTTCAAGAATTCCCAAGAGAGACACCCCAGGACGAGGTTACCACGACCTATTGTAAAGGTGACTCGATAGCTTGCCTATCGAGAGTTAATTATATTTGAGACATAACTTACAGAGAAAAGAGACTTTTCAAAGACTATAATTTTCTTTAAAATTTAAATGAGACCAACTAAGAGTTTACTGTAATATTCAATATCATTCATTGTAAAGCATTATATGTAAATGTAAATTATAATCACTTTAGTTAATAATACCATTCTTCAAATGGTAAAAGAAGTCTTGCAAGCACCTAGATGAACACAAAATACTCAGAAGTATTTGCTAGAGATATACTTAAAGTAAACTCGGATCCGAGGTAAAAGAATACATAATCAGTTTGATCCCCAGTTTTTCTGAAAACCATTCAAATATTTTAATCTAATTAATTATGTCATGGGATCTTTTCATATCAGTTGTTAATAAAGAGAAGTCATCTTATTACACATGAAAATGAGTGCATAAATCAGTGAAATACCTTCCCTTGTTTCCTAATAATTAGCTTAAGTAATTTGTTCAATTATTTTGAGTTTAATAACAGTTCGTTACAACGTAGGCAGCCCATGTAATTGGCAGGTGTCAATTAAGATGGGTTCCCTGGATTTGTAACGTGGTAAAAAACGTTACACTTGTCGATGAAAATCATGGCTATACTGATTTTAAGACTAACTTAGTCCCCCTCCATATTTGCAATAAGGGACAGTATATGAACGCTCTCGAAGAATTCGAGATTTACAAAGCTTATAATAATAGTGACACCAGGCCATTTGTTTTGAACGATCAACTAAACTTTAAGTCAAATGTTTTATATGATACTGCACTGTGACATCTTTCGAGCGATGAGTGATTTTACTTAGTGCGCGTTCAGCCGGCGTGAGGTGTGCACCTTGGAGCCTACACGTGCGCTTAATGTTGTAGTTTCATTAATTTATTCAATGTGTGGTTTGGATTTTAATATTTTATAATGTTTGACGATTCATCCTCAATTGAGGTTGAAGAATATGTGTTTTACTCCTGAAGATGGGACAAGCTGTCCTGAAACATGTTGAGTATAGCATAACATCGCAAGTATAAGAATTAAGCCTCTGACGGTGAGTAACGTAGTTTATTTGTTTGTCATACAAGTGGCTTGGTACTGTAAATAAAACTCAATACTATAATACTATATTGCCACAGATACGTTGATGACATTGTAATATTATACAGGGGAAACAAAAGACAATGTAAACAGTTACTAACGCACATAAACAAAATACACAAAAACATAACCTTTACTGCCGAATATGAACACAACAATAGCATAAACTTCTTAGACCTCTCCATCACAAAACTTGAACACAGGCACAAATTCAGTATATACAGAAAACCGACTACAACTGACACACTAATACACAACTCCTCCAATCACCCAACACAACACAAACTAACTGCCTTCAGAACTATGATACATAGACTTAAAAGCATCCCACTAGATGAAAAAGACTACAAAGACGAACTAAACACGACAAAATATCTAGCAGAATACAACGGATATGACAGAACAATAGTCAATATACTCCTACACAAAACAAACAACAGACAAAGACAGAAAACAACAAATTCATAACACTAACAACAACCAAACTGAAAAAATAGCCCACAAATTCAAAAAAGCAGGATAGAGAATCGCATACAAAACTACTAACAAAACAGAACACACACTATCAAAACACACACGCACAAAGCACAAAACAAATTCGATCTACCTGGTGTTTACAAACTAAATTGCTCAGACTGCAACAAATTCTACATAGGCCAGACAGGACATAGCTTCAAACAAAGATATATTGAACACACAAAGCACTACACTTCACTACAGAATCCACCTTTGCAAACCACCTCATTGAAGCAAGCCACACATACAAAAACATCGACAATAACATGGACATTCTACACGTACACACAAAAGGCCGAAAAGTAGACACTCTAGAACAATTGGAAATATAAAAACGACATCCTAAACGAACAGATGCAATTCAAATCACACGCATATTCGAACATATCACAACCCACACACACAATATCGATCTTTCAAAAGTCGATACCATCACCAACAACAAGACGGACAGTGCTCCCAGCGGCAGCCTCTGAAGAAGCTTTTTAAAAGCAAAAACCGGTTCAGGCTGTAAGGTAAAACTTTTACGTGTTTACCCGTAGAAAACTTTGTGTTTAGAGTCGGTAGTGAAATAATTATATTTAGTCAAATAACTTTGTTGTCATAACTGTTTTGACTCCAAAATGACAAATATTAGGGTTATTGTAACTTACAAAATTACATAGTTTCATGTGACTTGGTGACTAATCGTGATGCATCAGTAAATATTTGCTTCATACTGATTACTATGTTACTTTTCATGTATATTAGTTTGGAAACATTTCCATTTTCAAAAGGTTTTACCTGCATAATACAAATTAATTGCCTAGTCATTGGCATTCATAAAATTGTAGGAGGTTCTTGGTGTCATGAACTGTTTAATCTTAATTTTAAAAATAAATTATTCACCACATGTGGCGTACAACTTTTGATAAGATAAATGATGTAATATACTTGTTTGTATGTGTATGTTTTTTGCTGTAAATCTTTTATTATTCAGAGCAGCCTTGAGTTTTATTTAGCTTGTAGATGTGTCTTTTTTTAATTTATTTTTTTACTCATGTGTTTCTAGTGAGATATAACAATTATGAATGTATGTGCAACACCTGAAGACGATCACAGACTGTCAGTTTTGAAATTGAAACATTTATGTTGATAATGATAAACGTTCTGATGACTTGTTATGTTGCTGGTGACGGTTTTAAAAGTTTCAGTACTATAACAAGTGTCCAGTGTTTATAATTCATGCTATCTCTCACACATAATATAAGTATGTCACCACTAAGGTAGTTCAATAATGTGGACCCTGATTTTTTTATTAAACCTTGTTCCATGGTAGTCGTATTCCTTATCAGCTGTTACACTCAGTGTCAGTTTGTTGTTGTTGTTTTTGAAGCCAAGCCTACTCCATACTTTATTAACCACTTCTGAGTTGTTATAGCAGCATCTTCATTCCTTGGAACTGTAAGGTCAGATAACATTAAAGGCCTGCTCCAATAAGGTTTAGATCTTTGTTTTAGGTCTCCATTTCCATATTATCTTGGGTCATCTTATTTTGGGCATTCTGTTTAGATGGTCAAACAGTAGCCTATCAGTAGTTTTACTTTGATGGTTTCTGTGGTACCTGCATCCGCTCCCAACTCACTCGCCTTCTTATTTCTTCTTTTGTAACCATGTTGGTCCCATTAAATTAAAATTTCTCCTCTGGTACTCATTTAAGCTGTTCGTAAACTTTTTATTATTTTTAGATATACTTCTCACTTCTGATCATAAATGATTATTTCCCCTACTTTGCTCTTATATATTAGTCGTTTAACTCTCTCGGTTACTAATTTGTCTGAAATAATAGAATGTAATCTCTTTATAGTTGTTCTTCTTTGTTTCAGTTGTAGTTTTGTATCTTATTCACAGTCAGCATTATCCGTTATTATAGATTCCAGATATTTCTAGTAAATAGCAAATGTTCTGTCATTAGGATACTTTGCTAGAGAGAAATTAAATTGAAATAATAAATATAAATTTATGTATACTGTGGTTTTGTTTAGTGTATAAGTATTGTGAGAGCCCTCTTACAGTAATAAGAGTGTAACCTGTATTACACACACACACAAATATATGTGTATGTGTGCATAAGGGTGAAACATGTAAATATGATAGACTGATGAAGCACAATTTTTTTGTGCTTGAAAGGTATCTAAACTGAAGAAAAAGTAATAATACAGTTATGTGTAAACATAAAGTAATAGTGAACAAAAGATTCAGTAGATGTAAAACATTCCTTGTTAGGCTTATAATAGCTAAAACATTTGGCAGAGGATTTGAAGACCAACAGCCTACAAGACCAAAATGTTTTGTATTTATAAAAATAACAGTGCTGTACAACACTTTGTGGAATGCAATATTAATTTTGTAATATAAAAGTATTTAAGGTTGAAGTAAAAATTTTATAATTTTCTTTTCTTGAGCGACTTAGTAGGTGTAAAGTATAATTGTGAAATAAATTCCGTATGTGTCTTTCAGCTTTGAAGATGCTGCCAAGTTTGCAAGGAAAGGGCAGTTTGATTCGTTTATTGCTGTTGGAGGTGGATCTGTTATGGACACGTGTAAATCAGCAAACCTCTACAGCTGTGATCCAGACGCAGATTTCCTAGATTATGTGAATGCCCCAATTGGTAAAGGGCTTCCAGTGACAGTCCCATTAAAACCTCTTATTGCAAGTAGGTACTGGCATTCACTTAATGAAGAGTAACAGTGATTGATTTTGTTTTATTAATATTTTTATTAACAATAAAATGTGATAACAGTTATGTTTAAAATGAAAGTATAGTACAAATTTTATGAAGCCTTCTTTATAAAACAAACTATTGCACATAAATTATTTATATTCCTGTGTTGATATTTTATTTTCATACTCTTTATAAGTAAATGTGAGTCTAATGACAGTAAATTTAATATTATTTTGAAATGTAGTTCTCATAGTTTCATTTATTCTGTTTCTATTGACAACTTCAGTTTTGTTTTTAATGAATAAACTTTAAATAACATTCCAATTCACCAAATAAATATATTTGAATGTGTGCACAATATGCTGGAATTTGGAATTTTTAGTGTCTCCTTCATCACTAAATTTTTTTTTTTACTGCGCATACTAAAAATTGTTTAATTAAAAATGTTCTTCTTTGACTTCTCTGATGCGAACAACATTGTCTGTTCGTCATCATTTCATTCTGACAGGGTTGTTTACAACATAGGAAATCTTGTAAGGAGGTTTTAGGATTTTCTTATTTTTTGGGAGGTTTATCAACCATGAATATTAATTTTTATGATCCTCCGTGGGGCTTTGTCTCTTATTGCTTTCAGTACGGTATACTGATTGCACATTAAAAACAAACTGAGGTTGTAACCAGCACAGTAGATCTATTTTGGACAACTAAAATATACTATTCTGATACAGAACACAAGTATTTTAGATAAACATTTTTACTTTACTGGCTGAACCAGTTTTTACTCATTGTGAGTTACATCAGAGACTGTCGCAGGAGCATTGTCCATTTTGTTTTTGGTAGTACTGTTTGATAACAATATATCCTTCATTGTTGTCTTGTTTGTTCTACGGAAAAACGCGTTCTACGGAAAAAGACAAGTAAGTTTCACAAGAGAAAGTTTCATTATTGTATATCCTTTATTATTTGTCTGCTTTATAGTAATATAAATAATTTAATACAAATTATTTTGTAATAATAATAATAATTATCATCATCATCATCATCATCATTTAAAGTGGTATCATGTAACAGAGACAGATGTGTGTCTCAGGTATTGAGTTGTACAGTAGGCCATTGATTATCCGAACCTCTTGGGACAAGGGCCCATTAAAATAATCGATATTTCGGATAATAGATCGTAAATTGAAAACATTATTTCCCTTTACAAAAACAAAGATTTTTAGTACAAAATCATTTCTAACATACTATTATATAATTACAGCAACCTGTATACTGTACTGTAAATGTGTTACTAAGGCTAAAAATCACGGAATTAATACTGAGTGTAATTAATAAAATTCAAAAGTTAATTTAAACAATATTATAGTTTAATGACAAACACTTTACTGTAAAATAAATTAATAATTAAAAAACAAAACATACAGTACCATCAATACCATGGATTTACACTTTTTTGAAGAATTGTTCTATCACTGTCTGCTACAAACCGATACCCCGTTTTCTTGCTGCTGAAGACTGAAGTCGTTTAAGATTCATAAGCTGAATACAAGCTATCTTGTCTTCTATTTTGGTCCACTTTAGAATAGTGTCAAGTGCGTCAAAAGCTTTTGCTGCCGTCTGTGGTTTTGTATTAGTAGCATTCTCGCCATCTTCATCTGAATTGGTTTCGTTTTCATTACGCTCATTTAATGACTCAACTATCTCTTCATCGGTTAATAACTGAAATCCGGGATTGGCTTCATCCACCTTTAGCCAATTCTTTGTTTATCGATTGTAAGGCTGTATGGTTACAGTGTTTATTTATTTCTATACAGTACTGTAATAATTTATAGTATACAATTTTTTATGTTCAAAAATATCCAATACGCCTACACGTGTCCAATACATTACTGTATAGTACCAGTACATAGTTGTACTTTTATTGAGTTCGGATAATCGATTCTCTACTATATGTGTTTTTTCTCTGTTAATGTATTTTCTGCTCCATATTATGTTATTTGATAGCAATCGAATAAATATCACTGGTTTTCCTTATTTTGAGTGACAAAGAACACTTTTTTGAAACTTTTTGCCGTATCATATTTCCATTCATTTGTCTCATGAATAATATCAAATATAATGCAAGGTAGTAGGGTAAGTAGACAAGAATTCAACATATTATTATTTATTTTCCTTATATATATAAACTTTCACAATTGAACTTACTTTCATTTATCTTTCCCAAACGTTTCGAGGTGATGTTCCTCTTCCTCAGTGGGATTAAATACTGAATGTCATTTTAACAGTATAACGGTTATGGACTGGTGTGTGTGGTGGGGGTTGATGGTGGGAGGGAATTAGCGCTGAGGTTCAAATTGTGTGTTTGGATCAATGTATCGAATAGTGTATGTGATCTATAATGCAATTGTTCATTTAATATGTTGTTTGGTTGTAGTGCGTGATGTCTGTATACAGGGCCCGCTCTAGCGGTTACGTCGCCCCGGACAAAAAGACAAATTGCCGCCCCTTAAGAATATATATATTTTAAATAAAGGTACATACTTTTTATTTTCAATAAAAATCAAATCATTTTATTTAAATTTTAATAAAAGCATATATTTAGAAAGAAACATTTAACATAACATAATATTGACAATCAAGTAGCACAAAACAGTAGATTCTACTTTTTATGTTAAATAAAAGTCAAATCGTTTTAAATTATAATCAACACATACATATATACATATTTAGAAAGAAACATGTAACGTAACATAAAATTGATAATCAAGCAGTACAAAACAGTAGAAATTAATTAAGAAATATCTGTACCTAGCCACAAATTGTTAACCATATAATTTTTTACATTTTTAAATGCTATTAAAAATGTGTATTATTGCACAATCAATCAAAATGCCATTATTTTTAAAATAAAACAAGGCAACATCAACTACGCTAAAATGACAAAAAACTTTTTTTTCTCACTTTCAGTTCTGCAAACTTTTTTATTACATCTTTTAAATTTACTTGATCAGCAATTTCATGCTCAATTGCCAAAATGGCCAAACCATTAAGATGATTTTGTGTAGTAGTCGAACGTAAAAAGTTCTTAATTAATTTTAACTTAGAGAAACTCCTTTCGCCACTTGCTACAGTTATTGGTATCGTTAGCAATATTCTTAAAGCAATAGTAAGGTTTGGGGCAAAATTTAACTTTGTAATTAAGCTCAGTGCATTGCTTAGGCTTTCTTTTTTGCCCAAAAGCGCAGATACTGCTGAAATTTCCTCTGCTAATTCTACCCCATTTATGTCAACAGAATCACCATCACTTAAAATACATTCTAAATTCTTACAGTGTTTTAGTAGCATTTCTTTGGACATGGTATTTAAATCGTATATATTATATAAGAATTGAAAATAGTTACTATGATTACTAAGTTGTTCAAATCTAGCATCTAGTGCATTTAGTGCTTGATCGATTGTAAAATAAAAAAAATCAATTTTATATTTTTCTTTTGGATCTTCGATCGGTTCATCTCGTGCTTCGTATGAGAAGTTCATTTTTATTCTTCTTACGCGGTGTCGTGTTATTGTTGATCCAAAATTAGCCTCTACATCAATTTCGGTAGCAAGTTCTTTTGCATCAATAATAGTTTCATCGAAGGACGAATCCGATCGAAGATTCTTGAAAAATATTTTGCAGTTTTGTAAAAGATCAAGTGCAGAGGCTAGATCAAAATCTTTTGTTTGCATCAACTTGCTTATTGGATTAATGCAATTTAGTATTTTATGCCAAATAACTAATGAACACAAAAACTTAAATTGTTTAATACAATTTAATAAACCTGAGGCCTCGTCTCTTATTAAATTATCAATTTCTTGATTTTCGTAAATGCTTAGCAAGGCGTCGTATACATCTCCCAAATGGAATCTCAAAGGCTTTAAGGCCTCTATCCTACTCTCCCATCTAGTGTCACTCAATGGTTTCATAGTTAAACCTTGAACATGTTTTAAAAGTATTGCCCATCGAAAAGTAGATGCCGAAAAAATAAATATATTTTTTGGACCATGTTGAAGAAATTAGCGGCTTCCAAGGATGCTTTTGCCATATCATTAACAACAGGATTGAAAGAGTGGCTACTACACGGAACATAGAATGCTCGCGAATTATATTGTTTAATTTTAGATTGCACTCCTGCTTTATCGCCCCTCATATTGGACCCGTTGTCGTATCCCTGCCCTCTGATATCCTGCAAATTTAAACCCAAGTCATTAAGTTCTCCAATTATAATATCAGTCATTTGTTTTCCTGTGGATCTTTCGACTGGTAAGAAGCCTAAAAAGCTTTCATTAATTTTAATTTCAACATCAGCGTCAAATTTATTGATTGAAACATATCTGATTACAAGAGTCATTTGCTCTACCTTACTAATGTCAGGAGTACAGTATAAAATTATGGAAAAATATTTGGATTTTTTTATTTCATCAATAATATGAGACTTTACACTTTGATGCACCAGATCTATTATCTCGTTTTGTATATTTTCCCGAGATAGTGAGCTTTAGTCTCTTCTTTTTTGAGCACTCTACGGACGTGCTCTCCATAATGGGATCAAATTCAGATAGCAACTCAACTATTTTTAAAAAATTACCGTTATTATACTCAAACAACTTGTCGCTTGTACCTTGAAAAGCCAGACAACTTTTACCAAGCATTTTAGTAATTGCTACGATTCTTAGAAGCACTTCGTTCCAATGGTTTGTTTCGGCATTAATAATTCTTTGAGAAGCCGCATCTATAGTTTTACAACACTTTAACCTTTGGTTCATTTCTAGCCATGATTTTCGGGTCAGAATATGATTTTTGGAAATTTCATGCTCTTTTAAAGTTTCGCCGAGGTGCTTCCAAATTTTAAACCCCTCCTTTGAAAGAGAACTAACTATACAGCCGAAAATTTTGCAACAGAAGCAGTAAACGCAGTTTTGTGAAAGAGAGTACACTAGCCAGTCTCGTAAAACTTGCTCTCCATTGCTTAAAATTCGTGTATAATAATTTGCGCTAAAATGTCGACCAGTGTCATTGGATGGAAATTTGTAATTATGCAATGGTTTAGGTGGACCTTGTCTTACTAAAAAACTTCTTTCGGCGTCTCCTAAAATTCTTTGCCACAATGCTGGATCTGTACTCAAAGTTTGTAGAACGCTTTCTGTGGGTGTCACGTTGGTGTCAATTTTTTCAATGCTTTCATCTGGTGATGGTAGAATCAGACTGTCATCAGTTCCAATTGATTTAGAAGCTTCGTCCATTTGTTTGTCATCATCATTCTCTGATGATTCCGTATTTTCTTTTATAACTGGACTTGATGTTGGATTCTCAGAGTCGTCATTTATTTTGGTACAACTCTTGATATAATTTTTTAACGCGCCAGCTTGTTTTTGCCTTTCAGCTTCCTTTTCCAGCCTTCTTTTTTTGTACTGGTAACCAGACAGTTTTCTTAGACCGTCAGACATTCTGGAAGAGGCACGCACATAACTCAAATTAAACAATGTAAACTATAAAATAATAATTAAAAATAAAGATTCATCCTTGTTCTAAATAAGCTAAAACCGTAATTAACATAACTTCAAAATTATATTCCGTCAACCGACATAAAAAATGTTTATGCGCTACACTACACAAAATATTTTTCATATCTTGTGAACGTAAAGAAAGTCTAGTGTAATTATATATGTATTTTATAATAACAAATATTTCAGCAAATCATAAATAGTCATTAAAAACAATTTTATAATTCTTGATTTTGAGATTTTATTCTGTTCATTTATTCAAATATATTATTATAAAACGCGTTTTATCGAAGCAATGAACTTAATAAATGTCTTATATTATTGATTCAAATAATTATTTTCATAAAACAAAAATATAAATAATTATACCTTAGAATACATTCAAATTAGATACAATATTTTATTGATTCAATAAACAGCCTTTTTGGATAAATAAAATATTTATTTTATTTAAAAACGCTTTGATTGTTTCGATTCGATAAACGATTTACGATAAACTAGTATCTATCAAACAAAACAACAGCTTAATTATAGATGTACTTACCTTTCAAAATTAAGAAATCGCACTGAAGTAAATTTTATGAACTTCCACTTGTTATCACTACCGACGTAATAGCAAGAATAATGCTATTGTGTAATGAAACCGCTCGAGGCTAGAGGTAATAAGCAAGTCAAACACAAGTTGAAGCAGCGCTTTGCTCGCGTGCTATTCTGTTCAGAGAAGTATATGCATTGCATGTTCAAACAAGTTCAAGCAGCGTCCTTTACAAATTCTGCGTTAATTTATTAATAAAATAAATTATTAGTTTATAAAATGTTTCCTTTTCGGAATTATAAAAATTTATTAGATTTTTGTAAGTTTATAGTCAACTTTTATTGTTTAATGTGTTTAACATAGATTGCCGTAATAAATGTTTTAAAAAATGAATCACCGTCCAATCTTTCATATCTCTGAAATCTTTAAATATTGTGATACGTATCACAATCTCACGAAATTAAATTAATGCTGGGATTTTCTGTTCTCCCCTGAAACGGAAAAACTGTTATTTAATTAAGCATACCGCTCTTTTATGATTGTTTTCTTTAGAATCAAGAATTGTAAATATTTTTAGCTTTTAGACATAAAAAATATAAATACGCTACGCACTGTAAACTTTTAGCGAACGAAAAAATCGATATGTGAAATTTTCTATTAATTGGGTATTTAACACATCAATATTTTTCTCACACTTACAGCCAAAATGCCGCCCCCAAATTTTGGCGCCCCGGACAAATGTCCGGGTTGCCCGCCCCTAGAGCGGGCGCTGCTGTATATTTCAAATTGTTCAGCTGTTTATTTTCCTGTTTGCTTATTTATTGTGTACAAATGTTGTTTAATTAAATTATTTTGTGCAGTCCCTACAACTTCTGGAACGGGAAGTGAAACCACAGGTGTCTGTATATTTGACTACGAACCTCTGAAAGCTAAGACAGGCATAGCTAACAGAGCACTACGACCAACACTTGGCCTAGTCGATCCTCTTCATACTTTGTCAATGCCTGAAAAAGTCTGTGTGTATAGCGGGTAAGAATGCACTAGATTTTTGCTTTTCTTGTTTAATTTAATTAGACTGACTGTTACTTTGTTGTACACTTTACACGACAGACTGGGCACAAGAAAAATGTGTTCGATACCAAACTGCAAATAACTGCTGAGGCTTCTGTGGTTGCAATGTTGTGTCACTGCTGTCCAGATGTTTAGGGGTAGACTGTTAGTGTGATAACATACAGTGGCGGCCCATGCTTAGGTTACACGGTTGCACTACCCTAATTAAATCCCCAGTTGTATTTTAAATAATAGAATTATGAATAAAACAATAACTAATAATAGTGTTTACACACTAAATAATCGTAATTAATCATTTAGTGATTGAAAAGCGCAGACCAATACAAAAAAACCAAACACGCTCTTGCCGTGGTGTACATGGCAAGTGTGCACCAACTGTGACGCGCTTATGGGGAAATACACTGGAGTAGTGCTGTGGCTGGCTAGACCATGGTGCTCCTATTGCAATGATACAGGCTCGCTTGGTATGATTAGGGACTGCAAACCCCGCTTGTATGTTACGGCACCACCAGTCTGGTAAATAATACGTGGTGCGCCAGGTGGGAATTACTAAGTTTATGTGTTAGTTAGTGTTGGTCGAATTTTTTGTGAATTTCGTTGTTAGTGTCAGTCCAATTCATCATTAAATGTAAATAGTAGTACATATAAAGGATTAAGGTGTCATAGTGTAAGATATTTATTATATTTAACTGGTAGGACACAATGAATTCTGTCGTAAACTTAATGAAAATGCTGTTCAGTTTACGTCATATTGAGAAAAAACATTAAATTACGAGAGTAGGTAGGGTACACCAGATCTTTCAAATTTAATCAAAATGTAAAATCAGGTAACAGAATATTTAATCGTAAATTTAAAAAAGATTTATACAATAAATATTCATGGTTACGTGGGTGACACTAAAATTGCATTATTTTGTTTTCCTTACGTATTGTTTTGAGGGGAGGAGACTTGGACATTTTCTGTTCAGATAATGATTTAATACCCATTCACCCCAACTGCAACCCCCAAATTTTTCAACCACCAGCCGCCACTGATAACATATATGTATATATATATATATATATATATATATATATATATATATATATGAGTATCTGTCAAAGAAAGAGTGGGAGTGGTTCCTGAAAAGAAGAATAACAATGCTTGGGAAGTGACCATTGGGCACCAAGAAGTTGGTCCTTCAGAGTAGGGATGGGATATCGGAAACAAAATATTGATATTGATATGAATATCGTTTACTAATATTGATAACAATATTATATCGGTAAGAAAATATTGATATTCAATAGTATCGAAAGTTTTACTAAGATATGTTGTTTAATGCAAATTTGTACCCTATAGTGTGCCATAAAAAATATTCCGGATATTTTAGGGGCCATTACCTTACATCAAGGAGATCCGTAACAAATTTAATCAGTAATATTATGATAAAATTAAATAAAGGTATAATTAATGTAAACTACTGTCACTTCGATTTAGGGAAATTATAGTTCGGGTTTGGCATCACTGCTTGTTGTTGCTACGTCTCCGCCGTCTGCCACCAGGCATCAGTGACTATCTGCTGTCTCGCGTCTCGGTTCGGCTGTTAGACTGACTCACTAACGCCTTGTCTGGACCTCATTTAGTATTACTTCCTTTATTTATTCAGTGTTTATGACATATACGTTCATTTTTATTTGTGTTCATGAGTGTATTTCTATGTGAATTTGTGTGTCTATAACTGTGTTTATCTTGAGTAAGTGTCTATCCTATCTGTGCCGTGCCACCAACGAAATCAATGTGGTGGTTTCACTTTTTAAGAATTGATGATAAAAGTGCCAAATGCAAGACTTGTGGACGTATAGTCAAAACATCCGGCAATACCAGCAACTTGAAGGCTCACATGGACAAAATCTATCCTGCATTGTCAAAGCTGGTGGCTTATCCAGCCCTTGGGCAACGAACTAATTTCAGCACCAGTGGCAGTAGAACATTTTCTTCTTCTTCAGCCACAGTTCTCGAATCAGAATCAGATGATATTGAAGTAAGTGATGAAGATTTACCAACTTCTCTTTCAAAACATCCTCCAAAAATGAAAGTACATAAAGAAGATAGGGACATACAGCATCAACCGTCATCCTCTAAAGCTCCGTATTTAACTGTAACTGTACAATCCAGATTCGACGAGTCTTTTGGCATATTAGCTGCTCACCGGGAAGGAGGTAACCGCCACAGTTTAATTACAAATGCCATAATATACCTTCTATGCCAGGCAGACCTTCTTTTGTCACTTGTTGAGCATCAAGCTTTCCTGAAGTTGTTCAAAGTGGTGACTCCACACTATAAGGTCCCATCTCGCAAAACCATTAAAAAATATGTTTATGAGAAATATAATAGTGCGTCGGAGGTATTTAAGTCAAAATTTTCAGCTATGGAAAGTTTTTCTCTCAACAGATATTTGGACCGAAACCCTGCAGACGAGAAGTTTTGTGGGCATTACAGTTCACTATTTGGAACAAGATAATTTGGCTTCTTGCACTGTAGGAGTTTTTGAAATGGACAAAGGTCACATTGCGGAATACATTTCATCAAGAATTCTAAATATCTTAGAAGAATGGGGCTTGATGAGGGAAATGTTACACTTAGTCGTTACAGGTGGAGCGGCAAACATGGTGAAAGCTATGGATATCGCTTAAATATAGATGATTTAGCAAAAGCTTTACTAAGTGCTGACATCCCTTTCTGGAAACTTCAGAATGACAATTTTCGTATATTTCTCGAAAAATATACTAACCATAAAATTCCCGATGAATCTACATTGCGCAAAAACTATTTGAGCGATATTTATGACGACTTTTTGTCTAAAATGAGGAGTTTCCTTCATGAAAAAAAATTTGGGTTTCTATAGATGAAACAACCGACACAGAGGGTCGCTATGTAGCCAGTGTGATTGTCGGCGTTTTATCTGAAGACAAAGAAGAGTCTGCAAAATCATTCGTCGTGACAATGGAAGAACTTCCGAAAACCAACCATCAAACAATTGCTAAATGTTTTAATGATTCAATGAATCTTATTTGGCCGAGTGGAATAAAATACGATAATGTACTCTTATTTGTGAGTGACGCAGCACCTTACATGTTGAAAGCAGGTAAGGCAATTCAAATATTTTACCCGAAGATGATTCATCTTACTTGCATGGCCCATGGGATGCACAGATTGGCTGAAACTGTGAGGACAGAGTTCAAAGAAATTAATAATTTAATTTCAAGTGTGAAAAGGATTTTTTTAAAAGCGCCGAGGAGAGTTCAATTGTTCAAAGAAATGAATCCAGGGCTGCCACTACCTCCTCAACCAATCGTGACCAGGTGGGGGACATGGTTGTCGGCTGCATTTTATTACGCTGAAAAGCTTCAATCTATTGAACAAACTATTAATTGTTTTTATGAAGATGAAAGCATGGCCATCGGTGAAGCTAAACAACTGTTGAAATTAAAAACAATAAAAAATGACCTCGTCTATATAAGTTCTAATTTTAAAAAGATTGCAACGACAATTGAAAATTTGGAAAAAAATAATGTTGCTCTCTCACAAGTAATTTGGAGCTAATATTATCATTCCGCTTGGAGCTTAAATCATGTACAGGTAAAATAGGAGAAGAAATAAACCGAAAATTTGAAGCACTGTTAAAAAAACCCCCAGGCTCTTCAATTTTACAACAAATCAAAAACAAGCTTCTTGGGATTGAAGAAAAGGAAGAAGAAAATGAAGATGTTGGAATATTAAACGCTTTAAGCCCTTCAGACATATCTAAGTTTAAGTATGCTCCTATAACTTCATGTGATGTGGAAAGAAGCTTCTCGCAATATAAAGCTTTGTTTAGAGAAAATCGACAAAGTTTTACTTTTGATCATTTAAAAAAGAACATTTATATGCGGTGTCAAAAAAGTTTTGTAAATTAAAAAACGTTAGTAAATATATTGTGTTTTTATTAAATATTCCACCTTTTTTTGTTAAATATTATATTTAAATATTTGCCATTTTTAAATAAATAAAAATCCGGGCCCTAGTTATAAGACATTCAAAATAACAGGTGGTGCAAAAAAGTTTTGTTTAGTATACATAAACTCTCATTTATCTCAATAATAAATTGTAATCAGTATTTAATTAAAAATATGGAGAATAATGAGGAGGAAGTCAGTTTGACTGATTCAATTGTCATGAGTGAATCAGAAATTCAGTCAACTCGTATAGTAAATAAAGAGAGCAGTTTAACCGAATCGAAAATAATGGATGACGTAATTCATTCAACGCCAATCTCAATTAAAAAATCTGATGATCATGATATGATGAATATGATGCAGTTGCTTTTAGAAAAAAATACAATGTTACAATCGATGTTAGATGTGAAATTCGATGAAGTAAAGAGTGATATTAATGAAGTAAAGGAACAAAACATTAAAAGTGAAAGTAATTTTAATGACCGTCTGTGACTTCTCGTATTTCATGTATGACCCACATAGAAATATTAGATGGGCCATGGTTTTCTGAAAAGATTCAATGAACACAAACCACCCACTATCTGTCGTAACTATGATACTATCAAATCAAGTTTCGCCAAACATCTTATTAATGAAAATCATAGTTATACTGATTTCAGAACTAATTAAAAACCCCTCCACTTTAGCAGTAAAGGGCGTTATATGAACACACTCGAGGAATTTGAGGTGTACAAAGCGTTCAGGGACACTAATACCAAGCCACACATTTTGAACGACCAGTTATTATTCAAGTATAATGTATTGTATGACACCGCATTGAGATATTAAGATAACAAGAATCAGTTGCGGTTAATGCGTGGTGGGTCGCTGTGCAGTGTACACTGTTCGCCCGATGCGCGTATTCAAGTTACAAATTAGTATAGTTCGTTATTTTAATAATCCGTTATTTGTGGTCGTTATGACATGGTTTTTAACGTTTGACAAACATATCTGATATGTGCTATAAATTTTATGCTTGACAATGGGACAAGAGTCTCGAAACATGTCGTAATAAGAAGGGACATCAAATACGAGAAGTCACAGACGGTCAGTATAATATATTTTTCATATATTTAACGGAAACGTGGCTTGGTACTAAAACAGGTTTATTCCTACTATAATATGAATTTTAATGATATGAAACAAAATAATGTTAAATTAGAAATGAATATGAATAAACGTCTAAATGAGATTGACGAACATTGTAGTACCATCGTAAAACAAATGTAAGATGACGTCAATGACATTAGAAAGAGAAAGGAGAGTAAAAGAGACAGGTAAGTGTAATGAAAATAATAATAATGAGATCATGGAGAACAAGGTAATTGGTTCTGATAGTGAAGATAGTGAAAATATAAGTGATAATCATAATGGTGAGATAATGTTGAATAAGAATAATGGTGATACGGTTAAAAATGCGGTATCTAAGAAGGATACATTAAGTAATAGTAGTGATAATGAGAATATAATGGGAGTAGAGGATAGTGAGGGGGTAATAATAAGTGTTAATGAGCTTGAGAGAGAGTTTAAGTGAGTATCGGGGGCAGAGGGCAAATTTTCCCTGTGTTGTATGTGAAGTAAAGGCTTCACAAGTGTTGTTGGAGGATGTAAGTTCCTCTAGAGTTTATTTGGGAGACAAATGGTCTGCAAATTGGCCCTTATGTTTTATGATGTACCTGGTAAAGCCAGATGGTGTTGTAAAAATGTTGTATTGCCCTCTGCGTGGAATGAGAGTGTGAAATGGGGTTGGGAGAGTGATAATGAGAGAGAGAGAGAGAGATAAATAGAGATGTTCAAGCTAAATAGAGGTTATGAAGAGTTAGTAGAGAGATTAAAAATTGAGAGAATTGTTAATAATGAAGACTTACC
This sequence comes from Magicicada septendecula, assembly GCA_034769895.1. Lineage (NCBI taxonomy): Eukaryota > Metazoa > Arthropoda > Insecta > Hemiptera > Cicadidae > Magicicada > Magicicada septendecula. Next base: position 176,448,691 of record CM068372.1, read on the forward strand.
TTGTGGAGTAATTAGTACAGCAGTAGTAGATGAAAATAATATTGATGATAACAAGCACTTACCTTGCGATGTAATTGGTGTAGTAGTAGATGACTACGATGATGAGATCATGACTTACCTGGAGATGACAAAAAAGACTAAGGGCGAATTGACCATACTTAATGTTGACAAGTTTTATGAGATAATAATGTGGAATGATCCTGTGAATTGTTATGGTATAATGTATAAAACAGATTTAAATGGCCATTATATTAAAAAGGGTAATATAATAGATGTAATTAAAAATGAAATTGTAATGGTACAATTATGGTACAAATTGTAATTACCCTAAATATGGTATAAAAACCATAAATATTGTATTCCTCAGTTTGGTCAAAATTAAACAAACATTAAATAACCTGTATGAATTTATCGTGAGTGGACTGTATAATGTTTGCCAGGATTTGGACCGATTCTTAGCAAAAAACGTGAAACATCACAAAAACAGTATGTCATTTGTTGCGATAAAAGTGACGATCCTTAATGACGTGAGCGGCCAGGAATTTGTTTTTGTCAACAACACGATGCTGTCAACAGCTTAACAAAGGGCTTGTGACGTAGATTCACCCCACCTCAGAAATATGTAACAAAGACTCGGCGTCATTTCATCAGCAACAGTGATCGCAGCCGGCCGGCAACTCGTTCACTAAAAAATGAATTTTAAATTTTAAACCACTAGCAGTGGTTAATAAACTATATAAATATCAGAAAACGTTGTGAAGAACGTTAAAAGTTCGGCATCGTGTAGGCGTCATCGGCCGATGGATCGTCCCATATAGATCAGCGTGTAGAATCGGTCCGAGGAGTTTTCGTGGGTCGACACGACGGTGCGCCGTAAACCGAAGTAAAACAGCACCGATTGTGCGGATCGAGACGATTCTAGCAGTGCGAGGAGGCCTACACGACTTTTTGGTGAGAACGTTCCAACAACACACATATACATATTTTATTTCCACATCAAACTTCATTTGAAATGACCAAATAACAAATAAATTCAAGTATTCAAAATTTTAATTTTCAGAATGAGCTCATAAAATAATAAAGAATTGTACCAGGATGAGAGAGAGTGAGAGGGCGAGTGGGTAATTTCTGAGTGCTGGGTTGTGCGCAACAGTATATAAAGATATGTATATCTATATTTACATAATTATCTAATATAACACATTTTATATTACATGTTATGATTTTGGAGGGTAAATTGATTTTTAAAACGCCCATGGCAATATGTGGGTCTAATTTTTTTTTCAATATGTATTAAAATACAAGTTCAATACTAATAAAAGTCATTTATATATGGTATTTTGTGTATGTTTTATTTCAGGTAATCTATTTCACAAAACTAGTTCGTGTTGCACAAACTCTGGCCCGAAACGTAAATTTAGATAATGTTATTTTGTACAACATGGCGCCCGAGGTTAAACTTGATATTTACTAGTACACACATTAAAAATACAATTTTAATGATAACGAATTAAACGATAAAAAGAATAAATTACAATTGGCGCATGCCGAACATGGACTCGACATAAAATATAATTTTATGTAGAGTACACCTACCGGTATGTGAAATAATTACCTGAGATAATAGCGTTATAGTACGCAAAGAGTGCGCAAGGTAAGGTTAAAATTTTAGGTTATAAATAAATCTGTTTTAGTAACATAAAATAATACAATATGAGTAATAAGGATAATATTGCAATAGAAACCAGTACCGCAGAGGTAAATTTAACTAGTGAAATGGATGTTCAGCCAACTCCAATTAGTCAGAGTGACGAGGCAAATACACCTGTATCTGTTGTATGTGTAGAAGCAGAGAAGGTCTCTACATCCATTTCAACAATGTCAGAAAGTAAGTCAGACAGTACTGCTGCAATGATGCAGCTCTTATTAAATAAATTTGATAATTTTGACAAAAAGCTAGATGAGCAGAAAAATGAAATCAGAGATAGTTTTGACAAACAATTTAAAGAATTACAGAATGAAATTCAATTAGGTCATGATAATCTGGTTAAGAAGGTTGACAAGGTCATCATAAAACTAGATGAGAATTTAAGTCAATTAGTAAGTCAATTAGAAAGCCAGAAAGTAAATAGTAGTACCCAGCAAAATGCAGTACTGAATAATAACGTATGTAAAAATGATAACTCAAATAATGAATTGACAGATAGTAAGAATATTACAAGTAGTAAGAATGTGGTGTTAGAAATTGATAATGAAAGTATTATGAGTGAAAATAAAATGTTTGAATTTATTGAGTCAGAAAGAAAGTTGAGAGAAAGTATTTTTGTACAAGGAGTGCAGGGGGTAGAATTTTCTTTTGATGTTGTGTTAGGGGGTGAAGAAAAGTCTTCACGTAATTTTTATAAGGACAAGAGTTCCTTCAATTTATATTTGAAAGACGATAGGTCTACAAATAAAGTTTCTTTGTGTTTTTGTGTACCTAATAAATGGTGCAATAATTTTATGATAGGGACCCCTGCATATTTGGAGAGAGAAAGTGTAATTTGGTGTTATGGAGAGAAATGTATTAAGAAAGAAAGTATAGAGAGATATTGTGAGAGTAAGAGAGTAATAGAAATATTTAAAGTAAACAGAAATTACAGACAATTGTTAGAAAGGTTAGGCTTAGACAAGGTGGATGAAAATAATGAATACTTACCTTATAATAACAATGAAATTGAAATAACAATAAATGATGATAATGGTATTAAGTACTTACCTGTGGTAGAAAATTATGAGGATAATTATAAAATAAATAACCAATTAATGACATATGATAGTACTGAGATAAACGGAACCCTACTCGATATTGACTTGAAATATTTGGTTGATAACAGTTTTATAAATGAAAATGAATATAATATTGCTAATCATAAAATTTATTTATTAAATAATAAATTAAATAGACCTAAGATAAGAATGTTATTCAACGATGGTGAATAGACTGTTTAAATTGTGTAATGAACATTAAATATATATGTGTAAAGTGGTATTGAATTGGACTGCTATGGACTGAGTTTGATAAATAACAAGATAATGAGTTGGAGTGTATATTTTTCATTGTTTTATATGTATCTATATATCAATGTATTTATGTATTTTTGTATTACAGGTATATTTTGTGTACCCTAGTTATGATGTATTTTAACAATTAACATGTTTTGTTTACATAAACAAGTAAAATTTTTAAATAATGGAATAACAATTAAAGAGTAATCATTCTTTATGACCAAAAGAAAGTTGTACTAACAGAAGTAAATTATTAATTAATAGAAAGTTTCTATGAAGTAAATTATTAATTATTACGCATTAAGGTAATTACTAATGAATAATAATGTAATAAATAAGAATATATATTTGAAAAGAGGTATTGTTATGAGTAGGTGAGAGATGAATTTTATAAGACAATAGTCAGTGATTACAGTGAATGTTTAAACAGGGATAGAGCCTGGGGATAGATAAAATGCAGGTGAGTTTAATTGAAGTTATAGGGAGTTAGATAGTTAAGAATTTTGAAGTAAATAATACAAAGAGAATTATTAGATATTTAGGGACACAGTAGTTAGTGATTATTTGTAGAGAAGGTGAGTTAAGTCAAGGTATAAACATATAATTGTTGTTGATGAATTCTGTAGTGGGGGTGAGGTGATAAAGAGTAGCCAACCAATAGTGTGGTGGCAGGTAATAGCGTAGTTTTAGGGAGTGTTTGCCGAATTTTTGGAAGGGCAAAATATTATGAATGTATATAGCCAGTTAGGGAACACCCAACCCATTGCAAAGACGAGCGGTGCCATAGGATTTAAATGAAATTAGTAAAGGTGTTTATAATTGAGAATTTGGTGTCATGATAGGTAAATTTGGTGGTTAGTTAGAAGAAGGTGAGTAAAAATATAATGAGTATAGTGAATACAGGAGTTACCCAGACTAAACAGTGATAGAAGGTGAAAGGTTAGGTAGGTAGGAAGTTCAGAGTAGAGAGGTAATGAGAAATGAATAATGAAGTAATAATAACAATCTGAATATTAATAATAAATGTAAAATGAATTTTATAATTATAATAAATAAATTGATGTCTAAATGAATTAATTAATTGCAATTGTAATTTTTTAATGTAAATGCAACTTTAGGTAGATAGTGCAAATCTTAATCAAGATTAAAAATGAATCCATTATTTCAATGTATTAAATGTATCAATGTGTATTATTATGTATAAATGTATTATGTATTTATGTTATAAAATTTTTAACATGATGTATGGAAATAATGTGTAAAAGGGATAAAAATAAATGGTGCTGTTAATGCCGGAATTTTACCTGTTAATAATAATAATAATAATAAGAATAATAATAATTTTAATCTAACCATTCAATAAGATTTATAAATAAATAATACCATACAGATTTATTAATTCTTGTGTATCAAGATAATTTGTTTTTCTCCATGTTTGGGAGATTTATAGTGGAATTTTCATATTTTCAATTAGATTTTAATTCTTTTTATATCAATGTGTTTATTTTATAATTACAATAATTATAAAATGGAAAGAGATAAATATTATCGATAGAAATCGAAACAATTTATAAATTCAGGGTTGTTAATATTGCGAAAGGAAATTCTTTATAATTCTTGAGAGTTACGTTTTAGTAGGATAAATTTTATAACTATATCTTAGTATTATTACTATATCAAGCAAACCCAGTGCTTATTAGCACAAACCAGCACCTAGCTAAGGGGAACCAGATCAGTTCAGGGTAGAGTGATTTACCAAGCCACTATTTTAATATTTGTCATTTATTGTTTCAGTGTTTGGTGATATGACAGCGATCCTGAGCTGGCCAGCGCGTCAGAGCAGGGGCGTTACGAGCCTAAGTGGCCTTATGGTGTTGGGATCTCGAAGGAGAAGTCCAGTAAGGTCATATAGGTACAGTCATCATCATCAGACCAAGGGTGAGTTGTTATTTCTTTTTATATAAAATTGTAAGGGGGTTGTGGCGACTTATCCTTGCTGATCCCTTTAGGACGTATGAAAGGGTCAATGAAAGTTTTTGTGTTTCGACACACAATCTTTCATTGAGGGGGTTTTGTAATGGTACAATTATGGTACAAATTGTAATTACCCTAAATATGGTATAAAAACCATAAATATTGTATTCCTCAGTTTGGTCAAAATTAAACAAACATTAAATAACCTGTATGAATATATCGTGAGTGGACTGTATAATATTTGCCAGGATTTGGACCGATTCATAGCAAAAAACGTGAAACATCACAAAAACAGTGTGTCATTTGTTGCGATAAAAGTGACGATCCTTAATGACGTGAGCGGCCAGGAATTTGTTTTTGTCAACAACATGATGCTGTCAACAGCTTAACAAAGGGCTTGTGACGTAGATTCACCCCACCTCGGAAATATGTAACAAAGACTCGGCGTCATTTCATCAGCAACAGTGATCGCAGCCGGCCGGCAACTCGTTCACTATAAAGTGAATTTTAAATTTTAAACCACTAGCAGTGGTTAATAAACTATATAAATATCAGAAAACATGTTGTGAAGAACGTTAAAAGTTCGGCATCGTGTAGGCGTCATCGGCCGATGGATCGTCCCATATAGATCAGCGTGTAGAATCGGTCCGAGGAGTTTTCGTGGGTCAACACGACGGTGCGCCGTAAACCGAAGTAAAACAGCACCGATTGTGCGGATCAAGACGATTCTAGCAGTGCGAGGAGGCCTACACGACTTTTTGGTGAGAACGTTCCAACAACACACATATACATATTTTATTTCCACATCAAACTTCATTTGAAATGACCAAATAACAAATAAATTCAAGTATTCAAAATTTTAATTTTCAGAATGAGCTTATAAAATAATAAAGAATTGTACCAGGATGAGAGAGAGAGAGAGTGAGAGGGCGAGTGGGTAATTTCTGAGTGCTGGGTTGTGCGCAACAATATATAAAGATATGTATATCTATATTTACATAATTATCTAATATAACACATTTTATATTACATGTTATGATTTTGGAGGGTAAATTGATTTTTAAAACGCCCATGGCAATATGTGGGTCTAATTTTTTTTTCAATATGTATTAAAATACAAGTTCAATACTAATAAAAGTCATTTATATATGGTATTTTGTGTATGTTTTATTTCAGGTAATCTATTTCACAAAACTAGTTCGTGTTGCACGAACTCTGGCCCGAAACGTAAATTTAGATAATGTTATTTTGTACAACATGGCGCCCGAGGTTAAACTTGATATTTACTAGTACACACATTAAAAATACAATTTTAATGATAACGAATTAAACGATAAAAAGAATAAAGTCACAAAATGTGTTATGTTAATATCAAATTGATTTTTGATTATGGAGGTTAGATATATGGTATTGATGCACATTTAATTATGTGAATGTAATGGTTTTTGAAATTAGCTGAATAATGAAATGATTTTGGGTAAGCAATGACATTTGATAACGTAGATTGTATATAAACTTGTATTGGTGTTAAATGTACTTATGTGTTAGGTTATGTTGTATGATATGTTATCTGAAAATATACAGTGTGTATGTTGTATGATGTGTACTCAATGTTAATAATTGTGATTGAGTGTATGATGATAATGAGGATTGATTGTTAGTAATAATTGACGTTTATGTAATTATGAATTTTTATAATGGAATTCAACTAATTTGAGAGGGTTTAATTAATTTACAAGATAGAAATCTTGATAGTAAATTTGAGAAATTTATTTTTTGATTTGAATTGTATAAGATATTAAGCAATGATGTGGAAGGAGGATTGAAAATTGTTAATGAATAAATTCTTATTGAATAAGAAAAAGAATAGAATTGGTAATTATTGTTATAATACTGACAGTAACGAAGTAGGGGAGTAGATTTGTCCAGTTATCCATGTATCTGTAGTAGTGAATAATTTTCGATTTTTTTGTATTAATCATTTGTATCGTATAAAGATAGCAGTAGTAATCTGCATTATTGATGAGAAAATTGAGAGATAAAATGAGATGTTTAAGTGAAAATAGTAAAATGAAGTTGTTTTTACTTTAATTCTGACTGGAATTAGTAAATCATTTTGAAGTTGGAATTATAAAGTCCAAGAGAATGTTGATGTTCGATGTTTGGGAGAAAATGTATTATGTTATGTTAAGGATATTTCTGTTAAACAATGATATGTGTACATTTAGAAGTTAAGAAAAAGCCAGTACTTCGAAAAAGGCAAACCAGTACGGCTAAAAGGAAACCAAATCAGTTCAGGATCTGGAATAGTGAAAGGCCATCTAATAGTGTTTTATTGATTGTTTCAGAGTCTGGTGACGCTGTGGTGGCGACCCTGTGCTGACCAGTGCATCAGGGCAGGGGCGTCTAGTGCTTGTCTGGCTTTATGGTGTTGGGATCCTAAGGCAGGAAGTCCAGTAAAGTCATGCAGGTGCGGCCGCAATCACTGGATCAGGGGGGGTGAGTAACCCATGATTTTAGTAAGAATCTAAGGGGGGCCATGGCGCTATATCTGAGCTGATCCTTTTAGGTTTTGTCAATGAGAGTTTTTATGCTTTGGCATAAAACCTCTCATTGAGGGGATATTGTGACAGAACAAAATTGGTATAATCATTTTCATATTGTGCAATAATATGATCTATATAAAACTGAATAAAATATGACTTTAGAAATCTGAAGGGTATGAATCAGACAGTGTGACGTAGGCATTACCGTCTCGAAGACTGTATAATCGAACCTTATAAGGAAAGGAATTTTGTATTCTATCTGACGTCACAAGAATATCACGGAGAGAGCACGTATTTTCGAATGACAAATTATTATATTCCGATAATAATGAGATCTCAGAATTAAGGGGGGTTTTTAAGAGAGTGAATGAGGGTGTGGAAGCGAATTACTGGTTCTCCTTGATAGATTTAAGTAAATTAATCTTGTTATTATTAATATTTATTATGTATGTTCAATGTTGGGTGATTTACTAATCACCAGATAACTAGGGGTAACACCCGTTGAAGTTCTAAAATGAAAATAAAAACAAATTTCTATGTCACCATGACCACGTGTTCAATATATTTATTACGCTGAAACCTAGTCTATTTGCTGCATCCAAATCTCGCTTAATCGAGCTTTAGAATCTTCTGAGTCAAGGGAAACAAAGTGTTTAAATTAAGCAAGCGTTATTTAATGCACAGAGTGAAATGGTTTGCATATGTTAACCTCAAATATGCTGGCGACCCTGTTATGTGCTGATGAAATGGAAGCTAGGTACTAAGAATAGATCGTGGAGATAAGTGAAAATAAGGTGGGGATGGTTGGTAAGAAAAGTATATTACCGTTACAACCCTCCTTTAGGAAAAATGTATCAGCGTAAAGAAAACATTTGTAGTAATATGCTAGCATAGTGAAGTGGATGTTAGAAAAGAGGGCTAAAAATTAAGTAAAACGATGTATTTATAACAAATAATAAATACATTTAAATGATAATAAATAGTTCAAAAAAGAATTCTGTATCAGAATAAAGATGATGGGTTTCAGACGAGAACCCATTTCTGGCTGTAGGATGTGCAGTGTGGACGATGTACAAGTATAGGAAACTGGAAATATGAGGGTCAGTTGAAAAGTTCGAGGAGCGACATCTATAGCTCAGTGGTAGCACTAAAATCTTTTGTGTGCTGCAAGACATATATTTCGTGTGAACACAAGTTAATTTCCAGATATATCTGTCAATTTATTCACTTGTTACCAGCTGTTTGAAATTTTCCTGTCACACGTGTTTTTTAATGCACAAAATCAAACATCGTGTTGTGATGAATTCTCTGTTAAAAATGTTTTAGCACCAATGGAAAATCAAAACAAAATTGTAAATGTGTTAGAAGATGCTGCATCTCAGAAACCACAGTAAGTGGGGCACACTCAAGTTTAAACGTGGTCTTACAAGCATAGAAGACTATCCCAGCAGTGGACGTCCAAAAAGTGTAACAAAAAATGGCATTATTGAAGAAATTTCATAGCTTACTGGAAGACCACAGATTGAGGAGTGGATGACGTTGCTGAAATCACATGCATCTCATATGAGCATTTGCATCATACTTAACTCAAGAACTTGGTGTGAAAAACCGTTGTGCAAGATGGCTGCCGCATCTGGAGTTGTTCCATTTTTTGGGCATCCAGTGCAATGTTTTCAATGATCATACGGCCACATTTAAACTCAGGTGCCTACTTACAAACCATTGGTTTTGAAGTCGCAGCATCTCCTGACACAATTACAATTTCGTTTTGAATTTCCGTTGGCGCTAAACAATTTTTAACAAAGAAACATACCACGATGTTTGATTTTATCTATTTTTCAAAACACGCATGACATGTCAATTTTAAACAGCTTCTAAACAATGAATAAATTGATAGATAGGTTTGGAAATTAACAGGAGTTCACATAAAATACAAATCTTGCAGCACATAAAAAATTTTAGTATTACTGCTAAGGTATAGTTGTTGCTCCGTGAACTTTTCAACTAACCCTCGTAGATACAAAAATAGATTCAAATACTGCAAATAAATGCTATGTTGAAAGAATTTATGTAACAGGCTATCTATTACAGCAAGAAAGAGAATATAATATTATGATTTTAGTTTCCGATGGTAGAGTATTATCATTGGAGAAACAAGTTGCCAGTTTTAGATGTCCAAGCTTATGAGGAGGGGCAGTGACACAAAAGCAACACAAAAATTGAATCTAAGAGATTGCTTACAATTTTCTAGGTTATATTTTCATGACTTTTGTGAAATAACGTAGTGAACCGTTCAGGAAGAAAAGTTGTACATCACAAATCACATGTTGCAAATATCAAAGTTAACATGGGAACTGATAGAACACTGTGGTGGGAGATATTATTGTGTTAGATGTAATAGGAAAAAAAAAACAATGTGTGGCTAGGGCATATAAGTACATAGCGTATGACATTGTAAGATGCATTGTCAATGAGATGATGATATTAACTGATTATTTGTAGTGACGTGATATCAATTAGTACTAGTAGTCAGTTACTTTGAGTAGTGTGAATCAGATTACGATACTGAAGTTATACATAGTTTATTGTTGGATAAAATTTGTACTTATTTTACTCTCACTAATACAGATTTGAGTGGTACTTTTCAAGATCAACATCCCCACAGTTATTATTGAAACAATAGATGCATTGTATATTAACTCTGTTTCCAGTTCTCATGCCAGGGGATATTAGTATTAAATTAGTGACATTTAAGTTGCACTAAATACATTTTCTGCTATGCAATATAATGGGTTTTTATTTTATAATCATTAGATACAACTTGTGGGCTAATTTGTCATGGTCTGTGGTTCAAATTTCTCGTAGGTGATGGTTCAACAGCAGACATGGCAACATCTTCATAACGGGAAACTGGGTAACATTGTCCCAACATGGGAAACAACGTTCTTGCAAATACTGGAGCCAACTTCCCTATATAACTTTTAAGATCCATGCCCACATCTGGTCCACATTAACAGCCAAGCAATCAGAGCATGATGTGTTTTCATTGGCCTACTGTTATCTGTGTGCAAAGTCAGCTGTTGCCAGTAGCTCCCCTTTCAGTCCGATTTCACAGCATCTAGGACAGTAGGCATCTGTCTGCAGTCTATTGTGCCATTTATTGATGGATGGTTGCCATGCTTGAAGAGCTTGATGGACTCTCTGGGCAGGTGAGGAAAGTAACTCTGTATCATGGACAGGACTTAGCATTGTCAAACAAGATGGGATGGTCATGTGCCCAAGTGTTCTCTGCTACGGCGTAGTTCTCTGGTTGTCTCAAATGGCATTGTCACCCATATTCCTGGAAATGCATGTAAACACATGGTGCTAATGTAAATCTACCCATAGAAGCAAACCTCACTGAACACACCACAAGATAAGAGGGGATCCCTATCATCCTTCATTGTTCTCAGATCGCTCTTCCAAGAGTCGCTTTGAAGATGGTCTGAACACCATGTTCCTCTAACAACTGTCAATCTAGTCCATCACACCACTGACATAAGGCAATAAGGCTGAGCCTACTACCGCTTGCTCTAGGTGGGCTTGGATCTGGTAAGTTATGTGGAGAAGTTGCCCCAGTGTTTGTACCAATCTTGTTTCTGGTGTTGGGACAATTCTAGCCAGTTGCACTGTTCTGTAGATGGCTGCTGTGCATGCTATCAAAATATTGGCTAGGAGAAATTTAAACCATACACAAAAACCAATTATCCAGGACATTTTGCCTCGCATTCATGAAAGTCACTGTAATTTAAAGGTTTCATTTTAGTTTATGTGTATCCTAAGAAGTCAAAGGTCATTTCAGTTTCTTAAATTGAAATGTAGTTTATTCTAAAGTGCTTCTTCATGAAAAGAGTTTATTTGAAATTTCGTATGTGTGAATCAGATTTGATAAAATACTATGCACTGGCATGATATTTTATTTTGACATACATATTGTTATTGGTATCCAAGTCACTTCGATATTTATAAATTAATAAATTAACTTAGATCCATCGTGTGACTTCATTTTGTATTTAAAATGTTTCGTTTAGGAACATATGTTCCATCTTCAGATTAATTCACTCATTTGAGGTCGTTAAATGTCAAATTCACATTACTTTGTACTTACACACGTCCGTATGGGTGTGCACCCTTTGAAGGCCTACTGGTACCAAAGGGTCGGTCTTCAAATGGTGCGTACCTATACAGATGTGTGTAAGTACAAAGTAATGGGATTTTAACATTTAACGACCTCAACTGAGTGAATTAATCTGAAGATGTAACATATGTTCTGAAACACGTCATTTTAAATAAAAAACGAGATGGATCTAAGGTAATCTATTAATTTATGATATTTTATATACATATATAATGTAAAAGTGGATGAATATGTTTTAGGTTTGATGTATTTTGCCATGCTTTGGAGTCATTTACTGCAATTCCGTTCAATGAACGTACTCCCTGTCCACCAAATCCAATATTAAGACCAGCTTATCAAGGACAGAACCCAATTTCTGATGTTTGGTCTAAATATGCTCTTCAGATAATTAAAAAATATTTCAAGAGGTAAGTACAGAGAACTTTTATCCTGTAGTTATTATATTGTTTAAATTTCGTTCCTCTTGTTATTTACAGTTTGTTCAAACTTATTGTTATTTAGGTGTATAAACTTTTCTTAGTTCGGCATTGGCCTGAATAGGCCATATTAATTGTTTCCAGTATTAGGTATATACTTCTGTGTAATAGGCTTTGTAGTTTGTAAAAATAAAAACAGCACTATTTTGCAGCATAATACACATTATATTCTAACAGTGATGGATATCCGTGACCATCCTGCCATGTAGCGTACACACTAACTAGACTGAAAATAGTGACTGTTGATGGTATATCATATGATAAGTGAAATATTTGGAAACAACAACAGGCCACATACACACAATATGTTAGAGAAAATCAGTGCATGTGCCAAGAAGGAAAATACTTGTTTTTTGCATGTATGATTAATTCTGTTATAAATTTGTTTGCTTTTATTCCAGGGCTGTTTACCAACCTGATGACGTAGAAGCCAGAGCTAACATGCATTTGGCATCAACGATGGCTGGTGTAGGGTTTGGAAATGCTGGTGTACATCTGTGTCATGGCCTGTCATATCCGATATCTGGAAATGTTAAAAAGTTTCAACCAAAAGGTTACAGGTAAATTTAATTATTGGCGCTGAATCAAAAAAGCAATGATAACAGTAAAAATTAATAATAGTAATAGCTCAAGTCTTCTTCTTTTCCTCCATCCCTCCTCCTTTCATACCATCTTAGCCTTACAAAGTTCTATCACAGTATTTATACCTCCATCTTTTTCTTGATCATTCCTTTGGTTGATTGATATTTGTTTTAGGAATATGATTAGGATCCATTCTTTCTAGATGACTTGCCCATTTTTTGTGTATTCTTTTATTGTTTATTTGTACTTTGCATTTGTAATTTCACCCTTATATTAATATTTCATTTCCTATCTATTCTTGTGTATCTTCCCATACTTCGTAGAAATCTTATTTGTGTTGCTTGCATCTTTGTTTCTTTCTTTCTTTAGCTTTTGTTAAAGTCCATGCTTTTCCATACATTAAACATGAAATGGGCTTGATTTTATGTAATTTTATTATCATATTTTTCCACATCTTATTTTTCAGTGCCTTATACATTGTACCATTAATATAGTTGAATTTTCCATTTTTACTACTCACATCAACATGTCATCAAATGGATATTGAATGCATTCACTCTGTCAGTTTGTTGATTACCAAGTACTGTTTTGGTCCTAAGCTACTAAATGATATGAGTTTAGCTTTCTACATTGAAATTGTGAGATTATATTCTTTAGCAATTAATGCAGCTTGTCGGTAGGGCGTCTTCATTGTCAACTATGTCGTCTGATTTTGACATGGAATCCATAGGTATGTAATGTCTTACTCGCACATTTCGCGAAAATCGACCGTTATGTTTCAAATGTACTTTCGGCATACCACTATCTCACGAACCGCTCAACCAATCCCAGCAAACCAGGTGTCAGGTGATCGAGTCACTCGGCCCCCTTCCAACAATAGTACTGAGAATTTTGACAACTGACTTCAGTCGCCTCTAGGCTTTGTCTGCATGAGGGTGTTTTTGCGCTGAAAATTTCTAAATTGCTCCACTAAAACTTAAATATCTCGGGAACTACAAGTCCGATCGCGAAAATACAAAGTGCGTTGTGATCCTCAGAACTAAATCTCTCCAATAACACCAATTCCGAGTACCAGAAGCACTCACAGAAAATAATAACAACATTTGAACTCAAAAATTTGAAATGCCTCGACCTAAAAATCGCGATAAAACTCGAACCAAAAATTTCAAACAAAAAACCGGCAAATCCTATGCAGAGCGTCAACAGGCCTATCGTTTGAGACTAAAATCAAAGAAATCGGCCAAGAACTTAGAAAATGGCAACCATTTGAAGATTGACGAAACCCCATCAGCGCCCAAGCGGCCCGCATCTCCAATACCTGGGTCATCCGGCGTGCCCCCAAAGCGACTCAGATCGAGCGTACGGCTAGCTAGCAAGAAAACAGACGATGAGAACATTAATAACTTGTGCTTCGACAACATTGGACCCTCGATGCTCTGCGCAGAACAGCCCGGTCCAAGTCGCCGCTTCAAAGGAGTCGATAAAATACATTGAAACTTATGTAGCTGTTTATTTAACCAACCCTTCATTCCTTCGCAAAGCACAAGTCTGCCCATGATTCCATGTCTACCGGTAGTCCCACGACTACCAGGTTTAATTTTTAACTGAATCATTTTCAGTAACTGTTGTTACTAAGTTGGTATTAAATTGCTGAGTTGTATTTTTATGTTGTTGTGATTGTGGCTGATTTTGTGGTGGTTGAACTTGAAACTGATTACGCGGTGGTTCATTACTATTTACTATAATTGTTTCCACCTTATTGTCATCAGTATCATTCACCTCTCCGTCCTTCATAAACACCTTAGTATCTGACTTAGATTCATTTCGAACCTCGCCAGTATGAACTGTGTTATAAATACCTGCACAGTTTGTACCAATACCAGTTCCAGGCTCTACTACTGGTTCGGGATTTTTATGTGTTATGCATAAACTGTCCGAATCAATAATAGCTTCAGATTCTACTATCCGTTCACGGCTCTCATACGCTATATCTGTTACATTATAAACTATCACCTCATCACGGCAACTACCTGAAGTATGTTCTGGATTAATAGTGTTGTTACTTCTAATTTCACTTTTAATTTCATCTACTATGCTACTGTTCTCCGTTAATCCTTCAGTTGTAACATCTTGGTTAACTTTCATATTAGTTCCTTTGAGAGTATGTTCCACAAGAACATTTGGTACTTCAAACTTATCACAATGTACAATATTCTCAGCAGTTAAGTCCACTTCAGTATCGGCTGAAATTTCCTGTAGATTCGCTATCATCTCTTGTGAATATTTCTGCATACTGGCGTCAAGTTCTTCCAAATTTCTCTGCATATTCGCTTCCATGGCTTCTAACATTTGTTTGCTCTGCCTGGATTGTTCCTGCACGGCCCTGTATATTTTTTTTTGGTGAATATGTTAATCAGAATTATGCCTATCTTTTGCTATTTAAACATCGAGTGTAGTTGTAACAATTCAAATAAAGTCTTACCCAGATTTTTAAGATTTTACGACTTTTTCTTACCTTCGGGTTCCACTTCCAGGGTTCTATAAACGAAAATGTTGCAGAGTGATTATTTAGGTTTGAGTTGCAAAATAATTACGCTAACACATACTGTCTAAATCACATACTTCTGTTTATTTGCTATCAAAACCTCACACCCTTCTTTTACGTTCTATAAAAGGCTGTACAACTATTTTATACTAAACCATGAAATCAATTCTTATCTCTATTAAGTTTTTTAAATACTATTATGAGTGATATCACTAGTTGTATATGAATATTGAGATGAACCAGTACGTAACCTTTACATTACCACGCACACACACACACACACACACGCTCTCTTTCTTTTACGTTAATATTCGAATAAACCCCATTTATTGAGATCTCATTATTATTTGAAACTTCTTCTCTTCTTCTCCGGCTCTGCAGCCCTTGGTGGGCCTTGGCCTTCTCAACAATCCGCCTCCAGTCATATCTATCCGCCATTCTCTCTCTCTCTCTCTCTCTCTCTCCATCCTCGAACTACCAACTTCATCAGATCCTTCAACACCTCATCCAACCATCTCATCCTTGGCCGTCCCCTTTGTCTTCCGCAATAGGGTCTTCCCTGCATCATTCTCTTATTCATTCTATCCTCTTCCATTCTCTCCACATGCCCCAACCATCTTATCCTCTTTGACTTGAAACTTCCCCAGGTATAAATTTGAATGTTGTTAAAGATTTGAAATTAAAAATTGATTATATGGGTACTCAGCCTGGTTGTAGACCTGGTCCAACTGTTGAGTCACTTATTTCACCATGCACTTCGAAAGTCGATTGAAAATAGTTAAAGTTTTTTCCTTTTACGTTAGCGTTGATTGTTCACTTGGCTATATTTTATGCCGCGGTTTTATCACATTTGACTTTAATAATTATGTCGGCCGACGTAACTTACTCGCACACTGGTTACTGGAACCGCGCGCTCATTTACTGACCCGCGCGGCTCTGTTGTTTTTGTCAACTGGGCCAACAATGACTGCCGCTGTTGCCTTCTGATGAAACTGGCTTGTGTCAATTACGGGTTTTACTGTAATTCACAGACAGCACAAGTTGTAGGCAGTTGCGAATACAAACACAGATAGGTGTTTCACAATCATTGTATGCATCTTTGTTAAAGCAGAGGTTCCCTAAAGGTTGTACACTGTTTGAATTGAATCTGGTTGGAATTATTAGAATTCTTTATCACCCCATTCTGTACTGTTACAAACCCCCCCCCCCACAATGAGAGGTTTTATGCTGAAGCATAAAAACTCTCATTGCCTAAGCCTAAGAGGATCAGCGAGGATATAGCGCCACGACCCCCCTTAAATATTTACTAACATTATGGGTTACTTACCCCCCTAGTCCGGTGGCTGTGGCTGCACCTATCCGACTTTACTGGACTTCCCTCTCGAGATCCCAACACCATAACATCAGACAGGCACGTCACCACAGTATCACCTGACTCTGAAACATTCAATTAAAATATCAATAACCGGCCTTTCATTACTCCATATCCTCCACCGATTTGTCTCCTCTTAGTTGTACTGGTTGGTCGTTAACAAAGTACTGGTTCGATTTTTTTTTCAAATAACAAATTAATTACCTCAACTTAATTTAATTACATAATTTACAATTTCAATTACATCATAATGAAATTCATTTAGCCTTTTATATAGCCATCCAATCAAAAACGTTCAAATTGACTACCAAGATTTCTATCTTGTATACATTTTATATTAATTTCAAACAACCCTGTAAATTGATTATATAAAATACAATGTCTACATAGCAACATAACCTTACTGTATACTTACATCTAACACATGTAAATCCCCTACAAATTATATAATGTTAACATGACATTTTTCCCCACCAAAATCATAAATTGATCACATATAATACAAGTGAATAATAACAACCTAACTATCATATACATGTTACATACACAAAATACATTGTTACCGACTTGCAATGGCAAAATACAATAATCACAACTCAATCTTATAATTTTTTTTTTCACCCCCCAACCCCCCTTTTTACCTTAACCCCTGATACCCTGTTACAATTGTGCAAATGACCTCACGGACAAGCCGATATCTGCCCATTCACACGCACTGACATCACATCAATGCCCTGGCTTGTAACATGGCCAGCACCCATCCACACACTCTATTGCCCCCCGCTGGACTGTGGCACCCAGTTGCCTCCACAAGGACTGAGGCGGAAGGGGGTGAACATTTTTTTCTTTTATTTCACCCCGTCCTAGCTTTGGCGTTACAATAAAATTCGGTATGACTGGTCTACTTAGTACCAGTAATCCTACAACAGTAATTATTAATGAGCCCTTAAGCGGTCTATCACCTCTTTCGGTGCATAGCCTTTGATCCAAAAATTTTAGTAGATTCCCCTAAACTACCGCCCAATTAAAATTCACAATATACCGGGTTGGCAAGAGAAACTATGATCCGGTTACAATAATTTTATTCATGGTTTGCTATAGATTAACTACATCCACGGTCACAGTTCGGTGAGGCCGTGGCTGCATTTAAATGGGGAATCTACTATTAAACATGTAACATAGGTTTATTATCTTTACCTATTTACATCATCAATTAAATACACAGCTTATTTCATAAATACCTTATCTCAATAATAAAACCAAGATGATATTGATACAAACATTTCCTTTTTGAATTTAAATAGAGTTTACAAATATGACCACTTTAGCTTCAATTTTCAATTTGAATAAATATTTTAATTGTTTCGTTTTAATCAGTTACCATGAGCTGTGATTAATTCATTACACAATAAATTACAAAGTAAAATTGAAGAAACTTCCACTTACCGTCAATAGGTATACTCGGATCCAGGGTTGTGTCATACGAACGTTAGGATACAGGCATAATTTTTAAGGTTGTGTGAATGATTTACACAACACATTTTTTGATGAAGAGAATTAACAGTTTAATTTAGTTTTGAATCATTTAAATTTTTTACAAACTTTACTACATATGAAATATTTTCGTAAGAATTGATCCTTTGTTTGGGTTACATGATTATCACTCTTACTCTATCTTATACTATGGCTTACCTTATTTTATATATACACACACAAGATTGCCCAGCCTGCAATTTTGTACACACACAAACACACAAAAATTATACAACCCTTAACATTTTTAATAATATCCCTCCCCGTCGGCAACGTGGTCCCCGCGTGCACTCCTCATTCCTTTATATTTCTTTTTAGTGTCCGAAAAATATATATATAAATATGTTCTGTACCGTTAATTTACCGCGGTCACATAAATTTTTACTATTGTTTCACTTTATTACCGGTAAAAGATGACTTTTTGTAAAGAGCCTAACTTGGCCCTGTGTCGACCGACACGAACAGAGTAAGACTGGGGAGGCGTCTCTTGCGGGCGGTAGGAAGTTCATATCCACTGCCAACAGATTTTGTCGCCGTTCATAGCTGAGTTGCTGCAGTTTGTTAGCTATGACCATGATACATAGTGGGTTTTTTCGTAGTATGTGCCGACGATATTCGGCACTGCTAGTCTGACATCATCAAAAGGAGGCGGTCCTTAGCTACGTTTCCTCCATCTCAGTCAAGGAGACTGTGAATAGAATTGTTCTCCTGACATCTTGGTTTTTGGACGGCGGCGTCACTCCGAGCGTAGACCTGTGTTGCGCGTGCGTGCGCGGTCACATTTAAACAAAGTTCTGAGAAATTTCGGGTGGCTGCATACTTCACTGATTTCACAACGGAATATTACGTTGCTGCTTTTGTTCTAACTGTTATAGTCTCCACGTGTTCTGTTACAATAGAATTAAACTTGCACAACATTTTTATGAAACCCCGAAAAATGAAATAAAATAAAATACAAATACCCCATAAATGCAATAAATAAAATTACCCAATTTTGACACGTTACAATACCCCCCCCCAATGAGAATTCTGCTGTCCAAAACAGAAGAAATCTCATTGATAAAACCCCTAAGAGGACCGGTGAGGAACTGGTGCCAACAACCCCCCTTTGTTCTTAATCTGCATGGGTATACGACCCCCCTGGCTTGGCGACTATGGACGCATCTGAACGAGATCACTGGACTTCTCCATAAGAGATCCCAACACCGAAAAATCGAACAGACACGTCCCACGGCGCACCTCACCTTCTAACATGCTACCCCCAAAATCCAACACCCTGGCTTAGACTATGCCAGATCCTCAGCCGATATGTTTCCCCTTATATGCAAGCTGGGCTGCCTTTAGCAGATACTGGGCTCACACACACATTACATGTTATAAATTGAAAACTTCTTTAAAAAATTCGTTTAAGTTACAACCCATTGGTTGTTTCCATTTAAAATCAAATCATAAATTTTGTATATATTTTAAATTATTCTCTTCATTGGTTTTTCTGTTATTTCTGTTAGTTAAAATACATCAATTTAAACATTTCTTACAATTAAGACCATCCTTAACCTAACATGGATTATCTAGAGTCTAACAATACAATTCAACACAAAATAAATCAATAATAATAAACATGGTTAGAACACAAACAATAAAATAATCAAAGCTTAAAATATCCATTAGCTGGCAGGCGAAAAATCAAGATTTTTTTTTTCAAAAAATATTTTCCAAACAAATTTTAAAATTCAAAGAAAAAATTTAAATTTATTAAAATGTTTCCTTTACATATAGAAATTATTTAAAATTTGTTTAAATTGATCAAAAAAACAAAAGTTGAATCAACTTCCTTACTACACAAGCTTGGTATGTATATGACCTCACTGTCAGCTGATCAAAGACTAGGTCAAGTCCACAACCTTGACCCACATATGTTATGTACAAGTTTTATCTGAAAATACATTTAACATCTTGAACATTCTAACTTGAAACACAAAACATAATAAAATAAAACATTTAAAATAACAAAATATTATTATAAATAATAAGCAAATTGACATTTAAATTCTTCAAAATAAACACTTTCTGACTTTACATTTCCAAATTCTATCAAAATTCGTCACTGGTTGTAATTAAAAATTTTATATATTTTATATTTTTGTTATAAATCTCTTTCTTTATTTGACAATCTTATTCTCCATTACTGTGGGTGATCTAAATACTTATAACAATTTAATTTACCATTTGGTAGGCTTATACTTATAATCTCTACCCCTCTGACTCTAATACTCATCAACGTTAACTAATATGACACCCATCTCTATTAAAACATCTATCAAACACTCTCTAAACCCAACTTATCATTAAACTCAAATCGCCACCTTCTCTCTATATATATAAAAAATACTCTCTAACCCTTTGTACTTAGGATACGTGTGTTTCCCTCCCAAAAGCTCATTTCCCTTATTTGGTCCCTGGGTTCTACCTGAGGCGACCCCTTCCCCCTAAATCGGTCCCTTCCCGTCCCGACCTTGATGCGGACTCCTACATTACACTACCCCCTATTACAAAATTACCATCCCCAAATCTCACCCTTATTACCTCACTTCAAATACAACAAAATAACATCATCAATTATGAACATCAATATATCACTCAAAACTCTACATATATTCTCCACAACTACTGTGTCAACATCAATACTTCTCAAAATTCTATAACATTACATTAACTCAAAACAACATTACATTAACTCAAAACAATATTTTTCTCTCCTATTTCAACTTTAACTTTAACTCGGCCTGATTTATATGTCCCACAAATATATTCATCACCCAAAAACTATCTTTTATTATTTCTGACAGTTCGTTTAAAATCTTACTATATTAAATTACTTTTCTTATTATTTAAAATAGCATCTGTAATACATTGAAACATTACATTAAACATTAATTATCTGGAACATTTACAACCAATATAACAGTGACCCTTTATTGCTGATCAGCTGATCTCCCAACACAATGAAGACACATCTCAAAATTGAACAAATTACATGAAATATCTATATTTATCAATCCTTATTTTAAACCTCCTTGTTTCCCCTTTTTTCTGATTCCGATAATTTATGTTAACCGCCTCCCAGTCGGTTTAGTTACCTACTTGGTTGCAACGATACACAGATTATATAAACACATATTTGTCATCAATTCTTATATCTAACTTACTACAATACAATATTACATTTAAAACATAGAATGAATACCTTATATTGAATGTCTGAGCATGTAGTTATTTAAACAGAACACAAGCATTTTATTGGATCGAAATTTGAGTTAGCAAATTTTTATGTTATAAAATGAAATTCGTGGCTCATCTGAGACACCTCCCATCCACACACTCTATTGCAAGTTATGTAAGACTTTTCGCTTCCACAAAGACGGCATTTTTTGGAGTAGTTTGACCTCTCCGTGTCTTTGCTTCGGCAGTTACATTTTAACGTTATGAATATCAGCATATTCTTGTCTATAATTAAACGCCCTTAAACGGGTCTACCACCTGGCTTTGCTGCCCCCATGCGGACAGAGTTGTAGCCGCTGTTCCCTAGTTTGGTGATTCCCCTTAATTCCCCCCCCCCATCAATTTCAAAGTTCACCTTGACAACGATAACAGCTATGGCCAGTTAAGGCAGCGCGTAACGTAATGTGCCCCAACCATAGCTGTTAAAGCTAAACCAATTCCACGGTCAGGGTTCGGTGAGGCCGTGACTGCCCGAAAAGTTGGGGAATCACAAGTAAAATACCTTTTGTAACACTAAAACTAGTAATTTATACCTAAATGACATTATTAGTTTGGATGGTGTTTTAACCTCCTATATCCCTAGCTTAACCTTCATTAACATAAAATATTAAGTACAAAAATTACAACCTCCTACCATTGCAGTTCCACACTTCACTGTTATGTCGCTTCTTTGCACACCAATCTACCCCCCAAAATTATCCCCACATCTTGTATTGATAACAAGTTTTTATTTTATTACACATCCTTTAAAACGTTCCCATGCTCACTGATACTAAAACTTGACAATTATATTTGGTCACTTACTTCTAAAATATATTTACAGTTTAAATTTATAAACATCCAAAATTTTTTTTTTTTTTTTTTTAAACTACTTATATTCTATTGGTCAGTACCCTTGGGCCTGAAACGGGGGTGTTTTGCGATGAAGTATATAAAAATTCCAGCGCAGATCTACTTTGTGCAGTTACTTCCCCTTTATACCCCACTGTGCTACCTTATCTCTCTCATTTCTTCCAACCCGTCGTCTGAGCTGGAACTCACTATACTTCTCCGCAAAACTCTTCGTTTCGGTTTAAGCAAAACTACTGTCAATGGCTCAACTTGAATTTTGCCATTGACACTGAAAAATTTGTACGCACTGCCCTGTATTTAGGTGTAGCCTCCTTTATGTACAACACTCTAAGGCAGTGCAGGCACGTGACAGGTACATCAAAACTG
Organism: Magicicada septendecula; assembly: GCA_034769895.1. Lineage (NCBI taxonomy): Eukaryota > Metazoa > Arthropoda > Insecta > Hemiptera > Cicadidae > Magicicada > Magicicada septendecula. The sequence goes on from CM068372.1 coordinate 176,471,444, forward strand.
ATGCACCTGGAGTGTATTAATGATAATTTGTGTCACGTACCTTTTGGGGTCCCCCTCCCCGTTCAAATATGTAATTAGTTTTCTAGTTTCTACCAATTTTGGTGGAGCCGGACCATCGTTGTTTTCACCGCCCGAAGGAAGATCCGCCAACCATGGCCCGCCTCCAGGTTCCGAATTCCACGGTCAGGACTGGTAAGATCGTGACCGCCCGAAAATGGGGGAGAATCCCTTCTGAAAACATATATAAAAAACAATTAAATTTCATTCATACAATTAATCATTGATAAAATCCTTATGTTGACCAATATAATTTCAAATTTGTAGCGTTGTGCGTTCCAACTATTTCCCTCGTTTCTCTATTCTGTAACACATATGAATTCTTCATTTTTACCTCTATTACCTCGTACGGCCCCTCGTAGAGTAAGAAAAATTTCTTGATCTCCTTATCCTGAGCATTTGATAAATCATGTCGTCGTACCAATACCAGCTGTCCAACCTCGTACTGCGTCCACTTACCTTTCATATCATGTCTCTGTTTTCTCTTCTCCCCCTTCGTCAACAAACTTTCATTCGCTAGCCTAAGTTTAACATCGCGACCAATAGTGTTGGTTTCCGGTGGATATTCAATTAATTGTTCCAAAATTCTCTGCGGACGCTTTCCTCTTATAAGCTCATAAGGTGTGAACCCCGTCGACTCGTGGGTGGTGCAGTTAAGCCAATTTTCAATCCTCTGAACATAGAGTGGCCATTCGCTGTGTTTGGCGTGGCAGTATGTCCGGAAAATTCTGCCCAACTCCCTCATGACGCGCTCCGCCTGATTGGACTGCGGATGATACACTGCGGTGTGCTTTGGGATGATACCTTCCCATCCGAGGGTCTGGCGCCATCTCCCGCTGATGAACTGCGGTCCATGGTCGGATAAGATCACCTTCGGCTTTCCCACGTTGATCATGTAGTCGCGTGTGATCTTCTCACTCAGCACCTTGCTTGTGGCTCGCTTTACGCTATATAACCTTACATATTTGGAAAAAGTGTCAAGTACAACAAAAATATGCACCACTCCACCCCTACCCTTTGGCAATGGGCCGTACAAATCTACAGCTACTAAATCAAATGGTTTTTCTACCTTAATGTAATTTAATTCTCCTTCTAACCTATAATTCACAACTTTAGATTTCTGACATAGTTCGCAAACTCTAAGTATTTTTCGGACGCATTTTTCCATATTTTTAAATAGACAAGATTCCTTTAATACATTCACACACTTCCGTGCCCCAAAATGCCCGTATCTAAGGTGACAGTCCCACACTATTTTCTCTATCAGCCCTTCAGGTATAACTAACCTCCAGTCCCTTTTTCTCCCCTCTACTTTTTTAAATAAACTCCCCTGAAATACTTGAAAATATTGTTTGTACCCAAATTCATCTACATCTGATTCTACACTAGTAATTATTTAATTTAATTTACTATCAGCTCTTTGCATTACATTTATATCCTTCAATTCTTCCCCAAAAAGTTTATCTTCCCTGGATAGTCTATAGATCTCTATTTCTTTAATATCTCTACCCGTTCTATTTCTGTCTGTGTCTGTGTCTACTCGTGATAGTGTGTCTGGCACCCTGTTCTCTACACCCTTAATGTATTCCCAAGAAAAATTATACTCTTGAAGAGCTAACACCCACCTGGTTATCCGGCTGTGTGTGAGTTTACAAGTATTCAGGAACGACAGCGCTTTATGGTCCGTCCTGATGATGGTTTTATTACCCAGCAGATACGTACGGAACTTCTTCACGGCGAACACTATACTGAGGAGCTCCTTCTCGGTGGTAGTATAGTTACGCTCTGCGGCTAGCAACGTCCGGCTGGCGAAGGCAATGGTTTTGTGTTCTTTCGCCTTGTCTTCTTGGTACAGCTCCGCTCCAAGTGCTATATTGCTGGCATCTGTCTGCAAGTAGAAATTATCATTAAAATTTGGATGGTTCATTAAAATCATATCAGCGAACTTATTCTTGATTTCGTGGAACGCTGCTCTTTCGTTATCTCCCCACCTCCATGGTTTGTTCTTTTGCAGCACTGCGCTGAGTCGGGCCATTGTTTGGGCATAGTTTCACTGGAACTTCCTGTAAAAATTACAGAGACCAAGAAAACTTTGTAACTGTTTGATATTCTTAGGCTCCGGGAACGACAGGATGGATTCTACTTTGTCCGGATTAGCCCGTATCCCTGTAGGTGTTATGATGAAACCTAAAAAGTGTATCTCGGTCTGTAAAAATTTTGACTTGTCCCAATTCACCGTCAAACCTCCCTGGTATAATTTCTCCAATACATATTCTAAATGTTCTACATGCTCGTCAAATCTTCTAGAAGCTATCAAAATATCATCCACATATATGGTTAAAAAATTTAAGTTATGAGGTTGCAAAATCTCATCAAGACACTTGATAAAGCTGGCTACACTGGTGTTCAAACCAAACGGTAAACGCTTAAATTGATAATTTTTTCCGTTGAACAAGAACGCGGTATACTTCCTACTATTTACTGCCAAAGGAACTTGCCAATACCCGGCGGTTAGGTCTAAAGAGGTCATATATTTCACACCGCTGAATTTCTGAAAAATCTCTTCGATAGCTTCGGTTGACTCCCGGTCTGGAATAATTATTTGATTAATTTTGCGGGCATCTAGGCATAACCTAACTCTCCCATCTTTTTTGATCACTACCACTAAAGGGTTGGAATAAGTTGATACCGACCTTTCTATAATATCCCCCGCTAACATCCTATCCAATTCTAACTGTACGGCCCCCCTTTTCGAATATGGTACTGGATAACTACGTTGGACATATGGCGCATGCTCCCTCACCTTTAACTCGCATTCATAACCTTTTGCCCTTCCTGGTTCCCCGGCAAACACTCCCCTATAATCCTCGACTACCCGCCACAGCGCTTTACGCTGAGAACTCCCTATTACGCCACCCTCCCCACAAAATTTAACCGCTCTATCCGCCCATATTCTCTCCTCACTCTCTTCACTCCCTCTCTCTCTACACATATTCATACTAAATTCCCTATCCCTATTTATGGTCTTATCTGGTATAACCCTTATACCCGAAATCTTTACTGTGTCTAAAACCCGTTCAAAATTAACCGTTACTTGTTTATTCTCATTGTTCAATTCTAAAATTCTTTTTCTAAAATTGATGACCGCATTATTCCTGATTAGAAAGTCATTACCCAAAATTACTTCTAAATTTAAACCTCTTACAACTAAAAATGTATTCTCATAGCTTTCCCCATTTATTAACATGTTCAACTGGACTTGTGTTGTAACCCGTTTACTTCTAACACCTGTAATGCCTACAATTGTTACTCCCGCCACTGGCAAAGACGGAATATTTTTGTTAGTCTCTTTTAATTTATTAAGTACATGTTCCGCTATTACGGATATTTCACTACCGGTGTCTATAAGTGTCAAGACTGACTTACCTTCTATTTCCAGTTTTACCTCGGTCAACCACGCTTCTGGTCTCCTCGTCTCCGCCTCCTCTTCTTCCATCAATTCCGTAGCCAAGTCCATGTGAATAGTGTTATTCCTGTATTTATTTTCGTGGACCCCGCGGTTATTCCTCGACAATGGCCGGGCCTCTTCATCCATTGTCCTCTTTAGTTTCCCGTCCTCTCATCTGCATTTCGGGGCGTATACACTCTGCCCATATGCTGATTTCCTCCTTCGTTTCTTGTATTCTCTGCTTGTCTGTCCCCGTTCCTCTGCTGGGGGTTGTTGAATCTCTGTTGTGTCCTCGGCTGCTGTCCGGGCCTCGCCCTTCTACATCTATAACAAAAATTACGGTCAGCATAATTTTCCACCAGACACCCGTCACATTTCCACATCGGATATCGTCTGTCCCGTTCTCGACCATTGTGTGTGGTTCCCCCGTTTGGTCCTCCTCTTGGTGTATAGTTCCCTCCATTGTGCATATTAGTTTGTTGTATACGTCTGCTGTCTTCCTGGTCCTTAATATTCTGAAACACATCCAATATTTTTTCTAGTTCATTGATATCACTTACCTCTCTGGTCATTAACGTGATCTGTACTTCCCTCAGTAGATGCTTGCTGATGTGGCGTACAAACGACTGGAATGGCAACGGTGGTTCTAAGTACTTAGCTTCATTGTATAGACGGTAATATTACGGTTGTTTCTCCCAAAGCTCCCGGTTCCCATTATTTGACTTCGTAGTATCTCCTGCTCCTCCTCCGACCAGTATTTATTCCAAAAGGCTTTTTCAAAATTTTCATACCTCTCCCATTCGTTTCGATGTCTCCGCCCATATCTCCGAATTGCCCTTAAAACATTTCAAAATTTTTATAAGTTTAACTTCCCAACTACTACCATTAAATCTGTCAAATTCCCGTACTCGATTCAAAAATTGCATTGGATGCACTCTACGATTTTCACTACAAAAGGTCTCGAGTTCAACCTCATTATTAGCGTCTCTTGTAATTAATATACGTTCAGTAACATTGTGTAAATTTTGGTTTCTTACTAAACTTAATTCGTCTCTCACACTATCTATGTTCTGTTCAAGTGAATATAATTTTTTGTCATTATTACACTCAGACTGTATGCTATTTTTTGATATTACATTAATTGATTCATTTAATGCTTGTATTTCTGTCTTACAGGTGTTTTCAATTTCATTGACCTTAAAGTCTATATTATTTTTGTGTTCATCAATATTCTGACTCATTTTTTCGATTGTCATTACTACGCTACTCAACTTACATTCAGTTTCAGTATTACACTTATTTATTTTATATTCTATTTCATTGTTATGCTCATTCATTGAATTTATTAATATTTCATTATTCTCATTTATCTGCTTCTCAACTCTATCTATCTGACTATCTATTTCATTAAATTTAACATCTGTCTTCTGTATTGACTTCTCTAACTTGGTTTCTATTTGGTTAATTCTATTAGTAAATTCTACTTTGGTACTTTCACAACGTCTATTAATCTCTTGAATCTCATTTTTTAATTCGTCAAATTTGTTATTCTGTATATTAAATTTAGCGTCAGAATCACTCTTCTGTTCACTGAATTTATTTAACATGGATATTCTGTTCATATCTAGCATTGTTTGTATCATTTTAAACATTTCGTAATTATCGTCAGACTTTTTATCTTGGACCGGTGTCGACTGACTTTCTGCTTTATTGTCAGTGAAGCTGACTTCGTTATTATTGATTTTGCTTTCTCTATTCGATTTTGGGGTCGTTTGGATCCCCGAATCATCTGTACTATTTGATTCATTCATGTTGCTTATATCTATAGTTTTGTCGTCTTGACCTACATTCGGTGTTGAATGTACTTCAAGACTGCTCATAACAGTTGATTCATCAAACCCAGCTACTTCGCTTGTAACAGTTAAATCGGACAAAACGACTTCCTTCTCTGTATTTTCCATTTTTGTAATTTTACTTTATCTCTTTTGTATAACTTTATTATTGGTTGTTATATACTTATTTATTATCTGAACCAAATCTCGTGTCTTAACTCCGACTATATATTACATTACGTATTTTCACTTAACCTCTAAATTACGCTTGTATCTTATTTGTAGTTATGGAATTTCATTAATTTATTAAATTCGTCCCTGTTCGGGCGCCATTGAGTTGTGATTAATTCATTACACAATAAATTACAAAGTAAAATTGAAGAAACTTCCACTTACCGTCAATAGGTATACTCGGATCCAGGGTTGCGTCATACGAACGTTAGGATACAGGCGTAATTTTTAAGGTTGTGTGAATGATTTACACAACACATTTTTTTATGAAGAGAATTAACAGTTTAATTTAGTTTTGAATCATTTAAATTTTTTACAAACTTTACTACATATGAAATATTTTCGTAAGAATTGATCCTTTGTTTGGGTTACATGATTATCACTCTTACTCTATCTTATACTATGGCTTACCTTATTTTATATATACACACACAAGATTGCCCAGCCTGCAATTTTGTACACACACAAACACACAAAAATTATACAACCCTTAACATTTTTAATAATATCCCTCCCCGTCGGCAACTTGGTCCCCGCGTGCACTCCTCATTCCTTTATATTTCTTTTTAGTGTCCGAAAAATATATATATAAATATGTTCTGTACCGTTAATTGACCGCGGTCACATAAATTTTTACTATTGTTTTACTTTATTACCGGTAAAAGATGACTTTTTGTAAAGAGCCTAACTTGGCCCTGTGTCAACCAACACGAACAGAGGAAGACTGGGGAGGCGTCTCTTGCGGGCGGTAGGAAGTTCATATCCACTGCTATCAGATTTTGTCGCCGTTCATAGCTGAGTTGCTGCAGTTTGTTAGCTATGACCATGATACATAGTGGGTTTTTTCGTAGTATGTGCCGACGATATTCGGCACTGCTAGTCTGACGTCATCAAAAGGAGGCGGTCCTTAGCTACGTTTCCTCCATCTCAGTCAAGGAGACTGTGAATAGAATTGTTCTCCTGACATCTTGGTTTTTGGACGGCGGCGTCACTCCGAGCGTAGACCTGTGTTGCGCGTGCGTGCGCGGTCACATTTAAACAAAGTTCTGAGAAATTTCGGGTGGCTGCATACTTCACTGATTTCACAACGGAATATTACGTTGCTGCTTTTGTTCTAACTGTTATAGTCTCCACGTGTTCTGTTACAATAGAATTAAACTTGCACAACATTTTTATGAAACCCCGAAAAATGAAATAAAATAAAATACAAATACCCCATAATTGCAATAAATAAAATTACCCAATTTTGACACGTTACAACCATTTATTTTACAGTTCAAATCAAAATAAATTTAATTTGATTCCTATTCACAATTAATTTAATTTTCTCATTTTACTTACTCAAAATGATTCTAGTTCATCTAGTTTATTTAGTTTCACCTTTGAATTTAAATAAAATTTACAGACATTACAATTTTAATCTCAATTGCCAATTAAATAAGCATTTTCCGTGTTTACCTTTCATTATCACTTCTACTTTACTTTTATATTCATCATTTTAATCGTTTAATTTTAATTGCCTACTATTTATTATTTTAATTAATTATTTTAATATCATTAATTAAAACATTTTACATTAATAAAATCCTCTCACATAGATTTTAATTACACTATAATCAAAACACTTTAATTTACTTCCATTATATTATTCAAAACAAGTTGCCACCATTTAATTACCTCTTGTATTTATTTTATTTCATAACAAAATTCCTTTATGGCAATGATTCCTCAAAATAAAATATTACTGTCGTTATCAGCTACATCATTACTGTAAACATTGATCATACAAAATACATGTCAACAACATATCAGCTGATGCACTACCAGAATATCAACATAACCTTGACACAATACATTTAACACCAGTACAAATTTATTTACATTTTTTGTCATATCATTTCATTGTTTACCATACCCTCATTACATAAGTAAGCCAAGTAATTACCATTAACTCAATTAAAAATTAATGTTTGTGAGCAATAAATGTTTAACCACCACCGTCGAAAATTAGTCTTATGCCCACATTTCACATTTCATTTTTATTTATATACATTATATGATTATCATTTATATAATGACCATTTAACTCCTTTTTATCTGTTTTGCCGTAATAATAATTCCCAGGGTCATCCCCCATTATTATTTTATCATATGCCAAGTCTACATTAGTATTTTTAGTCCAGTTTCCATTTGTATTTTCTGTCACACTTAAATGGTTTATATTTTCATTATCATAGCCATCAGCTGTTACTAGTACGCTAACTCTCACAACAGGTAAATGTATATCATCATCAACATCAATATAGTCATCGTTTACTACTACACAAGGTAAGTCATCAATATCATCATTGTTATCATCGTCAGTTACCTCAGTCTCATTACTAGGTAAATTAATTTTATCCCCTCCCTCTCTAGTTAAAATCCCCACTAACTCTTTATAAACTCTCTTTAACTTGAACAACTCTATCACTCTCTCCTTATCAAAATAATCCCTTTCCCAATCCCATTTCACATTCTCACTCCACACAGAGGGCAACACTCTAACATTAATACACCATCTGGCCTTACCAGATACACAAAAACAACTTGTGTTAACACACTCCTTTTACACACAAACATTTATATTTATGTAAATATAAATATTGCTATGATATGGTAAACACGTGTACTTACCGATTTTGCGTATGTATGAGTACTTGATTTCTTTTACTGTTGATCTCTCTCTAAGGGGCCAGGGTTCATTCTCAGCGAGATTTAGATTCAAAAAGGTGATAGAAATGATAAAACTGCTTTTCGATTGAGTGTAATTATTAGTTTTTAATTTCCGAAATAAAATCAACATATATTAAATGGTGCCCAAAATGGCGTCACATATTATGACTAAAACAAAATGGTGGTTACATTTCTCCAAACTTATTCAATCGTAGTTATTATGTGTTATTTTGAATCTTGTTATTATTTCTTTTATAATTCTTATCTCTGGATGCAGCGCTAATACTATAGTTAATTAGATGATAATAGGTTTCACAAACCAATGCCCGCTGTATGCAGAAGCATGGCCATGCGTTCGTTCGCTCGCTCACTCATTCACTCTAGTTATTACAAATGCATTTTATAGAATTTATGGGATTACTTAATGAGCTCATTATTTAGAAAATAAAAGTGATAATGGTTGACTTCTCCGAAAACTGGGTAGTGTCGCTCCCTCGCTGGTATTAGATGTTTTCCAGGAGTATGGCCGGTGTTCGCCTCATGGTTATCGTTTCTAAATCATCTTGCACTGACTCTACATTTAATGTTTTTACTGTCTACTGTTACTTAAGTGTTTTCTAACTTCACTATCACATTTCTTTAATTTTAAATAATAATTTTTACAACTTTTGTATCAAAACTGGGTCGACAGCGATACATCGCTGTGGACTCTTGGGTGTGCTGTGCTGAACTGAGACAGATGAATATGCAAATTTGTGCTTGTGTGTGTGCATTTGACGTCATCAGGCTTTGTTCGATGGGACAACGCCTAGTTACAGACATTGTGGTTTATGCGTCATTGTCTTTTGTTATGACGAAACAGCTTTATGAACCAATCACAATGAATATTTATAGTCAGTCTGTGACCCCTCTTTCCTTTTATGTTTTTTTTTTTTTTTTATGAGTATGAACAACTTATTTTATTTTAATATTTTTCTTTTGAAAGAGAAGTCACAAGTTAATTAGGACTAGGCCGGAGCCTAGAGAAGCAAAAATTATGCCGGGTCCAGTATGGCGGGACTTGCAATGAACTCCACGTAATGCAACAATAACAGATTTATTATATTCCTAGAATTCATACATGTGTACCTCATAACAAATGTATATAAATGTGCACCAGGTAACGTATATACATATATATAAAAAATAAAAAAAAAGGTACATCATAACAAGTGTATATAAAATCAAGCGTACATCAGAACAAGTGTGTATAAATGTGTACAAGGTAAACCTAGATACATATATAAAATATAAAATGGAACATCATAACAAGTATATATAAAATCCAGTGTACATCAGAACAAGTGTGTATAAATGTGTACAAGGTGAACCTATATGCCTATATAAAATATAAAATGGTACATCATAACAAGTGTATATAAATCAGGTGTACATCGGAACAAATGTGTATAAATGTATACAAGTAAATATACATACATATATATAAATATAAAAATTCTCCACCATCTTGTGTCTAGCTAGACAGGAACAACATAACACACACAGAAACCTAAGGCACACAAACTCACAATACATTAAGTCTAACACAACTGCCCCTGGAATGCACCCGCACTGCGGGCAGTACAACTACAAGATTCATAACCCAGCAGTGATAACACATTCGCCCATCAACTGCCCGTTTTGCAGAATTACATGAAGCCAAAACCCCAGAAAGGATGATAATAATTCATGACGCATAAACAAACCGGACCGCCCATTTGTGTAGCATTCCACTGATCAATGACCCCTCATGAGTGTATGAACCTTACGTTCCGTTCACAGTATTAAATAAAAATTGACAGAACTACATCACCTGGTTTCAAACAGTGATGATAGAATTCTAAACGGTTATTTTACTTTACAAATTCCGAAGGAATTCAAAATCCTTATGTACTTCAACAATCAGAAATTCCTCACTCGAGGCTTTACAATTTCAGAAAATTTTGACAATATATGTTTTACCAAAAATAATGAGTACATGTTTATAGTTAAAGAAAATTATACAGCAGATACTGCCAGTGAAAGTCAATCAATATGTGTTTTGCCAGTTAAGAAAACAATCAGTATAGCCCCTGTGCCAGGAGCAAAATCAATATATATATTCCAGAAAAATAGCAATTGTTTCTATTAACCCCGAGTGATTATATAAAATAATTAAAAGAAAAGAAATACAATAAGGTGGTTGTGCTCTAGCATCTGTGGGAGCGCGCCGGCATGTAGTTGACAAAATTTGACAGGCCTCCAACCTGTCTGAGGTTGCACCTGCATGAGTCAGAGAAACTAAGTGCCCTTTTGTAACCCCTGAAAACGTCCCAAAAAAAAAACCCAGAAAAACCCCCAGCCCTTAAATGTGAAACCCATAGTTAAATTAAAATATATTCATCTCTGTTCCAGCCGGAACAGAAACTAACCTGTTCAACAAATACAGTAAAAACTAACATGAGAATGGTCAGCCACCTGTACAATATGCAAAAGTGAAAATATCTCTGGCACGCTCCCGCAGTGCATCACCCACTCACAGGCAGTGCACTTAGCGTTATGTAATACAATTATAAAATAAAGTGTACTTGAATTTAACCAGTAAAGTTCTGAGTCATGAACAGCGGCTTCCCAATCCAGCAGAAAGTCTGCACACATGGGCCCATAGATGTAATGATAATTGGTAAGAAAATAATAGAGTGCATATCACCTCATCACAGCTGGGAAGTGCAGCATTGAGAACGAGTCACCATCTCCCTCGTCCGACAGGATCTTGTTCATGGTTCACGGCTTAGGCAGGTGTACAGCCATCAGCAAGCCAGGAATCCGGCTTAGTTCGAGAACCCGGGAGTCAATTTACTTTTTAGCCAGCCATAAGAAATAGAAACTGCGTCGTACAATTCGGAGAGGGAGACGGATAATTCTCTGAGCCAGGCAAGGTGTAGACTGCTGCCGTGCGCGACAAAGCAAGACGACCCCCCAACCATAAGCTGCGCGCGCAACTGTCCCATTATCGCTTAGTGCAAGGGCCGGCCTAGCACACTTGCGTTCGCGTAATATTACGATAGAAAAAACTTTAACTAAAATTTTATTAACGGCCGGCAATTACCGGCACAAGTCATCCTAAACACCGCCATTACCTCAACCAGCTCTTGCGCGTCCAACGGTGACCTTGGCTTTGTGCTACTCTTACTGAATCTGCGTTGTTCCTTTTTTCAGAGGGACAATGGACCTAACCATTCTGTATTTGACAAGTATACAATAAAACATTGAAAAAATAACCTCAGATCCCATAATTAAAGTATTGGGTCTTTATGTACTGTTACACTTGTTGGACCATTTGCTGACCCATTATCACCCAAATGTCCTAGTGAGGATCTCTTATCCTCATAAACCTCTTGTGAAGTCTTTACTCCACATTTAACCCCATAAAAATTTGCCCCCTGTACCCACTCTACATTTAAACTCTCTTCGTACTCCCTTTCTAACTCAATAACACTCCTCTAACCTCAACTAACCTTCTACTCTCATTATCACTATTACTCAGTGTATCACCATTATTTTTATTCAATATTATTTCACTATCATTATAGTCATTACTTATTGTAACACCACCACTTACCTTATAATTCATCACCTGTTTTGCCTTTAAACTACCACCATTGTCATTTATATTTCCGTTATTTTCACTTACCTTGTTGACTGTTGTTTCATTAATGATATTCTCACTACACTTACCAGTATTTCTTATACTCTCCTCTCTTTCTCTACTGTTACCTACATCATCTTGCATTTGTATTTTAATTGTATTGAACCGTTCATCAATACCACACAGTGAATTTTTTAATTCATCAAACTTTACATTTATACTATTCTTAAATTTCACATTTTGTTCTTTTATTGTTCAAATTTAGCATCATTTGTGTCAAAACATTTATTTAATTCGTTAATCTCACCCCTTACACCCCTCAATTCATTATTTTGTTCTTTAAACTTTACATCTAACATTGCTCGTAACATTTCATATATTTCATAATTGTCAGATTTTTTACTCGAAACTGGCGTTAAATGAATTTCAACTTCATCCATTATTTTTTATTCAGTCATTGACTGACTTTCCGACTCATTTATTACAGTTACGTCAGTTACATTTATTTTATTCTCGGTATTCTCCATTATGAATTTAATTATTTTTAATTAAATGATTATATCAATTGCATATACAGTTATTAAAACTTGTCAATTTTACTTTATGGTTTTACTTCATCACTTTCTAACTACAATCTACAATCATTTCCAACAACGCCCTCACTCCCAAATAATCCATCTCTGCAACTAAAATTAGGTCTAGTTTATATAATTAAAATAAATTATATAAACCGTCCCTAAGTTCGCGGCGCCATTGTAACAATTCAAATAAAGTCTTACCCAGATTTTTAAGATTTTACGACTTTTTCTTACCTTCGGGTTCCACCTCCAGGGTTCTAGAGACGAAAATGTTGCAGAGTGATTATTTAGGTTTGAGTTGCGAAATAATTATGCTAACACATTTTATACTGTCTATGTCAACAAAACACAGGATGATGATTAGCTGTACTTTCACTTGTGAAAACTTGCGTTTCTTATTGTTCTCGAACGTTTCGGTGTGGTGTACACCTTCCTCAGCGAGTTTTGAATACAGAATGTCGTGAACAATTGTAACGGTTTATTCACAGATTGGTGGGATGTGTGGGGGGGTTTGGTGGGAGGGGGTTGGCGCTGGGATTCAAAGTATAGTTTGGTTTGTGTATGATGTTGACATTCTGTATTCAAAACTCGCTGAGGAAGGTGTACACCACACTGAAACGTTCGAGAACAATAAGAAACGTAAGTTTTCACAAGTGAAAGTACAGTTAATCACTAATATTAAGTGCTGTGAATGAAGAGGATGAACCATCAAAACAACAGGATGATGAGCTATATTAAGTATATCAGAGCATGGATGACAGACATTAACAGGTTTCAAATGGATGTATACAATTTTTTGTCAATTAGCTATAAGTTTTGTATTTAGTGATGGATAAGGACTTATATTATATCAAACTGTTTGTAAAATTTTGTTCTTTTATGACATGTACTTTTTGTGCGCGTAGGCGCATGTGATAACCTTATTCGCTATATCTTCCGTGTTACTTAACCCATCGGCTTGAAACTTGGACAGTGAATTATTTAGGGTAATAGCTATATTTTCTATGTACTCTGTGGTTCTCAGCTATTTTATAAATGTGTTTTTTCTAATAGTTAAAACCTCAACTTTTTACTCTTATCTATGGAAGAGTAAAAAAATTTTGAGATTAGATCTAAGCAGGCTCTCGCCAACTTATACAAAGATTTGCCTGCAACCCGACTGACTATCTTTTGTTTTATCAACCACGTGGGCAGCTGATTGACCAATCAGAAACCCGTAATTTCAGTAAGATCCGTACATCGTATAGCATGCATCTGGGCATCATATTCATATATATGGGCAACATATTCATCGATAGCCGTCGCCTTGTGAACGTGTGTTCCTCTACAAGAATTTTTCGTGTATGAACTAGTATCAATCTAAAGTTACGCTAAAACTTTGAACTCTTTTCGAGTTATTCGTTAAGAACCAAGCTGGTGAACAACCATATTATTATATTAAGTGCTATCCACGTGAGTGGAAGATATCCGCATACGAAGATTTACTGACCGCGGTCAGTCTGTAATTTCATGGAACACTTCAAGATTTGCCGGAAGGTGTAAGCCCGATACACCGCTTTTTAAATATTACTCATTATCACCCTGAGATTAATTAATCAATAACGTTTTAAAATAATAATAACTTATTGCGAGCGAGAATGTTAATAATTCCGAGAGTGACAATTGGTGTATGTGAAATCTGCTTCAGTGTTATCAGTGTTCGTCGACATCATCATCAGAGAGCGGAGAGGAGAGAGTGAAGGTGAGACACGCAGAGGAATTGCAAGAGGAGCCGCAGCGGAGTGAGGACGTCACAGCAAGTGTTTAGGATTTCAACAAACAAGTAAAATTGATCTAAATCTGTTACGTTCTATTCTTTCTACTTACCTCATACTTTCACGCCACTCGGACTTACCGCTCACAGAAGATTCCAAACTATTAATAGGTCGCCACGATGTTTTCGGCTTTACATCGAAACCTTTAAAACACTTTTACTTAATTGCCAGGTTCGTTAGGCGAAATTTTCCATACAGGGTAGGTGATGTTAATGTGGCGTATTAATGAATTTAACACATGGTTACGCTACTAATTCATTTTATTAAAATTCATTGGAAGCTTATGTTCTCCTCCACTTATAACTTTCATCAAACTCTTTACTTCAGGTTATACTTTAAAAACATTCTGTTAAAATTACATTGATTTTACTTCTTTCTCTATTCTTGTTTAATCATGAAACTGACAAATAATTGTATAGCATGTTACTTTTTCTCTTTCTAATTTCAAAATATATACGTATATAAACAAATACTTTCTAACTTATTCTAATTTTTTTTATGAGACGACCCAGCAATGCCTACACACAACTCTCATTCCATTTTACCCCTTCATTTATTTAATTTAGGCAATCATTAAAATTTTTGCATGAATACGTTTACTTGTAGTGGCGTCCCGCACAACCTCGTGGCGCTTCCCGCACAAAGTCCTCTTTTAGGTGTCCGAAAGTTTATGAGTTCATATTTTTTTCTTCTTTAATTAAATCTGATCCACACGGTTCATTTTGAACTTGTTTCACCACTACACTGTTCTTTTTAATTAATGTTTGAAAAATTTATTGATGGACCACGTTTGGTATTCTGCCTGGCCAGGCGAAGTGTGAGTGAAGACTGACTTTTACATGCGGGCAGAAATTACTGCCTTTCGTCTACCAACTTTCGCCATCGTTCACAGCCTTCAAGTGGCAAATTGTTAGTAGTGTCACCGGGAACATGGTTTGTGAGTGCTCCCAAAGCGTTGACGAAATCTTGAAGCCACTGGTTACGTCACTCAAATGGGCGGGATCTCGTCAAGACTTCCGTCAGCACCAGACCACATGTCGAACAAATTTTACAAAAGCCATTTTGGTTCGGCTTGGTCCGAGCGTCGTCTGGGTGCCCCGCTGGTGTTTGCGCGTTTGTGTGCGCCACACACCACTGAAGTTCCTGGAATTGTAATGCGTTGACAAACATACCTCGCATTCCAATGCCCCAACTACGTTCCAACTTCACATCACTGTCCCTTTGTTCGACGAAACTTTTATTTAACATGTGACTGGCCACATAGATGGAAAACAAATTTATGATTTTTTAATAAAATAAAAACCCCTCTTTTTAGCCCCATTACAAATCGAACTATATAAACTCTATTACCACAAATATAAAATATGCATGACATTTATGTAATTTAATACATATCGTATAAACTATCATTTCTTGTGTGTTAATAAATAATTCTTCATTACCTCCAAAATAGACTGGTTTGTAATTTATTTACACACACAATATCCTATGCAAAAATATTACATTGTTTTTTGTTGCAATATATTTTGAAAACTTATTCCGGATAAGCCAGAATTCCGGATAAATGTAAATCATGTGCCAATATTTACAGAATATTCTTGTTAACTGTATAGAACAGGTAGTAATATAGTCTTATTACTGTACTGTAATTCAAAAAAATTGTCGAATAATGGTCTTTTCTTTTTAACTCATGTTGGCCATTTCTTTTAAGTCACTGTCAAGATGTCATCACTGACATTTCACTCATTAACATGTTTGTTCTCACAATTGTGCTGGAATACATTGGTTATCATGTGGTTCTGGATGCAGCAGCACAACTTGCTCTGCTCCGTGGCTACTGAGTTTGTGTAACATTTGTGAATACACCATGTTTTTTGTGTACATACTTGTATTAACGAATGAACAAGACCTAAGAAACTTGCAGATGAACTCACTTCTTACATAATTTTGTTTTGCGACATTCCTGACCAGCTTCATTGGACTAACATGTGAAATTACAAATTTTACTTACAGCATGTAATTTATTCCAAACATTATTTTATTTACAGTGAAGATCATCCAATAATTCCTCATGGACTGTCAGTAGTAATGTCTGCACCAGCTGTTTTTAACTTTACTGGCAATGCATGCCCTGACAGGCACCTTGAAGTTGCTGAGCTACTGGGAGCAGATGTTTCTAATGCCAAAAAGGCCGATGCTGGTAAGTTTGTGATCACAAGAATTTGGTGGTAGCTGTTGTATAATAATATTATATTGCAATTATTAAAACTTTACTTCTGTTAACACATACCCGCATTAGACCTCAAGTATTTTGTTAATTTAATATTGTGTTTAGGATAAAACCATACTGTAAGCTCACTGGCAGATTATTGTTAAGGTGGGCTACCATTATTTCAACCCACCTAACATTATTGTGCATATTTCTTCAGTTTCAGTAAACGAAGTTTAAGTAATAATTTCATTTCCACAAAAATGCTTTGATAGGGTGAATCAGACAAAGTACCCTCAAATCCATTTTGGTAGAAGAATTATTTTTTTTATTTGGAACATTTTGCCATTTTATATCAGCTGTTGCAGAGAAAACAAAACACTGTTTACTTCTATATTTTTAATATTTTCAGCCGCTACTTTGCAACCTGCAAGAGTTATTCAAATCAACTTTACCACCATGATGTTTAGTTTTCAAATAAAAAAATATCGGTTTGGAGAACCATACATGACTTCCATGTTCTAAGATTTATATTTAAAATCATTTACGAAATGAAATGTTTCCATAGAAACTACTTCTTTCCACTTATTGCTTCAGCCTTAACCACAGTACTGTGGTCACTAACGTATACCACCACACATCGATTTTCACTGATGATGGCACTGCTTAAACGTCTGGTTTTGCAGAAAACATTGGACTATGGACAAACAGCCCGGAAAGGAATTTTTACAACAAACTACTACTTTGTTGCCGATAACGTAGTACACATATAAAAATTATCCCTCCCCCTTCAACTATAATTTTCAGTTATAGAAAAATACCCCCACCCCATTCAACTAGCCTCATCATTTATAGATATTTCATCTACGTTTGTACAGTGGATTATTAAGATCTTCTTATCAGGGTACTTTATTTATCAAAATTAAGTACTTTACTTGTAGCGGGGCATTTTTGGGCATACCTGGGGTAATAACAGGATTTGTATTCTTTAATAATAAATAACTTGTTGAGTGATAGGGACAGAAATTATAAATTTTGTAACCGAGAGGTAAATTTGTTTGAAATGAAAACAACCGTGGCAACATTGACTGTGCAGAATTGTTTAACAATGTTTTGTAAAACCAGTATGAACGTATTTGATAGCCGACAAGCTGTGTCAAGGTCAGACAATGACGAACACAAAACCAGTAAACACATTATGTAACGGTAAACAAATTATGCAATGAAACATCAGGCGAGCGTTACGTCAGAGCCTATCCTTGATGAGTAATTCCGTTACATAACGGTGACATGCAGCTGGCGGAGTGATATAAACTTTAAGACAATAAGAATTGAACCTCCTACAACAGTCGCTTCACAAAATAGCGCCTATTTCTCAGCCCAGTATCATCTCATCACCACTCGCGAGTGGTAGCTATTAAAAGTTTCGGCAGTAAGTGCGGGCCCGCATACAATAAAAAATGTGAATCTTTATATGTACATCTAAAATACAAACAGTTTTCCGGCCAATATTCATCTAAAATTAACAGTTCGGCAGTAAAATGTGATAGTGCGAACTATAAAACAGTAAAACAGTGCACGCCATGAGGAGACACTCCAGGAGTCGAACTTCTACTCGTGAACAGGAAAGTAGACATTCAAAATAATAATTAAAAATGCTGGTTTTTTTTCTTTTTTAAAAAATTAAATAAAATGGGGAAATAAATTTTGAAGAAAGCATAAAATATTTAAAAATGAGATCTCTAAAGTAGCTTTGTGTGTGTTGTGTGTGTGTGTGAGAATATAGTTTTACTATAGTTTATAGTAATAAGAAGGCTGGTTTGCGTTCCCGTTATAATTCTTAAAAAATGTATTTCAAGAATCTGTTATTGTAATGCGAGTAAGTAAATTAAAAGAGATTCAAGGTAATCAACAACTATTATTCACGCTTTGTCAATTATTAATTCAAATTTTGTCTGTATGATTTTATTAACATGAAATATGAATAATAATAAAGTAATAATAACGTTTAATTATTGATGAACATAAATGATTGTTATTATTTCAGCAACCACCTTCTGTTCTCCTAGTTCGCTGAAACGAACCTTGGTAATTTTCTTATTACAGTTGGTAACAAGATGGCGCTCGAAGGAGATATTTAGTAAATAATTGAATTAAATAACCAAATCCCTTAGGTTTATCAAATATCAATTTGTTTAATACAGTATCAGTGGCTTCCGAACGTAGGGACGATTTATATAATATAATTATATAAATTTAAGCCTACTTGGGAGAACAGAATGGTTGTGTGGAGTTTGTATTTACGTATGTACGTAAGGTAGACGTAAAAGGTTATGTTTAATATTGGTGAGTAGAATATATTTTTTTTTTTGATAAGTATGCGTTACATATGGTAAGATTTTATAAAGAAATATATATTAAAAGTTTTAAGAAAAATGGCGGATAATAATGATATCAGTTTATCTGATAGTCAGATAGCAAATCAAATAAGTAGCGACTCCGGAATTCAAACAACTGACAGTAGTCTTGAGGAGTCAAAAATAATACAGGCAGTTGAGATTCATTCAACACCTATTTTAGGAACTCAAAATAGGAAACCTGATAATGATACTATGTTAGCAAGATTGTATGATATGATGTACAATAGTGTAGAAAAACAAGATAGTAATTTTAGAGAATTAAAAAACCAAATTAATGAAATAAAGAGCGATTCTGACGCTAAATTTAATATGCAAAATTCAATAATTAATGACAAATTTGATGAATTAAAAGGCGAAATTAAAGAAATTAATAGACGTTGTGAAAATACCAAAGTAGAATTTACTAATAAAATCAGCCAAGTAGAAACCAAGTTAGATGATTCAATGCAAAAGACAGATGATAAATTTAATGAAATAGATAGTCAGATAGACAGAGTTGAGAAGCAAATCAATGAAAACAATGAAATATTAATAAATTCAATGAATGAGTATAACAATGACATAGAATCTAAAATTATTAAACGTAATATTGAAACTGAATGTAAGTTGAGTAGCGTAGTAATGACAGTTGAAAAATTTAGTCAGAATATTGATGAACACCAAAATAAGATAGACTCAAAAATATATGAAATTGAAAGTAATTATAAGACGGAGATACAAGCAGTAAATGAATCTATTGAAATAATAGCAAAAAATAATGTACAGTCTGAATATAGTAATGATAAAAAATTGTATTCACTTGAACAAAATATTAGTAATATGCGAGATGAATTAAGTTTAGTGAAAAATCAAAATGTAAACAATGTTATTGAACGAGTATTTATGACACGAGATACAAATAATGAAATAGAATTAGAAACTTTCAATTGTGACAATCGTAGAGTACACCCAATGCAATTTTTAAATAGGGTTAGGGAATTTAATCGGTTTAATAATAGTAGCTGGGAGGTTAAGTTGTTGAAGATTATCAAATGTTTCAAAGGTAGTGCCGAGATATGGTCGGAAGTACACCATACCGAATGGGAAAGTTATGAAGATTTTGAGATAGCTTTCCGCAACAAATATTGGTCAGAAGAAGACCAAGAAATACTAAGAAGTAAAATAATGGGTAATGGGAATTTTGGTAGGATTAATAACCACCTAACCATATATGTGATGACCATTTATAACGAAGCAAAGTATTTAGAACCGCCGTTGCCATTCCGATCATTTGTACGACATATTAGCAAACACCTGCCCAGAGAGGTGCAAATAACTTTAATGACTAGAGAGATTACAAGTATAAGTGAGTTAGAAAACATGTTAGATGTATTACAGAATATAGGGGAACGCGACATGGGACGACGTCCAAACACACCAGTAGTACCACACCATAATAATAATAATAATAATAATAATTTTTTCCATCATAACAGGGGTACACAGAATTTTCATAGAGGAGCGCGGGGAGGAAGTTTCGATAATAGGGGCGAGAGTTGGAGGTGTAGAGCCTGTGAAATTGATAACTATGCTAATAGAACGAATTGTTTTAGATGTCATCGAACCAGGGAGTGCGCCAGAAATGAGAGGACAAACCCACCACCAAATCAACAGTCGAGAGGAGGAGAATTTTATAGAGGAGCGCCTCGAGGAGGAGGAAATCATAATAGAAGTAGAGGAGGAAATCATCAAGCTGTGGCAGGTCCATCCACGGAAAACTGAGGAAGACAATGGGGAAGCGGACCCAGCCATTGTCAACGGAGGACCGGGTCCAAGTAATTAACGAATACACAAACAACGTCATCAAGGTAGATATGGCAAAAGAGTTGTTAGAAGAAGAGGAGAACAAGGTGGTGGAACGCAGAACAGGATTGACTGAGGTGACGATTAACATTGAAGGTAAGAATTATAAAACTTTAATTGATACCGGTAGCGAGATATCAGTGATTTCTGAAAATGTCATGGGTGAATTAAAAGAGTTAAACAAGAATATACCGTCATTACCAGTTGCAGGGGTTACAGTAGTGGGGGTAACTGGGGTGAGAAGTAAAAGAATAACCAGACAAGTACAATTAAATATTTTAATAAATGAAGTAGAATTTGAAAACACTTTCCTAGTAGTTAAAGGGTTAAGTCTAGATGTAATATTGGGAAATGATTTTTTGGAAAGAAACGGAGCAGTAATAGATTTTAATAAACAAATAGTAAAATTTGAGAAGGGGAATAAACCAGTCAGAATAGAGTTTAAGAAAGTAGTAAATGAAGCTAAAGTCACTGGAATAAAAATGTTACATAAACAGATAAGTGATAGGGAAATAGAAACTAAAATAAATATATGTCTAGAGAGTGATGGTGTAGAAAGTGAGGAGAGAGAGATGCATGAGCGTAATGAGAGTGTGTGGGCAAATAGAGCCGATAAATTTTTCAATGAAAATACAGTTGTAGGAAGTACTCAGCGAGAGGAGCTGTGGGCAGTTGTGGAGCAGTACAGAGGGGTGTTTGATGAATCACCAGGGAAAGCGAAGGACTACATCTGTGAGTTGAAAGTTCGGAACCACGCACCATACATGCAGAGAAGCTACCCGGTGCCGTTTTCAAAGAGGAGGGCCGTACAGGAGGAATTAGACCGGATGATGCAAGGAGGCATAATTGAACGCTCAGTATCACCTTATTCAAACCCTTTGGTGGTAGTGATAAAGAAGGATGGCAAGGTAAGGTTATGTTTAGATGCTAGAAAAATAAATCAAATTATTATACCGGACAGAGAATCTCCGGAACCCATAAATGAGATTTTACAAAAGTTTAGCGGAGTCAAATACATGACGTCCTTAGACCTGACCGCTGGATACTGGCAGGTACCATTAGCAACAGAGAGTAGGAAATATACAGCTTTTCTTTTTAACGGTAAGAATTACCAGTTTAAACGCTTACCTTTTGGATTAAACACCAGTGTTGCCAGTTTTATCAAATGTTTAGATAATATTTTACAACCTAAGGACTTAGACTTTTTAACTGTGTATGTCGATGATATTTTGATAGCCTCTAGAACATTCACTGAACATTTAGAACACATAGAATATGTATTAGATAAGCTACAAGTAGGGGGTTTAACAGTGAATTGGGACAAGTCTAAGTTTCTGCAGACAGAGATACACTTTTTAGGATTTATTATTACACAAGAGGGGATATTAGCCAACCCTGACAAAGTCGAAGCAATAATGCGATTCCCTGAACCTAAAAACATTAAGCAACTACAGAGTTTTTTAGGCTTATGCAATTTTTACAGGAAATTTCAGGAGAACTACGCACACACAACATCCAAACTGAGTGCTGTCCTGCAGAAGAATAAACAGTGGAGATGGGGCGATGCGGAACGAGCTACGTTTAATGAAATTAAGAGAAAGTTCAGTCACATGATAATGATGAATCATCCCGATTTTAATAAGATCTTTTATTTGCAGACCGACGCCAGCAATGTAGCGCTAGGTGCTGAGTTATACCAAGAGAGCTGCGACAAGGAACACCTAACGATCGCCTTCGCCAGTAGATCGCTGTTATCGGCGGAAAAGAATTACACGACAACAGAAAAGGAACTTCTGAGCATTGTGTTCGCCGTGGGTAAATTCCGCACCTACATCTTAGGGAATACTACGATAATCCGGACGGACCACAAGGCACTGTCATTTCTGAATTCATGTAAGCTAACACACAGCCGATTAACCAGGTGGGTATTAGCCTTACAGGAATATAACTTTTCATGGGAGTACATAAAGGGGTCAGATAATAAGGTACCAGATACACTTTCTAGAATAGATGTTATAGATAATAAGACTGGTAGGGACCTTAAAGAAATAGAAATTTTTAGGTTAACTAGAGAAGATAGGATTTTTGGTGAGGAATTAAGTGACATTAAAAACTTACAAAGATCTGATAGCAAACTGGGTAAAATAATTGTTAGTTTAGAAACAGATGTAGCGGGATCTGAATATAATGAGCGATTTCAAATATATCAAGGCATTTTGTTTAAAAAAGTAGATGGTGGGGAGCGTGATTGGAGGTTAATTATACCTGATGTGTTAATAGATAAAATTGTTTGGGATTGTCATATAAGGTATGGTCATTTTGGTGCGAGAAAGTGTGCAAATGTTTTGAAAGAGTCATGTATATTTAAGAATATGGAGAGGAGAGTGAGGAAAGTGTTGAGAGTGTGTGATTTATGTCAAAAATCGAAAGTGGTGAATTATAGAGTGGAAGGAGAGATGAATTATATAAAAGTAGATAAGCCTTTTGATCTAGTTGCGGTTGATTTATATGGACCGTTACCCAGAGGTAGAGGGGGTGTGGTGTATGTATTTGTAGTTTTAGACACTTTTTCAAAATTTGTAAAATTATATAGTATCAAGAGGGCAACTAGTAAAGTACTTAGTGAGCGAATAGTAAAAGATTATATGCTTAATGTGGGAAAGCCGAAAATTATATTATCTGACCATGGTCCACAGTTTATAAGCGGCAAGTGGCGGCAGACGCTTGGATGGGAAGGCATCATACCCAAGCATACGGCAGTGTACCATCCTCAGTCGAACCAAGCAGAACGGGTGATGAGAGAGATTGGTAGGATATTTCGGGCGTACTGTCACGCCAAACACACAGAATGGCCATCCTACGTGAAAAAAGTAGAGGAGTGGCTGAATTGTACCACCCATGAGTCCACGGGATTTACGCCGCATGAGTTAATCAGGGGAACAAGGCCGCCCAGGATATTAGAACAACTTTTCACATACCCACCTGAAGGGCAAATTTTGGACAGGAATATGAAGATTAGATTGGCGAACGAGAATTTACTTACTAGAGGAGAGCGACGAAAACAGAAACATGATGCTAAGGGTAAATGGACCAAATATGAGGTAGGCCAGTTAGTGTTAGTAAAAAGACATGATTTGTCCAGTGCTCAAGATAGGGAAATAAAAAAGTTTTTCTTGTTATATGAAGGACCTTATGAAGTCATAGACATAAAAATGCAGAATGCGTATGTGCTGAGGAACCCAGCGACGCAGGAAATAGTAGGTACTCAAAATGCGACGAATTTAAAATTATATAGGTCACTTTAATTGTTATGTTTATAAATAAGTTTTTCAGATATTATTGTATGTTTTCAGAAGGGATCCTCCCCCATTTTCGGGCGGTCACGATCTTACCAGTCCTGGCCGTGGAATTCGGAACTCGGAGGCGGGCCATGGTTGGCGGATCTTCCTTCGGGCGGTGAAAACAACGATGGTCCGGCTCCACCAAAATTGGTATAAAGTAGAAAACCTAACTGCACATTTGAACAGGGAGGGGGACCCCACAGGTACGTGACATAAATTATTTTCTTATACACTCCCGGTGCAGCGGTTTTGGTGTGCCTGTCACGTGCCTGCACTGCCTTAGAGTGTTTGTAAATAATGGAGGCTGCATTTAAGTAAAAGGCAGTGCATTCTATTTAAATTTTTTTTTTAGTGTCAAGGGCAAATTTAAAATGGAGCCTTTGACAATATTTTCTGTTTGGCCCGAAACGACGAGTTTTGGGGCAAGACGTATTGGAGCACGGTAGAAGGCGGGGTAGAAGAAATGGTAGGAGAGGGGGGGGTAGTGTGTTTTAGAGGGGGGACGTGAATTCACGTAGTATATCTACCGGGTTCCGATGCGTTTTGCAGCAAGACCCGGCATTTCAGGCGATGTGTTGCGTCAGCAAATTATATTAAGACAATAGAGTCAGCCTCCTAAAAAAAAAAAAAAAAAAAAAAAAAAAAAAAAAAACCCAAAATAATTTTGGATGTGTATAATTCTAAATTTAAGATAAAAAAATGTTTTTTCTCTTCTAAATTTTTTAGCATTAGGTGACCAAATATAATTGTTAGATTTTAGTATTAGTGGGTATAGGAACGTTTTGAAGAAATATGTAGTAATATAAGAACTTGTTACCAATACAAGATGTGGGGATAATTTTGGGGGGTAGTTTGGTGCTCAATGAAGTGACATAACAGTGTAGTGTGGAACTGCTTTGGGGGAAGGTTGTAGATTTTATATTTAATATTTTATGTTAATAATGGTTAAGCTTCCATATAAAGTGGGTTAAAACCCCATCTAAATTAATATTGTCATTTAAATATAAATTCGTAAATTTAATTTTACTTGTGATTCCCCAACTTTTCGGGCGGTCACGGCCTCACCGAACCCTGACCGTGGAATTGGTTTAGCTTTAACAGCTATGGTTGGGGCACATTACGATTGCGCGCTGCCATAACTGGCCATAGCTGTTATCGTTGTAAAGGTGTATTTTGAAATTGATGGGGGGTAATAAAAGGGGAATCACAGAACTATGGAACAGCGGCTGCCACTCTGTTCGAGAAGGAACAGCAGAGCCAGGTGGTAGATCCGTTTAAGGGTGTATAATTATTAACGAGAACATGATGATGTTCACCAATGTTAAAACTTAACAGCGGAAGCAGAGACACGGAGAGGTAAAACCCTGCTCCAAAATATACAGTCTCTGTGGAAGCGAAAAGGCGCCACAGTCTTCCATAATTGAAATAGTGTGTGTGGCTGGGAGGTTATCCAAGGGGATAACGTATTAAAAATTTGATATATTTTAATTAATAATGATGATTTGCTACTCAATAATTTTGTTTGAATTTAAAAAAAAATAGATGCACTAAATACTTCTTATATTGTGTTATTATGTCTTATTGTGTTGATTGCATTAGTATGTTAGGAATAAGTATTATAAAAATATAATAATATGTTTTCAATGTGTTTATAGATTTAAAAATAAAATGAAAAATAGTTGTGATAGGTAAAATTTTCAATGGGTTGTAAAAGATAGAAGTGGGTGATAGTAATTGTTTGAATAAAATGTTTGAGTCAGTTCAAGTTGAATTTTGTGGGACATAGATTTGTCCAAATCGAAGTAAAAGTTAAAGTAATAGTGGAAATGAAAATAATGCAATGTTGTTTTGAGTTAGTATATGTTATAGAATTTTGAGAAGTATAAGTGGAGACACAGTAGTTATGGAGATTTTATGTAGAGTTTTGAGCGATATATTGTTTATTTTGTTGATGTTAATTTGTTGTAGTTGTAGTGAGGTTATGAGATTGAGATTTTTTGGGGATGGTAATTTTGTAGTAGTGGTAGTGTATTTGGGGAGTCCGCAACAAGGGTTGGGACGGGATAGGGACCGATTGGCGCCGGAAAGGGTTACCTAGGGTGAGTCCAGGGACCAACATAAGGGAATGAGTTTTGGGAAGGAAACACGTATCCTATGTACAAAGGGTTAGAGAGTATTTTTTTTTTTTATAAGAGTAGAAGGTGGCGATTGGAGTTAAAATAGTAAATGGTTAGAGGTAGAGAAGGGTTAGTAAAATTTTGATAGAGGGGTGTCATACTAGTTAAAGATTTTGTAAGGGAGCATTAGAGTAATAAAAGGGGTAAGATTATGAGTAAAAGCCAAATGGATAAAGTAAATTATAAGGAATAAAGTAGAATCACCCAAAGTAATGAAATGGAATAATGATGGCCAGAATTGAAAAAAATAAATAATAAAATAAATAATTTTTGTAATTTTGAGAAACGAATTAATAAGAGTAAATCAAGTTTAAAAGTAATTTTTTGATTTGATATGTCAATTTAATGATGTAAAGTGTGTAACATTTTAATTGTAAGTTGTTTATTTTAAAACGAATTATTAATGTACTGTGTTTTCTTATGTTAAGTTATGTTAGTTATTCTGATATATACATGTTAGTAATAAGTGAGTAAAAACAAAACCAGTGCTTCTTAGCGCAAACCAGCACCGCTAGGGGGGAACAGATCAGTTGGGGATATGGTGTTGTATAAGGCCACTATTTAATATTTTGATTTGTTGTTTCAGTGTTTGGTGATGCTGTGGCGGCGGACCTGAGCTGGCCTGCGCGTCAGGGCAGGGGCGTTGAGTATCTGTCTGACTCTACGGTGTTGGGATCTCGAGAGAGAAGTCCAGTATTGTCATGCAGATGCGGTCACAGTCACCGGACCAAGGGTGAGTTGATTATTCTTTTTTGTAAACCATACAGGGGGTTGTGGCGACATATCCTGGCTGATCCCTCTAGCAAGTATGAATGTGTCAATGAGATTTTTTATGCTTCGGCATAAAATATCTCATTGAGGGGGTATTGTAGCGGGGCATTTTTGGGCATACCTGGGGTAATAACAGGATTTGTATTTTTTAATAATAAATAACTTGTTGAGTGATAGGGACAGAAATTATAAATTTTGTAACCGAGAGGTAAATTTGTTTGAAATGAAAACAACCGTGGCAACATTGACTGTGCAGAATTGTTTAACAATGTTTTGTAAAACCAGTATGAACGTATTTGATAGCCGACAAGCTGTGTCAAGGTCAGACAATGACGAACACAAAACCAGTAAACACATTATGTAACGGTAAACAAATTATGCAATGAAACATCAGGCGAGCGTTACGTCAGAGCCTATCCTTGATGAGTAATTCCGTTACATAACGGTGACATGCAGCTGGCGGAGTGATATAAACTTTAAGACAATAAGAATTGAACCTCCTACAACAGTCGCTTCACAAAATAGCGCCTATTTCTCAGCCCAGTATCATCTCATCACCACTCGCGAGTGGTAGCTATTAAAAGTTTCGGCAGTAAGTGCGGGCCCGCATACAATAAAAAATGTGAATCTTTATATGTACATCTAAAATACAAACAGTTTTCCGGCCAATATTCATCTAAAATTAACAGTTCGGCAGTAAAATGTGATAGTGCGAACTATAAAACAGTAAAACAGTGCACGCCATGAGGAGACACTCCAGGAGTCGAACTTCTACTCGTGAACAGGAAAGTAGACATTCAAAATAATAATTAAAAATGCTGGTTTTTTTTCTTTTTTAAAAAATTAAATAAAATGGGGAAATAAATTTTGAAGAAAGCATAAAATATTTAAAAATGAGATCTCTAAAGTAGCTTTGTGTGTGTTGTGTGTGTGTGTGAGAATATAGTTTTACTATAGTTTATAGTAATAAGAAGGCTGGTTTGCGTTCCCGTTATAATTCTTAAAAAATGTATTTCAAGAATCTGTTATTGTAATGCGAGTAAGTAAATTAAAAGAGATTCAAGGTAATCAACAACTATTATTCACGCTTTGTCAATTATTAATTCAAATTTTGTCTGTATGATTTTATTAACATGAAATATGAATAATAATAAAGTAATAATAACGTTTAATTATTGATGAACATAAATGATTGTTATTATTTCAGCAACCACCTTCTGTTCTCCTAGTTCGCTGAAACGAACCTTGGTAATTTTCTTATTACAGTTGGTAACAAGATGGCGCTCGAAGGAGATATTTAGTAAATAATTGAATTAAATAACCAAATCCCTTAGGTTTATCAAATATCAATTTGTTTAATACAGTATCATACTCTTGTTACAACAAAAAATGTTTCAGGTAAACTGCCCTTTCCCCGTAACCGATCTTCACCAAAATCAATACGCCTTGAGTATTCTACAGCTCAGACACATATGTAAAAAATTATTTGATTCTGTTTGAATATACGGCAGTTATTGTTCGTCAGAAAAAATTACCCTTGTTAAAACATAAAACGTTGCAGGTAAACTACCCCTTTCCCTTAACCGATCTTCAACAAAATCAACAGACCTTGAGTTACCTACAATTGAGGAAGGTATGCACAAAATTATTTGATTCTGTTTAAATGTGCGGCAGTTATCGTTCGTCATAGAAACAATTACTCTTGTTAAAACATAAAATGTGGCAGGCAAACTACCCCTTTCCCTTAACCGATCTTCACCAAAATCAACAAGCATTGAGTTCTCTATAGCAGAGGAAGGTATGCAAAACATTATTTGATTCTGATTGAATTTACGGCAGTTATCATTCGTCATAGAAAAAATTACCCTTGTTAAAACATAAAATGTTGCAGGTAAACTACCCCTTTCCCTTAACCGATCTTCACCAAAACCAACAGGTCTTGAGAACTCTACAATTCAGGGCTGTATGCAAAACATTACTTGATTCTGTTTGAATTTGCGGCTGTTATCGTTTGCCATAGAAAACACCCTTGTTAAAACATAAAACGTTGCAGGTAAACTACCCCTTTCCCTTAACCGATCTTCACCAAAAACAACAGGTCTTGAGTACTCTACAAATAAGGGCTGTGTACAAAAAATTATTTGATTCTGTTGGAATTTGCGGCTGTTATCGTTTGCCATAGAAAAACAGTACCCTTATTTTAAAAAAATGTTGCAGGTAAACTACCCCTTCCCCTTAACCGATCTTCACCAAAAACAATAGGTCTGGAGTACTCTACAAATAAGGGCTGTATGCAAAAAATTATTTGATTCTGTTTGAATTTGCGGCTGTTATCGTTTGCCATAGAAAAAAAATCTATAGACAGACACACAGACACTTTTCGAAAAATGACTTTTTTTCATGTTTTGAGTGTAGTACAATCAGAATCTGCAATAATCTCGAACACGATTTTTTTTTTTTGCCATCACCATACTTCCATTTCCTTAAGGAACATGGAAGTAAAAAGAACATTATGACTCATGTTAATAGGGCACATTTTGAGAACCAAACTATTGCAACTATGTTTATGAAATACTTTATGCTAAAAATGAACAATAATGTTTTTTTGTGATTCCCTATTGTGTACTTTAGAAGGAGACTACCTGAAATCAATATAACTTTGTTTTATAATTTTAAGTCAAACCATTGTCTCGTAATGGATTTGGAACACCTTAGATGATTCACCCTGAGACTTCTGGCCTTTACAAAACCTCCACTAGCACTTTAAGATTTTTAATCTTAATAGTTGTGTGTTATTATCTTTTACCACTTGGTTATATATTACAGATGAATGAAGTATTTGTACAGTGTATTTGGTAATAAAGACAAATTTGATGATTTAGCATTTTATTAATTTTTTCTGATGAGAGCACATGACTCTTCAATGAAGAAGATTCAACATTTTAGTTTTCTATTACTTATGTAATTCATATATTCTTTTCTAAACCATTTACATTAGTGAAACTGTAATAGAATTTACAGTAGTACCCGTTTAGTAATTTATAAAGGAAAGTAAGAGAATATGCTAAGCTACCAATATTGCTCGTCAGTTGTACTGACTTGAGCATGCAGAAGGCTAGTGTTTGTAATCACATGCGGTAAATTATTCTTCAAATAAAAACAACACTCTTACAATGCTACAGCACTAATATATTGACTACATTATACTAGTCATTTATTTCTAATGTTTTGTGCATCCTTTGGTTATTCCTTTGTATAAAAGCTCTAACTTAGCATTAACATGTGTTCATAACATAAAGATAGTTTTATCTAATAGTGTCAGTATTGTAACATAGGTAGCAGAAGTTGAACAAATTGTATTTAATTATTATAAACTCTGTATTTATAATGGCTTTTACACATTTTTTAGGCAAAATACTTGCTGATACAGTCAGGGGTTACATGAGTTTGATGAAAGTTGAAAATGGGCTGTCAGCACTAGGTTATAATACAAGTGATATACCAAATCTTGTGAAAGGAACACTACCTCAGGTAAATAAAAATTAGCTTACTTGCTGTGTCCTATTAGGGTACTGTGTCCTATGTGTCTATCCAGAAAGTATCCAGCTATTTCGAATATCACAATTATTGGCCGCATGATCTTTACGAAATCACATAATCAATCGCAGGGACTTTACTGCACATGCATGAACAGTCAGGGTGTTGGACTTTTCAGTTGACAGTAAGATGCCATTAAGTGAGGTCATGTTTTGTGTGACCATGCCGTTTATAATGACTCAGTGAGCAAAGCAAAACATCTGCATCAGGTTTTGCTTTAGACTTGGATGTGGAAACAATTCAAATGATTAACATGCCTTCGGGGAGGATTCCTCGAGTGATGCTCATATTAAAGGTGGCTCAAGTCTTGAATGCTTTCAAGATGGTTGTAAATCCATAGAAAGTGATCCACATTCTGGAAGACCCACGTGTAGCAGAACATCTGAAAATATCAGTGGTATGTGAGCTGCAATTAATGAAATCTGGCGGCTGACAGTGTGAGAGTTAGAAGAAGATTTAGGGATTCCAAAGACTATTTGTCATGAGATTTCAACAGAAATTATGCACGTGTGGCTGCAGAATTTGTTCCACAGCACCTGTCTTAGCGGACAGTATTAAGAACAGAAGGAATTTTCTGCTGCAGATACAGAGGACTTACTCCACACTGGAAATGATGACCCACATTTTCTAAAAAAGATCATAACTAAAGATGAGTCATGTGTCTATGATCATGACCCAGAATCAAAATCCCAATCTTCCAAATGTAAGCTGCCCAGGTGGGTCTCCTCATCCAAATAAGGCACAGCAATGTCAAGGCCATGCTAACAGTTTTTTTTTTACCATGAAGATGTGACTTATCATGAGAACGCTCCTCCATATCAGATAACTAAAGATACTACACAGAAATTATTTGCAGGTTGAGGATTGCGATGAGAAGAAAATGGAAATAGCTGTGGGGAAGTGGTGACTAGTACCTTCAGTATTACAATGCACCTGCCCATTCTTTGAATCTAGTATTGTTTGATTCTTTTGTGGTGAAACATCACGCAGGTTGCTCAGCTACCCTGCAGTCCTGATTTGGCCCTCCAACTTCTGGGTCTTTCAAAAGCTAAAATAACTGTTGAATGGGAGGGTATTTCAGATGGGGGACAAAATTTAGCTGATGATGATTCTGAAAAAGGAATTTGCAGACTGTTCTGGGAAGTTGAATGGATGTTGGGATAAGAGTGTGAAGTCCTAAAGGGGGTACTTTGAAGGGGACCGAGGCCCCATAGTGCTAAGTAAGCTATTTTTCTCAAAATATTATATGGGTGTATACTCTTCAGACATATTTTAATTCCTTATATGTTTCTGTTTTCTGTTCTATATTTATAAAATATTTACTTCACAATTAAGGAAACCTAATTGGTTATATATTTCAGCAAAAGAAATGCATTTTTTGGTTTGAATAAGATGAGGGGTCTTTAGAACTAGTTTTTTTTTTTAATATTATTCCTGTTTTTTATGACAAATAAAAAAAGTTTTGGTTGGTATCTTATGCTAAATAACAATTTTTAAATTAGTCATATTAAATAATCTTTTTGATGTTACAGCACCGTATTACAAAGCTTGCACCAAGAGAACAGTCAGAAGAAGACCTTGCACAGTTGTTTGAGAAATCATTAACAGTATATTAAAAAATACAAATGTGTGTGTTAACTACACTGTGCCTTACTGTGTGCCTAATAACTGTTATGTAACAAATACAAAATAACATGAGATAATGATCAAAGTATGAAGAACATGTTTTGTTGTAAGTTGTTACTTTGGTTTGTGTACAGATAATGTTTTTATTATGTAATGAAGACTATAATGGAATAATTATTATGCAAAGTATTTTTAATTAAATGTATTTACATATATAGTAACAGTGCTGATACATATATAATTTTGTATTGAAATATTAGCATGGATTTATTATTTTTGTAATGAAGTGTTAAATTTTTCAAATATATTTTTGTACAGTAATTATTATCAATGTCATTCCTTATCCTGTTTCAAACTCATAAAAAGATTACTAATTGTTTGGAGTATAAATAACTTCATTGATCATGTATTGGGAATTGAGTAACAGATTGTTGAATTTAGAATCTTTTATGTACGAGAATAAGAGATTAAAATAGAATCGTGTAGGTCATGTCGCCAGATTAGAGGATGGACCGAGTTCATTACCTGTGGCTGCCTGTGATATAGAAGAGACAATGGGGCAGAAGGCCAGGCAGTTGAAGAGATGAAACCACTAGTAATGTGGGAATAAAGATAAATTAGAAAATGGGAATGGGGAAATAAATGGGAAACTGTCTTAGTTCAGAAATTCTTTTTTGTGTATTATAGTTACAAAGGTTTTTGGCTTGAGAGTATTGGATGGAGACATGGTCTTCTGCCTACCTGCTTATAGCCTTTACTGCCTTTACTGGAGAGAAAGTTACATTAAATGTAATTTTAAATTATATAATAAGTCATAAACTTCAAGACCATTAAAAATGTGCATCTACTGTTAAAAGGGTTTAGGTAGACTGTGACAGCCCCATTAGTAAACGAACATTTTATTTGATTGCATACATAACTTTGGTTGGTTGAGAACTGTCCTGTTTATTGTTATAACGAATATGTACTACTGTTAATTAATAATGTCATATAATAATAACATTACACTATTATATAATGATAATAACAATTTTATAATGAATAATTATCTATAACGTTAAAATAATTATTTCAACAGAAGAAACAGAGTTGGAGGTTTTTGCAGCTGCAATGGTACTCCTTGCAGCCTCTAAAACTAAGGGGTGATCATTGATAACATAAAATGATTAATCACTGCAATAGTAATTTCCCTTGTTTTATTTCTTATAGTCATACATCTAGGAAATACAATTGTATACTCCCATGTTATTAAAATGTATCTACAATTGTATGCAATATCCGTTTACAATTTATAACTGATTTACTATGATAATCACTGTATACTTGAAGGGTAAAAATATTGTCCTCAGAAAATCTGCAAACATTTATTATCTGTGTATGTTGGGAGGGAGGGTTTGGTGGATTGGGTATATTTTGTCATTTTTAGAATGAACATTTTATTCTGAGGACCTGTAATGTTTTGGGGCTTGAAACGTCATAGAAAAATTACTATGGTCCAGCAAAAGCTTTTTCCAGTTGAAGTTCACACATCGTGTAAGTGTTGTGAAGAGTGCCTTTATAAAAAGACAAATTCAGCTGTTCAGCATAAACACTACCTTGTTAAGAAACACCCTAATTATAAATAAATAAATAAAATAAAAACTACCAGAACCTTACCTGCGAACTTTTCTCGCTGACTTACCTTTTTATAAATTCCAATCAGAAGTTCAGAGTCGCCACCAATATCTTTGCAGGACAGATATGGAAACCTTTATACTCTACCTTAATTAAAACGGGATAATTTTGCAATCTGACTTCCCCCCAATTCAGAAGATTCCCGGAAACGTTAGACGAATTTTTCAGCACAGAATAGGAAATGGTTCACGGCGAAATAACTACAACTAACACATGGTTATATTGAAAACAAACCTTATTTATTATACCATTAATTATTTTTCTTTATATTTGTATTTTTTAATAAAAAAAAATTTTTATTCCAATAATTTTTATGGACTACTACTAAATCTTTCTATATGAACCAGTACCCTTTATAACACACACACACACACACACACACACACACACTCATTCGATTTACATTTATTTCTGATAACCCCCCATTTAATTAACGAGCTCTTTAATTTAAATATCCCACCCTTTTGGCCAATATATATATATATTCACGGTACTTAACTGTCCACGCTATCCAAAATGATTCCGCCGCCTTTCAGTTCATTTTCACTCTAGCTTTCACTGACACTGTTCTAATGCTTCACATTTACATATTATTTAAATTCCACTGACACTATTTCTTCCTTCTGTTCTTCTCCGTCACTTTTATATATTTCGGTAGACCTTGGCTACTCGATTCACGTCGGTCTACCGAAATTCCAAGGCTGTGTTACAGTTACGGCTGTACTGTTTTTTTTTGTTGTGGCGAACTGCCCTGCTATGCGATGACTGACTGTGTGTGTGCGTTGGTTGCCTAACCGCCCCAGTGTTAGGTGTCGCCATCAACGTATATTCTGTAGTGCTTTGTTCCCATCACAGGTTTGGCGTTGGAACGTATGTTGTAAAAGGACCCTCTTCTTACAAATTCTCCTGCTCTGGTGTAATCAAGCCCCACTGTTTGGGCTAGCTACTTTGTAGACGACCCTGTATGCCGGTCGTTACAAAAGAATAAAAATAAAATGGAAAATTCAATAATAATAGAATTTTCAAACAATAAAATAATTTTGTTTATGTTTATAGAGATATGTATACAAGATAAATCTGTTTTTTAAAAGGTTCTGGTAAAATTTTAATAACAGGTAGGTATTTATTGACCGTCGAGCACTTCTTGAAGATTTGCACCAAGTCTGGAGTTAAATAGATTAACTCCAGGTAATAATCGATTGGTGACTTTTCTGACTGGTCCAATATCTTGTTCAAAATAGGATATATTCTTCTCACTTAATTCCTTCTGCCTTATAAATATCCTTAAATTACCCTGTGAAATAAGTACAGATACAAAATAATGGAAATATAAAGATTTATTGACAATTTTAAATAAATAATCGATATTTTATCGATGGAGAGCAATTATCGACTCTGTCTCAGGAATTATCGATTGTGTCATACAGAACAAAATTTTATGTTATATTATATTAAAAGACAGGTTCTTTGAGCGATTAGGATTAATAGTCAGAGAAGGTTGACGAGAAAGTATAACATTAACAATTAAAGATATTAATACAATAATTACTATTCAGTAGTATTTAAATAATTCCACTATGTAATGTAAATGAATGCTGTCAAACCATACGCAGACGATGACGTCACTGCGATATCGTGAAGGCGGTCTCTGTAGAATTAAAAGATGGCCGCTACTATTTCTTGCGTAGTTACTGTGAACTCGGCATGTCCCAAAATCATGACAAAATTACCTTTGTGAATGTCTAAAATCTTCCCGCACTGGTGTAATATGTCTGTTAAGTTAGTTGGTGTATTCTGGTGAAGTGTTCCGTGTAAACTTGTGTTAATTTGGTTATTTTGTCTGTTTTCACTTCTGGGGTTACGTTTTTCAAGTTACGGTTAGGTTTGTAAAGTGAATCAGTTGAAATACAATGTTTTACTGTTTACTGTCACTCGCATAGTGAAGTTAGAGGTTTGTTTTCACTATTGTCGTGAATGTTTTTATAGTATTGGCTTCAAAAAGTGTCTAATTTGTCTAACTCTCGTTCACTGATTTCAATGGCTAAATGCTAGCATCATGTTCGACTCGATTTAAAGAACGTTTTTGTCACACACCTATTCAGCTTGATATTCAACAAAAGACTAATTAACTTGGTCATAAATCTTGCCCAGTTAATCCTTGAAAAAGTATTGTTAACATTTTTCGACTTCCCATACATATGATAAAATATTACATTATGTATGGAATTAATCTATTTTATTCCTCACTTTTATGAATTATTAACCTTATTATCGGTTTAATCATCTCATTCCCTTTAAATTGATGTATTATAGTCCATATCTGTAGATATTTTGTGGAAATTAACAAATTTCTTTACTTTATGGAAATATAGGCTCAAAATTGGATTTCCGTCTTTATACAAAATTCCTTCCATTTTAAATATTATTAATACTATTATAATAAATTTTAATTAGTCATATTCCTCTTCCTTTCCTTAAATACATATAAATTACACCTTTGAACTGGTTTTTTGTGTTAATCTGTAAATTTGACATTGCTCTTTAAAATTAATTAATTTATATATTTTGACAATTTATAAAATGTTAAGGTATATATCCTTATTATCATTTTAATTCATAGGATCATTCCTAGTAGTGGTTAATTGTGTTATCTTATATAAATCTTGGTAGTTTACAGGATTTATAAGTGAATTATACTGTTTTATATTGGTTCTCTGATTTCACCAAATGGCCTAGATTTTAGAATTTTATATTTCTTTCTTTCTCAAATAATTTAAACTTAATTCCTCCTCTGACTTTACATAATTACAAATATATGAAAATAACATGATTTATAACTTATTGTGTTGTGTAGTAGTTAATTAACACTACATATTTAAAATAAATAATTATGAACATGGTTTAGCAATCTGCACAATTGAACATATTGCAGATATGGTTTGAACATATATCTTTCAACTATTTTTGAGCTAACATAGCATACCTTTTAGAACATTATTACTGGTATGTAGGTTATTATTTATCAAACATAATTCTTTTCAAAACACATAACATAAATCTTATTTTCTAATAAACCTTACAAATACATTTATTTAACACTTGATTTTAGGACTGTGAAATAACAGTCTATTTAAACATGTTACACTTATTCATACTATATTAGTACCAGTCCTTTCTGGTTTAAACCATTATTATTGTGATCCCCTACATCAGTAAACATTAACTCCCATACTCTATTTATTATCATTTTTTACAAATGTCTTGTAAATAAAGATTTACATTAAAATAATAAAATACTGGAAACCTTCCATTTTATTATGCTGTTTATTATTAGATTTTAAAGTTGTGATATAGCATACTACTAAGTTAGAGTATCACCAACTTTAAGTTTATTGCTTTTTTTTAAAAAACACTTACACAAATTCACTTTCACTGTTGGTTCTGATATTCTGAGTCTTATTATCTCAGACCAGACCTTTAGTAATCATGGACCGTTAAGACTAGTTTATTTCTTTATTACACAATAGCTTTAGTCGGTGCACTTCTTATAAGTCTATACAGCACTTTAGTTTTCTCAATAATTACATTTTATAAGATTTCGGGTATGTTATACTTTCTTTTGCATAGTTTTTGTGGGTTTGGGATTGATAGTAGTTTATATAATAATAGGTTTTACTACGGTGTTTCTTTCATACTATTTCTTCCTCTCCTCCTGTCTTCCTTCTTGTCCTTCTTCATATCTTCCTTCTGGTATTCATTCTTGTCCCTCTTCTAGTCTTCATTCTTGTCCCTCGTCTAGTCTTCACTCTTCTGTTCTTCCTTCCTCATTCTTGGGTAAACCAAGGTACTTGGTGTTATCACGACTGAGGTCTAGTTTGGAGTATTTAATTTATTCACTGAACTGACTTTATTCTTCTATACAGGTTTCAGGGTATTGTTTTCTTCCTGTTCACAAACTTTATTCTTCCCTCTTCTTGTTTTTGGGGTATTTTGGTCTTCACCACTCTTTAATTGATTCTCTGATTTCATTGATATAGTCTTATATAACTGGTTTACTGCTCTGAGCTTCCTGGGTAACTTACTGTTTTTATACTATGAGTTGATGAGTTGTTTCAATACTTTCTTTGGTTTCCTTTAACAGTGGTTTTTATATATTATGTAGTGAGGATTTTTATCTTATTGTGGTTCATTCCTCTGATTTATTTAAATGTCATTCAATATTATTATAACATTTGTTGGTGTAATTAAACCTTATGATTTCACATGACTTAAAATGTAGTGGATTTTCTGTCACGCTACAGAATGCCCTTCTCCAGAAGTAATTTTTTCAGACTATACTTGCTTTGTCTGAAACAATTGCTTATGATAATTATTCAAAGTTTGTTATTATTTTGGACTTCCTTCCATTTTAAAATTCTCTTATTTATATTTGAGTTTATATCATTCTCACTTGATCTTCCTTGATAGTAATAGTCTTCTGAGTTTCATATTTATTATTTCATTTTTATATTTCTTCTTAGTATTTTCTCCTTGGGATATTTTCTCCCTATCGTTCCCTACTTTGTGAGCTGGTTCAGTTCAGAGAGGCACTGTACGCTACTTTCCTCTGCTGTCCAATACTTCACACATATTTGAGTACAGAGGCAAATCATCTCTGCTCAAAAAATATATTAATCCTGCTGGAATTATCATCAGACAGATTAAAAAAATTATTCAGAATAGTACACATTTGTTACTATTTACAAAATATCTTTGGGATACTTCACTTATTACTTATTATACTTCTCAGAGATTTTAATATTTCTATCTCAGTTGTTCATCTGACTTATTATCTGGATGTTTCTTTCATTTGATATTATGGTAGGAAGCTCTTCTATTATTATATTTTTCAACTTTTCTTATTATATAAATCTTTTGGTTATAAATTCTTTATTACCTTCTGGTTTTTTCGTTATAATCTGCATTATTTATAGTAGCATATCTTAGTGACATTTTTAGACTGTTTCATTGTTCTTAAAATTTCCACTTGTTCTATTTTCTAGAATTTGTATAACTGTCATTATCATAATTGTCATTTAATTCATAAATCATTTTATATTAATTCGTTTAATTACATAAATTTTTGACATTATTTTCACATTATTCCGGTCATTGCTATTATACTTGCAAATGATGGTTTTTTTATTAATTTCATTATGAGGGCATATTTTCTCCTCATACCACTTAAAGTTTCATTCTCTCATAATTCCAAAGAAGTTTTTGTACTTTATTATTCTATTCAATCACTTAAATCGTATTAAAGAATTTTTTCTTTTTTATTTCCTTCATCACCATTTTACGGAAAGGTTTTTACTCTTCAAATTGAACTTAGACATTATTATATTGTTACGACGGTCTACTCGATCGTCGTAGGTACAGTGGAAACAAAATAAGTACAAGACACCAATTAAGTCACTAATCACACCTTTAATTGTTATAGTAAAACAGTTCGTAATTAACAACACAGTGTCTACAACAAATCAAATGAAATTGTTCATACGCAATAAAATGTCCACTAATATTAAAACTCAACTGTATTACAATTATACCGTCCGAATACAAAACGCAACACTTCACTTGAACGTACACCGTAACAACCCGAACCGCTCTGTAAAATATATCGCACTAATACTCTCGAACCGCACAGTCAAAAATCTCGCATTGAACTGAAAAACTAAGGCCGCGGAGCGAAGTATTTATAGTTACGCTACACACACACCAGAAGCTTCCAAACTGCGTCTTATCTCTCGCAAACTACGTAATTGCTGCGGCCTTGACACAGTCCGAGCGCCCGAGTGAAGGCTGGCAAAGTCGAGAAATTTCTCGTAACATGCGTTTAGTAGCACGTACACCACACGCTTACGTCGAGATCTTTCTGGCACATTCGATAAACACCTAGATTGTTCTACGCTGTCGTAGCACTGCCCCCTCCTTAAGCCTGTTCGTCCCGAACTGGCAAAGCGTCTCTAAATTTGTATTTAGCCAGGCGATCTAGGTGGACGACCTTGAACTTTCGCTGTCCTTCCTGTTGAATCCGATAAACAACATCGTCAATCCTTTTTTTTACAGTGTAGGGTCCTTCCCAGTTAGACTGAAGCTTAGGTGAGCGACCACGACGGCGCTTTGGATTGAACAACCAGACCTGATCTCCTTCTTGGAAACCCACACTATTGCTGCGAATGTCATACCGAGTTTTCATTTTATCACTGGCAATCTTGAGCCGTCCTCTTACCAAGCGATTCATTTCTCGCAGTTGGTTTTCTAATTGCGAGGAATAGTTCTTTGGCTCTTGGGACTGAGTCTCAGGTGATCCAAACATCAAGTCCCCAGGAAGACGAATCTCCCGCCCAAACACCAATTTTGCTGGAGTCATGCCGGTTGTGTCATGTACTGATGATCTATACGCCATAAGGAATAGTGGTATACGTTGGTCCCAGTCTGTTTGGTTCTCGTCAACAACTTTCGAAAGATGCTGCTCAAGTGTCCTGTTGAATCTCTCAACCATCCCGTCCGACTGAGGATGCAGAGGCGTTGTCCTGGTCTTTCGAATTCCAAGTAGACGGCATAATTCTTTAAACACTCCTGATTCGAAATTTCTCCCTTGATCCGTATGGATTTCCATAGGAGCTCCATAACGGCAACAGAAGTTGTGAACTAACTGCTTTGCCACAGTGGTAACCTCCTGATTTGGAATTGCGTAGGCTTCCACCCACTTAGTAAAGTAGTCACCTACAACCATGATGTACCGGTTTCCATCGTCAGTAACTGGGAATGGTCCAGCAATGTCTATGGCAATTCTCTCAAAAGGTTGTCCAACGTTATACTGTCTCATTTTTCCCCTGCTTCTGGTTTGTGGGCCCTTGCTTGCAGCACATATTTCACACGTCCGAACCCATTCCTCTACGTCGTGGCGAAGATGAAGCCAATAGAATCGCTTCCGTATTTTGTCAAGGGTTTTGTTAACGCCAAGATGGCCTCCAGATGTTCCATCATGCATCTCCTTCAAAACAGACTGCACTTTACTTCGGGGAACTATCAACTGCATGACCACGTCTCGTCCATCTGCACTTTCCCAAGCCCTTTTCAGCAATCCGTTTTCTAAGGTGAGAGATTCCCATTGTGCCCAGTAGCCCTTCAGCACTTCGGAACCATGGCAGATATCTTGCCAATCTGGGCGGCGACCTTCCTCTTTTGCTGTCAAGATCGGTCCAATGCCTTCATCAGTAATCTGTTCTTGTCGACAGTCTTGTGTTGTCCAGCCATCAGCCAGGAAATTTACAGTGATGGCTTGAACATGTTCGCTTGGGTTTTGTTCTTCCTTTCTGTGGCAATGTCGGCAGTCTTCCGGGCATGGTCTTCGTGATAAGCCATCTGCATTACCGTGCAGGCGCCCCCGCCGATGTTGTACCTTGAAGTTGTACTCTTGCAGACGTTCGAGCCACCTTGCCAACTGTCCTTCCGGATTTTTAAATCTCAAGAGCCATGCAAGTGCAGCATGGTCAGTACGTAGTGAAAACTCTCTCCCATAGAGGTATTTATGGAAGTGCTCCAAAGCTCTGACAATTGCCAACAACTCTCTTCTTGTAACACAATAATTTCTCTCTGGTTTAGAAAGCGTCTTGCTGTAATACGCTATTACTCGTTCTTCACCGTTCTGCACTTGAGACAAAACTGCTCCTAGACCAGTATTGCTTGCATCTGTGTCTACGATGTACTTCCCTTCGGAAGCTGGAAAAGCGAGAATTGGCTGCGAACATAATGCAATCTTCAACGTTCTAAATGCTTGTTCACACTCTCTCGACCATTGGAAGTTTCGTTTATTTTCCGTTAGCTCATGTAGTGGTTTAGCAATAGTAGCGAAGCCTTTCACAAAACGTCGGTAATATGAGCATAACCCCAGGAAACTCCGAACTTCGTGTTTATTCTTCGGAACTGGCCAGTCTCTTACGGTGTCTACTTTATTAGGATCCATGCTAACGCCCGCTGCCGAAACCAGATGGCCCAAATACTGTACTTCCTTCTGGAATAGAGAACACTTCTTCGGGCTCAGCTTCAGTTGTGCACCGTGAATTCTAGTTAGAACTTCCTTAAGGTTTTCCAAGTGATCTTCGAAAGTCTTCCCGATCACTATGACATCGTCTAAGTAAACAAGGCAAGTTTTCCACGTCAGGCCTCGGAGTATCAGGTCCATCAATCTCTCAAATGTTGCCGGTGCATTACAGAGTCCAAATGGCATGACGTTAAATTGGAATAAGCCACTTGGGGTCGAGAAAGCGGTCTTTTCCTTGTCTTCTTGATGAAGACCCACTTGCCAATATCCACTCTTCAGGTCCAATGTGGAAAACCACTGTGCTCCGGACAACGTGTCGAGTGTATCGTCAACGCGAGGTAATGGATAGCAGTCTTTCTTTGTAACGTCATTTAACCTCCGGTAGTCTACGCAGAAACGCAATCCACCATCCTTCTTCGCTACCAGCACTACAGGGGAAGACCAAGCACTTGACGAAGGTTCAATTACTCCCTCTGTCAACATGTCCTGTACTAACCGAGACATCTCCTCTTGTTTAGATAATGGAGGCCTTCGAGGAGGTTGGCGTATCGGTGTTGTGTCCCCGGTATTGATGCGATGTTGCACAAGAGAGGTTCTTCCCAGTGACTGTCCCCGAACTGCAAAACAATCTTTGAATTCGTGTAAAAACTGTCCGAGGTCTTTTACCTCACCACTTGAGAGGTCGTTAGAAGATCTGTTCAATAATTCTTGCAGTTCCTCTGGTAATTTAGAAGTATCCGACGAACTGGGTCTTCGTTGCGTTATTCCGGCTACCCAGGCCACAGGAGTCAATTTGCCTAGGAGCGTATTGCTTTGTAAAGTGATAGCTTGATCCAAAATATTCGCCACTCTAATAGGTACATTTCCGGTTTCGTCAGGTTTTACTAAACTTCTGGCAATTAGTATGCCCGGTGTGCTGACTACCTGGGGTTCGAATATAGAGCACTGATTGCCCCTAGTATCTACCGCAGTTCTAACCATGATGATCTTTTCGGAGTTTGGCGGAACAGTTACGGCCACTTGGTTTATGACGTCCATCGATTTTTCTGCTGTCGTCATTGTTGATAGCATTACCTCTTCGCCTCCGATTCTCAAGACATTGTTTTTGAAGTCGACTATAAATCCGTATGCGTTCATAACGTCCACACCAAGAATTGCTTCATCCACAATGTCTGCAACAAGTACTTGATGATTAAACTCAAGTCTACCGAGGCGTAGGTGTATCTCCACTTTTCCGTACACTTTTACAGGCCGTCCAGTAGCTGTTCGCAAGCTGCAAGAGCACCAGATTGGCTTGAGATCTTTCACCACGTCGGGGCGCACAATAGAAACTGTTGCGCCTGTGTCAACTGTAATCGAGGTTGGCCTTTCTTGAACAAATCCGGTAACTACCAAGCTCCCGGTGTTTTTCTGAAGCGTAGAAATTGCGTATTCTCTAGGGGTTTCGTTCCTCCAGTTAGTCAGCACACGCCCCGTTGCACCGACTATTGCTCGTTTCCCTGCTGCTGAATTCTAACCCGACAATCTCGTTGTAGATGTCCAGGTTTCCCACATCGATAACACTTCGGTCTTCCATCCTTTCTTATTTTGTTCTGTGGCGCCGACCGTCGAGTCTCTGTTCCTTGTTCTTCTTCCTCATCGTCTGTGCCGTCGCGATCTTTTAGCTCGCGCACTTTATGACTTGTCCAACCAGACGCTGATTTGGCGGCCTCAAATTGCAAAGCATGTACCAGGGCGTCCGCACTGTTCTGGTGTCTTGCCATTCGTAACACTTGCTGTAGTTCGTTATCTCGGACACCGGCAGTAAATGTCTGCATCGCAAAACGCGTTCGAAAATCTTCTGGCGCTTCAGGATAGGCCAGTCTAATTAGTCTGTCGATACTTGCTTCAAACTCTTGAAGACTTTCCCCGGAATGTTGTCGCCTTGCTCTCAACTGGGTGCAGTACACATCTCGCAAATGTTTATCACCATACCGTAATTCCAGAGCTTTTATCAACTCGGCATAGGTGTTCTGGCTGTCAGGTGGCACTTTCTGTAGTAGTTCTGCCGCGGGTCCTTTTAATGCAAGAACAAGTGAAACAGCCTTGTCTTTTTCTGTCCAATTATTTGCGCATGCAGCAGCTTCAAATTGGCGGAGGTACGTTGCCCAGTGAGTGCTTCCGTCAAAGGTTGGAGCTTTGACATGAACTGTCCCTACTGCAGGCAAAGTGACTTTCTCTGTTAACTTATTTTCTGTGTATTTTTCTGTCTTGATCACTGGTACAGTCTGTTCAGAAATTTGTTTTGGTTGAATCTTCATGCACTGTTCAACTTCAATTTTAATTTGTTCTCTTATGTTTGCCATTGAGTTTTCTACTGCAGATATTTTTGTTGACATAACTTCTTCCACAGTCAAGACAGATTTTTCTACTTCAGCTATTTTTAATGTCATTGATTCTTGTACCTCCGATATTTTAGTAACTTGTTTATTAAGCTCACCTCGTAGGACACCCAATTCTGCGGTACTGTGTTCTTGCAACTGTTTCTGCATAACTTCAAAGAGAGCTTCCGTTTTATCTGCTTCTTGCTTACGTTTCTC
Source organism: Magicicada septendecula (assembly GCA_034769895.1). Classification (NCBI taxonomy): domain Eukaryota; kingdom Metazoa; phylum Arthropoda; class Insecta; order Hemiptera; family Cicadidae; genus Magicicada; species Magicicada septendecula. Next base: position 176,516,108 of record CM068372.1, read on the forward strand.
ATCCTGTCGTTTTTCTGCTTCTTCCCTTTCCTGTCTTCGTTCTTCTTTTTGTCGTATTTCTGCTTCTTCCTGTGTCTGCCGCAGCAGTGTTTGTAAAGCTTCCATCATCTGACTGGGATCCATGTTTACTGATTAATTACGAATCACACTCGTCTTGTACAAAGCGTCCACTGTTAACCGTTCTATCCCAGTTCTGACACCACTGTTACGACGGTCTACTCGATCGTCGTAGGTACAGTGGAAACAAAATAAGTACAAGACACCAATTAAGTCACTAATCACACCTTTAATTGTTATAGTAAAACAGTTCGTAATTAACAACACAGTGTCTACAACAAATCAAATGAAATTGTTCATACGCAATAAAATGTCCACTAATATTAAAACTCAACTGTATTACAATTATACCGTCCGAATACAAAACGCAACACTTCACTAATAACTACTTGAACGTACACCGTAACAACCCGAACCGCTCTGTAAAATATATCGCACTAATACTCTCGAACCGCACAGTCAAAAATCTCGCATTGAACTGAAAAACTAAGGCCCCGGAGCGAAGTATTTATAGTTACGCTACACACACCAGAAGCTTCCAAACTGCGTCTTATCTCTCGCAAACTACGTAATTGCTGCGGCCTTGACACAGTCCGAGCCCCCGAGTGAAGGCTGGCAAAGTCGAGAAATTTCTCGTAACATGCGTTTAGTAGCACGTACACCACACGCTTACGTCAAGATCTTTCTGGCACATTCGATAAACACCTAGATTGTTCTACGCTGTCGTAGCAATATTGTTCAGAATTATTTGTTTTAATTCTAAATCTGTTTCCTTTCTTCATCCCATTATGATTCTTTGTTACCATGGTAATTATCTTCTATGCTTACCATAAATATGGTATGAAATCCCTTCAGTTTATCTCATCATAGTGTTTTATTCATAATTGGTTAGTAAGTTGTACTTATACTTGGTTTGGGAAACTTGATTTATTCATAATTCAAAATTCACTCTTCTTATGTTATTCTATAAAGTTTTCTCAAATAATTTGTATGTAAGGTGGGCTTATATGTGTTTTGGCTGGTTTTATTTCTCTAAATTCTCTTGGTATTATTGTCAAAATGTTTCTCTTCAAATAAATATTTAGTAAGCTGTCCTTATTTGTTTTTGACCTTAGATGGTTTTATTTCTAAATTCTCTCCTTCTTTATTATTATATTATAGCCATAAAGTTTTTCTTCAAATATTTGTTATGTAAAGTGGGCTTACATTTGTTTTTAGAATTTGGTTGGTTTACATTCAAAATTCTGTTTTATATATCTTCTTCCAAAATGTTCCTTCTCAAACAAATTGTATGTAATTGTCTTACATTGTGTTTAGAATTTAGAGGTTTTAAATTCTATCTTATATATTCTTGCCATAAAATTTTCTAATAATTGTAGATAATATGTGCTTATATTTCTTTTTAGAATTTGGATGTATTAAGTCCAAACCCTTATTATATTATTCTTCTTTTCAAATAATTTCTTTCAAATAATCTTTATGTAAGATTGGCTTACATGTATTTTAGAATTTTGGAAGTTTTAAATTCTAATTCTTCTTCTATCATTGCCATAAAGTTTTTCTTAAATAATTGGTATGTAAGGTGATCTTACGTATGTTTAGAATTTTGTTGGTTTTAATCATAATATTTCTTCATGGATGTCTGGTTAAAGACACCCTTGACTTTACTTGAACTTATTTCTTTGATTTCGTAGGTGTTGTTTTATTGTCTTTTGAGACGATATAGGGACCAGTGTACAGGAGCAATAACTTTTTTGTTATCCCCTCTAAGGAACTAGGTAATTCCCTGTTCTTCAACAACACCTTCTCTCCAACGGTATAATGAATAACCTTACCCATGCATTTATTGTATTTGTTCCGCCGTTTCTCCTGATCTTCGGCCACCTTATTACAAAATTGAATTTTATCAAATTTATATTTATGTTCTCTGGGGAACTCTAAGATATCTTCAATCTCTCTAGGGGGTTGTCTCTCGTACATTGCGGAGTATGGGGTTATTCCTATGGCAGGATGGTAGGCCAGGTTGAGGAATTCTTCAGTGGCCTCCAAGTATTCTTGCCACCTTCTCTGCTGATCATGGCAATATGTTCTTAATAGGCGCCCCACCTCTCGCAAGACTCTTTCGGCCGGGTTACTGCTTGGGTGGTATACGGATGTCTTGTATGTGTGAACCCCCATGGACAGCAGTGTCTCCCGCCATCTCCTCCCCTTGAATTGCGTTCCGTGGTCGGTTATGATCGATACCGGTTTTCCGACGGTTGGGAAGTACTGGTCGATCAGGATATTAAGAACTTTCTTCGTAGTCACCCGATTTGCTGGGTATAGCTTTACGAACTTAGTGTAATGGTCCATAATGATGACGATATATCTGTATCGGTGGCGGCCTCCACTGCGGGGAAATGGCCCGCAGATATCCAGGAATACCTTCTCAAGTTTAAACTGCGATGTTATTGGAATCATCTGCCCTTCTCTTTTCTCGTTATTAGTTTTTACGAGTTGGCAAATGCGACAGTTTCTAATATACCTCCGTACCTTCCGATTGATGTCTTTTATATAGCAGCTTTCTTCCAGGGCCTTTACCACCTTTAAGGCGCCCATATGCCCATATCGAACATGATAATTAAACACTATCTCCTTCTCGATATGGGTCGGAATAGTAACCTTCCATTCCTCCTTATATAAAGATGGTCTTGAAAACAGGATTCCATTATGTATAGTGTAATATCGGGAGATGGTCTCATCTCCTGCTTCCAATCTTGAGATAATAGTAATTAATTTCGGGTCAGCTTGTTGGTGTGTGCTTAGTTGTTCTAGAACTGATTGTAGACCGGCGCTGCTGCTGAGAATATGGTACACCTTCAGACTACTCTCCTTCTCCCCCTCGAACGTCTGCTTGTCAATGTCAACTCTAGACAATACGTCCGCGACGACATTCTTCCTTCCGGGAATATACTCCCACTTAAGGTCGTATTCTTGCAGCAATAGTATCCACCGCGTTAATCTTCCATGGCTCAGCTTACATCTCTTAAGGAACGAGATAGATTTATGGTCTGTCCGGACGGTGACGGGATAACCAAGAATATATGTACGGAACTTTCCGCACGCGAACACGACACTCAATAACTCCTTCTCTGTCACATGATAGTTTTTCTCACTCTGGTTCAGAGCTCGGCTGGCAAAACAGATTACAAGATGCTCGCCCTCCTCATCCTCTTGATATAAAGTAGTGCCAAGGCTGATGTCACTGGCATCGCAATTAAGAAAGAAAGGTTTGTTAAAATCTGGATGACGGAGTATAACATGTTTAAGGAATTTTTGTTTTATGAGAGTCAATATGTTTTGTTGTTCATTACCCCAGATCCATTTATTTTTAGATGACAGTTGCGGCTGGAATCTGGCAGTCAGTTCGGAGTACTTTTCCTGGAACTTGCGGTAGTAGTTACAGAGTCCCAGGAACGACTGTAACTGCCTTCGATTCTTTGGTGTAGGAAAGTTCTGAATTGCTTCGACTTTTTCAGCCGACGGTGAGATTCCCTTATCATTTAATATGAAGCCCAAGAATTGTATCTCTTTAGCAATAAAATGAGACTTTGCTAACTTCAGAGTAATATTGTTTGCTGCTAGCTTCTGTAAGACATGTTCCACACGGTAGCAGTGTTCCTCCCAAGTTTCTGAGGACACTAGCAAGTCATCGACGTATACGGTGGTGAATTTTAGTGCTTCTTGGCCAAGTATTTGATCCATGCAGTGCACAAAGACTGCGACTGAGTTTACCAGTCCGAAGGGCAACCTCTTAAACTGGTAGTTCCGCCCTTCGAATATAAATGCCAGATACTGGCGACTCTGTGGATGTAATTCCACCTGCCAGTATCCGCACACCGTATCCCAGGTAGTGAAGTATTTGGTACCGTGGAATCGTTTTAAGATCTCCTCAATCTCACCGGGCGAAGTCCTGTCATTTATGATCATCTTATTTATTTCGCGCGCATCTAAACATAAACGGACTTGTCCGTTTTTCTTAGGAATAGCCACGATAGGACTTGTGTAAGGGGAATGGCTACTCTCTATAATGTCACGGTTAATCATTTGCTCTATTTCAGCTCTTACTGCTTGCTTTCGTGATTGCGCAATGGGGTAAGACTTCCGGTTAAAGTCTACAGTGTCTCGGAATTGTAGAGTACACTGGAAATTCTTCACTTTACCGGGCTCATCAGAAAAGACTGATTTATATTTATTGTAGATGTCTATTAATTTGTTCGCTTGGTTTGTTGTTAAACCTTCGCCAGTTATACCGCTCCGGAAATCCCTGATCTCCTGGATTTTTTGCGACCATAAATCTTCATTGGATGTGTCGTCTATTCTCTGTTCAATTATGGATGTTGGTTGTATGTAATTAATTTTTCGGATTTGCTGATGGATACTATCGGGAACGACTTGGTCACTACCCACCAAGTTCGCCGTCCAAGTATGTCCGTTAGAAAACAGTGATAATGTTTCAGTTCTTAAATCAATGATGGCGGAATTCCTCCTAAGCACATCACACCCGACCAGTATATTAAATGGCAGACCGCTCGCCACCAAGAATTCCATGTCAATCGCTATACCACAGCTCATCACACTGGCGGAGACTTGTCTACGTATAGTTTTGTTCTGTCGGCCGGTTGCTCCCAACAAAACAATATTATTCAACGGCAATGTTGGTAAAGTTCTCCCGCACTCTTGCTGTATCCTCTCCAGTTCCGTCGTACTTATTATTGATACGTTTGACCCAGTATCGATCATTAACTTGGCTGGGATGCCTTCTACCTTGGCGTCAACATGTATAATTTCATTATTGAAGTTATTGGTGGGACTCCTGTTATCCTCTTCCAATAACTCCTGTCTGATGTCCTTCAGGTAGTTGCACCCGATGATTGTAATACGATTGTGATTATTCTCTAAATTGCACTCATTCTCATTATCATACCCAGTAGTCAGAAGCAGTAATGGGTTCTGGTTATTTCTTACTGCCTGTGCCCGTTTAAAGGCTCGGCATCATTGTTTCTTTGAGCCATATTATTCGATGCCTCATTCGGGATGCTCAGAGTGGTTACTTGCCGATCTGTTCTATGGTCTTCCGGTCGTTCATGGTGCGACCTCTGTTCAGTGTTGTCCAAACTATTACTCCTACGCGCCGGATAGTACCTCGGTTGGTCCCGTTCTAGGCTCCTCCGCCTTTCTTCGTATCTTCGGTAACTGCTTCGTCGATTGTGGTTGAATCCTCGCTGTCTTCCTTCTGTGGCTTGTATGAAGTTCACTCTTGGGCGAGGATACCTATTATTATTAAAATTACTATTATTGGGACCCGCACGATTAGCATTATTAGGGTAAGGACTGTTACCATAATTGGGGCTTCTCTGACTATTTACGTTATCAGGGTAGGGATTGCGGTTACCCTGATAACCATTAGAGGGTCGATTCGGGTTTTGCTGGTTGGGACCCGTATTATTATTGTCATTGTAATTGGTATTATTTACATTATTTCCATTATTATAATTGTTATTTCGCGGGTATGCCCGACCTCCTTGGTACCCAGTATTTATGTGGTTCGCACCTTGATTATTGTTCAGGTACGTCCTTGGTTCGGGCCCATCACTTCTTCTACGACTCTGCCTGTAGTAATCTTCGTTTTCATAATTCTCTAGGAGTTCTGTCATTGCCTGGATGGTTTTTATCTGGCTGCCCCTCCTTGCACGAATCACCTCCTCATCATAATGGTAAGACAGCTTGTTTATTAGGCATTCCTCCGGTATGGCTGGTTCTAAATGCTTGGCCATACACACTTTGCCGAGGAAATAAGCTGTCATTGAGCTGCCGACTTGTGGTTTGTAGCGGCCGTGGCATATATTATCTCTGATGAGATTCTGCGTGGTCTCTGACCAATACTTGGCTTTGAACAGGCTTTTGAATTGTTCATAATTGTCGATGTCGCTCCGGTTGGCCATCCACCAATGGTCATTCACCTCCCGAAACGACTCGTCAAGGATCTCTCTGTTCTGGACTCATCGGTTCCCTCGGTGTTTCTCGAGGTACTCCTCTATTCGTGCCAAGAACTCTGTAACAATAAAAAAGAGGCCGAAATATATAAAATAAATATAAAACCACTACCAGGACTTACCTGCACGCAATTACAACACTTACCTGTTATTCGAAATTTTACCAGAAGACCAAGGTCGCCACGATTATTTTTTATATAGGATAAAATATCGAAAACCTCTACACTTTACCTTAAATAAAACGGACAATTTAGCAATCTGACCCACCCAATTAATAATTCAGAAGATTCCGGAACGTTTAGACGAATTTTTTCAACACAGGAATAAGACAGTGGTAATGACGAAATAACTTAGTCTAACACATTTTATGTTACGAAAATAATGTTTTACTTATGGGAATTCATCAATTATTAACAGAACACAAAAAAAACAAATTTTGAAATGTATGCATCTAAGTATGTCTTATTTATAAATATAACCTTTATCTTAACCTATACAGCCCAGCGTGCTCACTCTCTCATTCATTCGAATTTATAAAACCCCTACATTTACTTGAATTAGGCCTTGGTAATAAAATTGATTGATTAGAATACAGTTACTTGTTTCCATAGCGTCGCTGACAACCACGTGGCGCGTCCCCGTAATATTCCCGCACTCGGTCACAAACGTTTGTTAGTTCACTGCTTTTACATTTTGCCGTCACTCCACGTATTCCCTTCTTAGCTACTGGTTTACTTAGAGATGCAAAACTATTACTTTCAAATAAACTTTACAAGATTTTTGGGGCCCACGAGTCTTGGCGCGCGTCTGGCCGACGCCGCGGCTATAAGTCGACTCTTCCGTCACGGTGAACGTAACAGGTACATGTACCTGTTCCTGGAGGGTAGCTGGTTCTCTACTGCCATGATGTTTTCGTCGCTCCGGCCTCATTTGTTGGGAAGTAACCACTTTATATATGGATTAAAGCTGATATATGTGTATGTCCAGAGGCCGATATTGGACTTGGTTCCGCTGATGTCACCAACAGTAGGCGGAGTTTAATGCGACTTCCGGGAGGTCTTAGAGAAGACGATGAATATTTTTTACGCTCTGGCCATCTTGAGTTTTTTGTTAGAGCGTCCTTTGAGCGCGTGCAGGTGTAGTTGCGCTTGAGCGTTGACACACATTTACAGAGTTCTTAGAATTTTGGTGGAGGTGCAAATGCTCTGCCGCATTCCTCAACAACAACTGCGCCTTATTGCTTTGTTTCACTGTTCTGTTACACTGACTATTATACGTTGCACAATAATACAGTTATTTTGCAATATTTTATAATGCTCCCGACCGAAAATGAAATGAATAAAAATATAATTATCCCATACTGTTGAAAATAAAAACACCCAAAAATGACCCGCTACAATACCCCCTCGATGAGAATTCTGCTGTTCACAACAGAAGAAATCTCATCGATAAACCCCGAAAAGGACCGGTGAGGAACTGGTGCCAACAACCCCTGGTTCTTACTACTTATGGGTACACGACCCCCCTGGCTCAGCGACCATGGACTCATCTGAACAAGATCACTGGACTTCTCCGTAAGAGATCCCAACACCGAGAAATCGAACAGACTCTCACCACGGCGCACCTCGCCTTTCAACATGCTACCCCCCAAAAATCGTCAATCCCTGGCTAAATTATTCCAGCCCCTCCGCCGATGTGGTTCCCCTTTTTGCAGGCTGGGCTGCCTTTAGCAAATACTGGGCTCACACACACTAACATTACATATTACCATAACACATTAAAAATAAAAACTTCCTTTTAAAATTTATCAAAATTTAAAAAAAAATTTCAAAATTCAAAAAATAATCTTTTATCAAAAATTTCTCTTCCTGGTTTTTCTAAATTTTTGTTTCACATGACTTAACCTAGACATTTCTACTAATATAAACACATCCTTATTCTAACAGGAGAATCATTTATAATCTACCAATATACTGCAATACAATAAAAGAAACATGGTTAATGCACACATTATAAAAAAAATCATCATCTACAATATCCATTCGCTGGCAGGCGAAAAATCATGTTTTTTTTTTTTTTTTTCCAAAACAATTTAAATTTTCAAAATTTTAAAATTCAAAAAAAAAATTTAAATTTATTCATTAAAAAATTTTATTAAATTTATTTATTCAATAACATTTATTAAGATTATTCAAATATTGGTTTGAATTAATCAAACAAACAAATTAAAATTGGATTCCTACTATACAAGCTTAGTAGGTGTATGACCTCATCAGCTGATCGTAACTAGGTCAAGTCCAAAACCCTTGACCTACATATGTTATATATCAGTTCTGAAAACACATTGAACATTTGCAATATCCTAACTTAAAATACAAAACATAATAAAATACAACATTTAAAATAAACAAAATATTAATATAATAATCAAGTTGACATTTAAATTATTTAAAATAAACAATTCTTGACTTTACATCATTTTCAAATTTTATCAAAATTCTGTCACTGGTTGAAAAAAATAAACAATTGTATATTCTTTATTATAAATTCCTCTCTTTAGTTAACAGTTTAATTCTACATTACTGTGGGTGTTGTAACTCATTTATTCTCATTTACTGTATTAGATCTCTATACATATATAAACTTTCTCCCTCTGACTCTAATATTCATCAACTTCAACTCCCAAGACACCCATCTCTATCAAAATCTCTACTAATCAGAACACTCTAAACCCCAACTTATCATTTAACCCAATTCGCCGCCTTCTCCCATTATAAAATACTCTCTAACCCTTTGTACATAGGATACGTGTTTCCCCTACCCAAAACTCAATTCCCTTATTTGGCGGCCCGGATTCTACCTAAGGCGGCCCCTTCCCCACTAATATCTATCCCTATCCCGTCCCAACCCTTGTTGCGGACTCCTACATGACACTACCCCCTACTACAAAATTGCCATCCCCAAAATTCTCAATCTCATTACATTACTACAATTACACGAAATAACCTCATTAACTATAAAAACAACAATATGTCACTCAAAATCTACATAAAGTCTCCATTACAACTGTGTCAACATTAATACTTCACCAAATTCTGTTACATTACATTAACTCAAAAACAACATTACATCATATTCATCTCTACTATTTCAACTTCAACTTTGAATTCCATTGGGACAGATCTACGTGTCCCATAAAACATTTATCACCCATCGATTATCTTTTATTAATTGGCATAAATTATTGTTATTTTATTTCTCATATTCTTTTTATCTTTACTTCAAAATATCTGTAGTACACTAAACATTAATTACTTGTAACATTTACAAACCAATATACCAGTGACGTTATTGCTGATCAGCTGATATCCTAACATAATAAAAACACATCTCAAAATTGAACAAATTACATGGAATATACATATTTATTTTTATTCATTCTCCCTTCTCACCTCATTGTTTCCCATTTCTCTGATTCTGATGCTTATGTTAACCTGCCAGACGATTTACTTATTGGCTTAAACAAATACACACATAATAAAATTACATATTCTTATCTAATAGACAACAATAAAATAATACACTTAAAATTATAGCATGAACACCTTAATTTACGAGTCTGAGCATATAATTATGTGGACAGAGCACAAGCATTTTTGATTGGATTAAACCTTGAATAAGCAAAACTTTTACGTCATAAAATTTTAAATTCGTGACTCCTTTACGTCACCTCCCAGCCACACACACTATTTCAGATTATGTAAGACTGTCTCGCCTTTTCGCTTCCACAGAGACTGTATATTTTGGAGCAGGGTTTTACCTCTCCGTGTCTCTGCTTCCGCTGTTAAGTTTTAAAGTTAGTGAACATCATCATGTTCTTGTTATAAAATCATACACCCTTAAAAACGGATCTGCCACCGGTCTTGCTGTTCCTCCTCGAACAGAGTGGCAGCCGCTGTTCCATAGTTCCCGGAGATTTCCTCTAATGTCTCCCCATTGAATTTCAAATATATACCAATTTCAAGTCAGCTATGGTCAAGGGACTTGGTATGACCATAGCTGGCCGCTAGCCAAAACCACGGTTAGTGCTGGTAAGGCAGTAACCGCCCGAAAAGTCGAGGAAATCTAAACTTTTATTTCACTGCCTGTTTCACATCAATATTATTATGTGCGACACGGTCATTTAATATGGTGTGTAAAAAATTTTTTATTTACACGTATAAGGTGTGCCGCACATTTATCGCCAGTTTGGCCTCCGATGGAGGTAACACTCACTGCTACCCCCAATCCATTTCACTACTTGTGAGAGCACAGGCCACCCCCTCAATAGCCACATAATAACTAATTACGATTGACAACTAATTAAAATTTTTTGTATACATTATCATATAATATTTACATCAATAATCGTCTAACCCATTCATAACCTTTTACCGTTTAACTTTCTTGAAATTTTCAAAATTTATTATTGATAATCATTATTTATCATTTTTCATTTAGTATAAAAAATTTTTTCATTATCTTTATTTCTTGAACCAACTTATTTCCAAATAACATCTTATTACTGAATTAGAATCTCAATTACACCTGTAAATATTTTTATTACACATGATTATAAAATTTTTCTACTTACAATCCATTTAACATGATATGCCCACAAAACATAATCACCACCATCTCTGAAACATTTCACAAAATTTATTAATTTAAATTAAATAATTTATCATTCATTACCAAATTTCCATCTCGTAAAACAAACTGAATTTACAAAAAAAATTAATTATACAACATTTACCTAATCAATTAAAATATTTAAAATATATCAAATTGTTTTAATTAAATTAATTATTAACAATATAGAATTCATTACCATCCAAACAATTATAATTCTCTGATTACTTGTTTTCAAAATTAATTTGGTTTATTTATTTAAATTGCAAATATTTCAATATTATTATCACAACAATCATCTTACATACACACATATAAATTCACTAGATTTTATTTACAACTCTTGTTAATTGTTATTCCATTTTTTCCACACTTCTGTCCAAATCTGCCATGTCAAACAACCATAAAACATAATGTTTAACTGTCTTTTATTGTTTTACAGTCTACCCTCCATCGTCAAAGATTAATCTTGGTTTTGTATAGCACTGTTCAATTATATTGACATACATATTGTTGTCTTGTGTGTCATAACCAAACAATTTCAATTTATCCGTTATACCATTATACATCATGTCAACATCAGTTAGGATTGTCCCGTCTATATCAGTGTTATTTGTTAACGTCAGGTAAATCGTTTTCTCATTTTTGTATTCCTCAACTACTACGTCAGGTAAATCATTATAGTCAGGTAAGATATTATCAAAATTATTCTCTATCTCTCTTTCAACAGGTACGTATTTCACATGATTCATCATCACCCCTTCTAATATTTTTCTCAATTCATTATACTTTCTTTCTAACTTATATAGTTCTATTTCACTCTCAATACATAACTCTCTTTCTTCATAGCACCACATCACACTCTCACAATTATTACGGACAGAGGGTACAACATTATACAACATTACTTCATTTAACAATAAGGGTCTCTTGCCCTGAAAAAACCACATTAAATCATCATCATTATTATAAACAATAAGGGGAAAATTTGCCCTCTGTCCCCACTCTACTACAACATTATTTCTCCACTCTCTCTCTACTTCATAAACACTCATTAACATTTCATTATCACTGCATTCTACACTTTCATTAGTACTCTCATTATTTATTTTTACCGTATCAGTCTCTGATACCAATTTCTCAAACACATTAATATTCTCAGTATTACGTACATTATTTGTTAACTCTTTATCTGGTACTACATTTTTGTATTTGTCATTACAAGTTTCATTTGTATTATTCTTATCTGGATTCATCACATGTGCTCCCATTCGCTCAACACTCTGTTCTAATTTATTCAAACTGGATCTTATTATTTCGTTAGTACTTTCTACACATTTACTCATTTCTTGTATTTCATTTTTCAACTCGTCAAACTTGTTATTAATTATTGAATTTTGCATATTGAATTTAGCGTCAGAATCACTCAGTAATTTAATACTTTGTTGCTCTAAAAGCAGTTGCAACATGTTCATGATTTTCTCATCTTTATCTATCTCTTGTTTACTTTGAACAGGTGTCACTATACTTTCTATTTTATCGCCAGTAAAACTGACTTCGGTATTATTTGCCATTTTTTATCTTGTACTTAACTGTAACTCCTAAAACAAACCTAACCTACGTGCGTAATTATACACGATAAATCATATTTATAAATTCGTCATTACCACATCCTATCTTCTGTGTATTAAAATAGGTCTATCTCGTATAAAATTATAATTAAACGAAAATCCTGGCAGCGCGTCGACATTTGTAACAATAAAAAATGAGGCCGAAATATATAAAATAAATATAAAACCACTACCAGGACTTACCTGCACGCAATTACAACACTTACCTGTTATTCGAAATTTTACCAGAAGACCAAGGTCGCCACGATTATTTTTTATATAGGATAAAATATCGAAAACCTCTACACTTTACCTTAAATAAAACGGACAATTTAGCAATCTGACCCACCCAATTAATAATTCAGAAGATTCCGGAACGTTTAGACGAATTTTTTCAACACAGGAATAAGACAGTGGTAATGACGAAATAACTTAGTCTAACACATTTTATGTTACGAAAATAATGTTTTACTTATGGGAATTCATCAATTATTAACAGAACACAAAAAAAACAAAATTTGAAATGTATGCATCTAAGTATGTCTTATTTATAAATATAACCTTTATCTTAACCTATACAGCCCAGCGTGCTCACTCTCTCATTCATTCGAATTTATAAAACCCCTACATTTACTTGAATTAGGCCTTGGTAATAAAATTGATTGATTAGAATACAGTTACTTGTTTCCATAGCGTCGCTGACAACCACGTGGCGCGTCCCCGTAATATTCCCGCACTCGGTCACAAACGTTTGTTAGTTCACTGCTTTTACATTTTGCCGTCACTCCACGTATTCCCTTCTTAGCTACTGGTTTACTTAGAGATGCAAAACTATTACTTTCAAATAAACTTTACAAGATTTTTGGGGCCCACGAGTCTTGGCGCGCGTCTGGCCGACGCCGCGGCTATAAGTCGACTCTTCCGTCACGGTGAACGTAACAGGTACATGTACCTGTTCCTGGAGGGTAGCTGGTTCTCTACTGCCATGATGTTTTCGTCGCTCCGGCCTCATTTGTTGGGAAGTAACCACTTTATATATGGATTAAAGCTGATATATGTGTATGTCCAGAGGCCGATATTGGACTTGGTTCCGCTGATGTCACCAACAGTAGGCGGAGTTTAATGCGACTTCCGGGAGGTCTTAGAGAAGACGATGAATATTTTTTACGCTCTGGCCATCTTGAGTTTTTTGTTAGAGCGTCCTTTGAGCGCGTGCAGGTGTAGTTGCGCTTGAGCGTTGACACACATTTACAGAGTTCTTAGAATTTTGGTGGAGGTGCAAATGCTCTGCCGCATTCCTCAACAACAACTGCGCCTTATTGCTTTGTTTCACTGTTCTGTTACACTGACTATTATACGTTGCACAATAATACAGTTATTTTGCAATACAGTATTTTATAATGCTCCCGACCGAAAATGAAATGAATAAAAATATAATTATCCCATACTGTTGAAAATAAAAACACCCAAAAATGACCCGCTACAACTCCATAGGCTTCCGTTTGTATTGCCGGAAATTGAGCCATTCTCTGTTCTCTGACATGGGGAAATTGTGATATCCCGATGGTCTGTTTCTTATTAACTCCATCTCCTCCTGGCTCTGACGCACCTGTCCGGTTATGTTCACCATAGCGGCTTCCACGCCGTCGCATCTTTCTGTTACTTGGGTTCTCACTTTATTTACTTCCTCCAGGGCAAACTTCTTGGTCTCCTCCAATTTAGTTTTCTGTTGTTCTTGGACCTGAGTAATTTCCTTAGTTATTACTTCCCGGACTTCCAGCACTTCGTTTTCGGTTTGACGACATCTTTCGTCTACTTCTCGGATCTGCTGGTTAACAACCACGACTTCCTGTTCTAATTTCTTTACAATGGACTTCTTCGTCTCAGTTATCTTTTTGTTTATCTCCTCTTTGGCCAATTCAATCCTCTCGTCTAATTTATTCATGTTCTCTTGGTTAACTTCCCTTAATTCCTCTCTTAACCTTTGATTATTCTCGTCCATTTTCTCCTCCATTTTCTGATTATTTTCCTCCAACTTTTCCCTCAGTTGCTGGTTGTCGCTTTCTATTTTCCTACTTGTTTCCTCCATTTTCTATTCCATCTGCTTACTCAAATTTTTACTGGTTTCTTCGATCCTCTTATTGGTATTTTCTATCTTACGGCCCAATTCTTCCTTTGTGGATCGGTTATCTTCCTTCAGACCCTCTAGTTTTTCATTTAATGAATGGTTATCTTCCTTCCTTTCCTTACTACTTTCGTCCATCTTCTTGTTTAAATTCTCCTCCATCTTCTTGTTATCTTCCGTAGTGGAATCCATTTTCTTCGTTACTCCTTCTATTTTGGATTCTAGGTTCTTATTCATTTCTTCACTCAATTTCTTACCCATATCCATTATCATTTGCCTTAGGGCTTCCTGTAAATTAACCTCCCCTATTGGTGTCGGTACTTCAGGTTGTTCCCCTGGTTGTGTGGGTTGTTTCGGTTCCACCTGGAGTAGTAACACTTCCGGATCTTCAACAGGTGTTGCCTCCTTATCCCCCATGTCCATCTCTTTCTCGGCCTCTGCCGCCCTCTTTTTCGATGTAGCTCGTCTTTGCATCTTTCTGCTGTCTATTAATCAATCGCTGCCAAGCTTAGATTATTAAGCCCTCTAAGTTGGACGCCACTTTGTAAAAGTACCCTCTTCTTACAAATTCTCCTGCTCTGGTGTAATCAAGCCCCACTGTTTGGGCTAGCCACTTTGTAGACGACCCTGTATGCCGGTCGTTACAAAAGAATAAAAATAAAATGGAAAATTCAATAATAATAGAATTTTCAAACAATAAAATAATTTTGTTTATGTTTATAGAGATATGTATACAAGATAAATCTGTTTTTTAAAAGGTTCTGGTAAAATTTTAATAACAGGTAGGTATTTATTGACCGTCGAGCACTTCTTGAAGATTTGCACCAAGTCTGGAGTTAAATAGATTAACTCCAGGTAATAATCGATTGGTGACTTTTCTGACTGGTCCAATATCTTGTTCAAAATAGGATATATTCTTCTCACTTAATTCCTTCTGCCTTATAAATATCCTTAAATTACCCTGTGAAATAAGTACAGATACAAAATAATGGAAATATAAAGATTTATTGACAATTTTATCGATGGAGAGCAATTATCGACTCTGTCTCAGGAATTATCGATTGTGTCATACAGAACAAAATTTTATGTTATATTATATTAAAAGACAGGTTCTTTGAGCGATTAGGATTAATAGTCAGAGAAGGTTGACGAGAAAGTATAACATTAACAATTAAAGATATTAATACAATAATTACTATTCAATAGTAATTAAATAATTCCACTATGTAATGTAAATGAATGCTGTCAAACCATACGCAGACGATGAGGTCACTGCGATATCGTGAAGGCGGTCTCTGTAGAATTAAAAGATGGCCGCTACTATTTCTTGCGTAGTTACTGTGAACTCGGCATGTCCCAAAATCACGACAAAATTACCTTTGTGAATGTCTAAAATCTTCCCGCACTGGTGTAATATGTCTGTTAAGTTAGTTGGTGTATTCTGGTGAAGTGTTCCGTGTAAACTTGTGTTAATTTGGTTATTTTGTCTGTTTTCACTTCTGGGGTTAAGTTTTTCAAGTTACGGTTAGGTTTGTAAAGTGAATCAGTTGAAATACAATGTTTTACTGTTTACTGTCACTCGCATAGTGAAGTTAGAGGTTTGTTTTCACTATTGTCGTGAATGTTTTTATAGTATTGGCTTCAAAAAGTGTCTAATTTGTCTAACTCTCGTTCACTGATTTCAATGGCTAAATGCTAGCATCATGTTCGACTCGATTTAAAGAACGTTTTTGTCACACACCTATTCAGCTTGATATTCAACAAAAGACTAATTAACTTGGTCATAAATCTTGCCCAGTTAATCCTTGAAAAAGTATTGTTAACATTTTTCGACTTCCCATACATATGATAAAATATTACATTATGTATGGAATTAATCTATTTTATTCCTCACTTTTATGAATTATTAACCTTATTATCGGTTTAATCATCTCATTCCCTTTAAATTGATGTATTATAGTCCATATCTGTAGATATTTTGTGGAAATTAACAAATTTCTTTACTTTATGGAAATATAGGCTCAAAATTGGATTTCCGTCTTTATACAAAATTCCTTCCATTTTAAATATTATTAATACTATTATAATAAATTTTAATTAGTCATATTCCTCTTCCTTTCCTTAAATACATATAAATTACACCTTTGAACTGGTTTTTTGTGTTAATCTGTAAATTTGACATTGCTCTTTAAAATTAATTAATTTATATATTTTGACAATTTATAAAATGTTAAGGTATATATCCTTATTATCATTTTAATTCATAGGATCATTCCTAGTAGTGGTTAATTGTGTTATCTTATATAAATCTTGGTAGTTTACAGGATTTATAAGTGAATTATACTGTTTTATATTGGTTCTCTGATTTCACCAAATGGCCTAGATTTTAGAATTTTATATTTCTTTCTTTCTCAAATAATTTAAACTTAATTCCTCCTCTGACTTTACATAATTACAAATATATGAAAATAACATGATTTATAACTTATTGTGTTGTGTAGTAGTTAATTAACACTACATATTTAAAATAAATAATTATGAACATGGTTTAGCAATCTGCACAATTGAACATATTGCATATATGGTTTGAACATATATCTTTCAACTATTTTTGAGCTAACATAGCATACCTTTTAGAACATTATTACTGGTATGTAGGTTATTATTTATCAAACATAATTCTTTTCAAAACACAACATAAATCTTATTTTCTAATAAACCTTACAAATACATTTATTTAACACTTGATTTTAGGACTGTGAAATAACAGTCTATTTAAACAAGTTACACTTATTCATACTATATTAGTACCAGTCCTTTCTGGTTTAAACCATTATTATTGTGATCCCCTACATCAGTAAACATTAACTCCCATACTCTATTTATTATCATTTTTTACAAATGTCTTGTAAATAAAGATTTACATTAAAATAATAAAATACTGGAAACCTTCCATTTTATTATTTTATTATGCTGTTTATTATTAGATTTTAAAGTTGTGATATAGCATACTACTAAGTTAGAGTATCACCAACTTTAAGTTTATTGCTTTTTTTTAAAAAACACTTACACAAATTCACTTTCACTGTTGGTTCTGATATTCTGAGTCTTATTATCTCAGACCAGACCTTTAGTAATCATGGACCGTTAAGACTAGTTTATTTCTTTATTACACAATAGCTTTAGTCGGTGCACTTCTTATAAGTCTATACAGCACTTTAGTTTTCTCAATAATTACATTTTATAAGATTTCGGGTATGTTATACTTTCTTTTGCATAGTTTTTGTGGGTTTGGGATTGATAGTAGTTTATATAATAATAGGTTTTACTACGGTGTTTCTTTCATACTATTTCTTCCTCTCCTCCTGTCTTCCTTCTTGTCCTTCTTCATATCTTCCTTCTGGTATTCATTCTTGGCCCTCTTCTAGTCTTCATTCTTGTCCCTCGTCTAGTCTTCACTCTTCTGTTCTTCCTTCCTCATTCTTGGGTAAACCAAGGTACTTGGTGTTATCACGACTGAGGTCTAGTTTGGAGTATTTAATTTATTCACTGAACTGACTTTATTCTTCTATACAGGTTTCAGGGTATTGTTTTCTTCCTGTTCACAAACTTTATTCTTCCCTCTTCTTGTTTTTGGGGTATTTTGGTCTTCACCACTCTTTAATTGATTCTCTGATTTCATTGATATAGTCTTATATAACTGGTTTACTGCTCTGAGCTTCCTGGGTAACTTACTGTTTTTATACTATGAGTTGATGAGTTGTTTCAATACTTTCTTTGGTTTCCTTTAACAGTGGTTTTTATATATTATGTAGTGAGGATTTTTATCTTATTGTGGTTCATTCCTCTGATTTATTTAAATGTCATTCAATATTATTATAACATTTGTTGGTGTAATTAAACCTTATGATTTCACATGACTTAAAATGTAGTGGATTTTCTGTCACGCTACAATGTACGTACCGTTTTTTTGTGAGAACATTGGCTGAGGTGTGCGCCCTTACACATTCCCAGATACTTTAAGTGCTTTTACGCCTCGCACGGCTTGGTACGCATTAACTACAAGGTGTTCCAAAAGTTGAAATTTCGTGATCAGAACGTTGTTCAGCTTGGGTTGGTTACACATTTTTTTACAATTATTTTGAAATTAAACTAAACGTCTTGGTTTGTACTGTTACAATACCCCCCCAATGAGAGGTTTTCTGCCGAAACAGAAAAACTCTCATTGCTAAACCCTAAGAGGATCAGTAAGGATATGGCACCAACAACCCCCCTTTAATTCTTAACACGTCATGGGTAAACTACCCCCTAGCTCGGCGACTATGGCTGCACCGGAACGATATTACTGGACTTCTCTTTTCGAGATCCCAACACCATAAAATCGGACAGGCACCCACCATAGTACCACCTAACTCTGTAACATTCAATAAAAATATCAATTACTGGCTTTTCAACATACCACATCCTTAACTGACTCGTTCCCCTTAGTCGAACTGGTTCGCCTTTTAGCAAAGTATTGGTTGTATCTCAGTGTTTTCTATTTATAATATACACTACATATACTTATATTCAGTTAAACATTTAAAGTTTCACATATATGGTAAACATAATTAACCTAATATAAACATCTCAATTTGCATGAAATTACCAGCATTACACAACTTTTAGTTCCAATTTTCACAACATTTACCTTTAAATAATTTGTATAGAAAATTATAAACATTGCAACTCGAACATTGTATTAACTCTTTTTATATCAACCTTTAATTATTTATCACTTATTGTACCATTAAATTCTCCACAAATTCAAGTTTATTATTAACATTCATTATATATATAATATTTCAAATTCAGATTTTATCAAAAAAGTTACACAACTTGCAGCTTAATTTTAGTTTTTAATTCTATCAACTCTTTAACTTGTTACATTTTATTATTACCTTTCAATTATGAATTTCTATTAATCATTTTCATTATCAATTGGTTTGGACGATTTTCAGTTATCCACAATGATCTACTTTACTGAAAAGGCATTAAAATATAATCTTACTCCCCTTCTTCCTTCTATCCAGATCCATTTACAGATTTGCATAGGGTGACACCAACTCTCAAAAATATCTACTTCCATTAACTTCTCTAACTCCACTTAAATCATTCTACTCTTATAACAAAATACCTGCTACCCTCTTTGTACTTAGGATGTGTGTTCCTTCCCTATACTCATTCCCTTATTAGTTCCTGGTCTCCCCCAGGTAACTCCGCCAACGCACATACGGTTCACGTCCCGCCACAACACCTTTCGTTGAGGACTCCTTATCACACCACCCTCTTCACAAATTTTCACCATCAATTATTTACTCTCCAATTACATCACTCCCACTTTCTATACATACATGCACTATCGCTACTGTGCCCCTACTATTAACCCGTTTCTGTATTACTTATATTTCCAAAAATCTTATGTTGTCCATAAACACCCATTTAAAGTTAACTCTGACTGACTTAACTGCCTTATTGAAACAATTATCACCCAAACTCTATCTATTACAACATTTTACATTGATATGCTCATTGACAATTACATTAGAAAACTCATAACTACCTCAAATTAGTTTTAATCTTTGAAACTCATTTAAAATTTATTATTCAAACATTTAAATATTTTACTTTATTTAAACTGCATTATAAACTTCATACTTACATTACATCGCTCAATTGAATAAACAAAATTATAAACATCCATTACCACAAATACAGCGTACATAACCCCATGTATCTTCTGAAACATTACAATCCTATGACCCCACAACTTAACACATTTTACATTTATTCATTTACTATTTATTACCAAGTTTAAATCATATAAAATCATTACATTTTAAATTAATCAATTATTAATTCATCTCAAATTATTTACTTCAATCAATTATTGAAAACACAAGTTATTTTAATAACTTTACTCCAATTACAATTACAATTCATTTATTACAAACTCTCATTATTTATTTAGTCTGCCAAAATATTATTATTATTATTATTACATCAGTTTTTTCTACATACACACATTGTTTACATAAAATACCTTTTACAACACAAACACAATTAATTTCACTATAAATTTATTTACAATTTCTTGTCATTATTTCTCTGTTTACCACACCTCATTTCATAAGTTAGCAAGGTCATCACCATAAACTAAAATATTTAAAATGTCCATCACTGATTTTTTTATTTAACCCCCATCATCATATAATAATCTTACTTTTACATAAAAATTATCATCTTTAATTATACTCCTTACATCATTGTTATTTATATTATAACCCGTTAATATTTCAAATTGTTCCGTAAAACCCACATAATAATCTACTGGATTATCCCAGATTATTATTAAATCATATAGCCTGTCTACATCATTAGTTTTGGTCTTGTCACCGTCTGTAATATTATCTATCACCCTTAAATATTTTAACCTCTCAATTTCAAAATCATTTACTACTAATACTCCACGTCTAAGCACAGGTAAGCTTCCCATATAATCATCAACGTTATCATCATTTATTTCTGCCCTATCTTCACAACAAGGTAAGTGTTTCATATCATCTATTTTTTCAAATTTTATCTTCTCTTTTAACTCCTCATAGCTTCTACTCAACGTAAACATCTCTATTATTCTCTCTCTCAAAATACTTCTCATCATAACATACAAAATCTTGTCTCTATCATTCCACGCAAAGGGTAACACAACGTTATCATGACCCCTCTGGGCTTTTCCAAGGAACTCATGATACACGAAAGGGGACCTACTTAGAGACACCTCGTCTCTATAACCACAGGAGGAAACTCTGTCCTCATATAACACTTGTGAAACCTCTGTTTCACCACATACTTGGGGAAAATCTGCCCTTTGCCCGCCTAACCTTTCATCACACTCTCTCTCACTTTCATTAACAACTACTACCTCATCACTAATTTCTACTCCTACTAAACTCTCATCGTCACTATCGCTATTACCCACCGTATCACCTTTAAATACCCCGTTTTCAACTATCTTACCACTTACCTTGTTAATTATTTCTGCGTTATTATTCATAATTATATCACCATTTTTCTCACCTGTTTTTACACCAACGTCGTCTGTTACTTCATTATTTTTCATAATTATCTCCTCATTATGATTAACAACATTATTACCACTTACCTGTTTTAATTCGACTTCTGTATTCTCTTTTAATTTACGTCTATCTCCTTCCCACTTCTCGTCTCGTTTATTCATCTTTGTGTTTAACTCATCAAAATGTTTATTCATCATATCAAAACCCTTATCCATTATTTCCTTTCTTTCATCCAATTTTGTGTGTAATTCGTCAAAATGTTTATCCATCATATTAAAACCCTTGTTCATATTATCATACATTGTTTTCAAAAGATTCATTACATCATCCAATGAACGCTCTTTTTCTGCGGTTTCCTTTACCTCAGCCATGTTTAAACAAAATTATTTATATAATACCCCTTATATATAAAAACCACTATTATCCTATAATTACACACATAAAATCAAAACACCCAACACAATCATTATCAAAAAGTAAAAGTAAACACAATAACCCTACCAAAACATAACCTTATTCAACATAAATATACGGTAATTTCACAAGTTACGCCGTTACCCAAATCCTATTTTCTGTGCTTAAAATAGTTCTACCTCGTATAAAGTTATACTCGGATCCTGGCAGCGAGTAGCCAATTGTTAAGAAACACCCTAATTTTAAATAAATAAATAAAATAAAAACTGCCAGAACCTTACCTGCGAACTTTTCTCGCTGACTTACCTTTTTATAAATTCCAATCGGAAGTTCAGAGTCGCCACCAATATCTTTGCAGGACAGATATGGAAACCTTTATACTCTACCTTAATTAAAACGGGATAATTTTGCAATCTGACTTCCCCCACAATTCAGAAGATTCCCGGAAACGTTAGACGAATTTTTCAGCACAGAATAGGAAATGGTTCACGGCGAAATAACTACAACTAATACATGGTTATATTGAAAACAAACCTTATTTATTATACCATTAATTATTTTTCTTTATATTTGTACTTTTTAATAATTCTATTCCAATAATTTTTTATGGACTACTACTAAATCTTTCTATATGAACCAGTACCCTTTATAACACACACACACACACACACTCTCATTCGATTTACATTTATTTCTGATAACCCCCTCCATTTAATTAACGACCTCTTTAATTTAAATATCCCACCCTTTTGGCCAATATATATATTCACAGTACTTAACTGTCCACGCTATCCAAAATGATTGCGCCGCATTTCAGTTCACTTTCACTCTAGCTTTCACTGACACTGTTCTAATGCTTCACATTTACATATTATTTAAATTTCACTGACACTATTTCTTCCTTCTGTTCTTCTCTGTCACTTTTATATATTTCGGTAGACCTTGGCTACTCGATTCACATCGGTCTACCGAAATTCCGAGGCTGCGTTACATTTACGGCTGTACTGTTTTTTTTGTTGTGGCGAACTGCCATGCTATGCGATGACTGACTGTGTGTGTGCATTGGTTGCCTACGCCCCGGTGTTAGGCGTCGCCGTCAACGTATATTCTGTATTGCTTTGTTCCCATTACAGGTTCGGCGTTGGAATGTATGTACGTGCCATTTTTTGTGAGAACGTTGGCCGAGGTGTGCGCCCTTACACATTCCCAGATGCTTTAATTGCTTTTGCGCCTCGCACGGCTTGGTACGCATTAACTACAAGGTGTTCCAAAAGTAGATATTTCGTGATCAGAACGTTGTTCAGCTTGGGTTGGTTGCAAATTTTTTACAATTATTTTGAAATTAAACTAAACCTCTTTGTTTGTACCGTTACATTACCCCCCCCCCCACAATGAGAGGTTTTCTGCCGAAACAAAAACTCTCATTGCTAAACCATAAGAGGATCACTAAGGATATGGCAACAACTACCCCCCTTTAATTCTTAACACATCATGGGTAAACTACCCCCCTAGCTCGGCAACTATGGCTGCACTGGAACGATATTACTGGACTTCTCTTTTCGAGATCCCAACACCATAAAATCAGACAGGCACCCACCATAGTACCACCTAACTCTAACATTCAATAAAAATATCAATTACTGGCTTTTCAACATACCACATCCTTAACTGACTCGTTTCCCCTTAGTCGAACTGGTTCACCTTTTATCAAAGTACTGGTTGTATCTCAATGTTTTCTATTTATAATATACACTACATATACTTATATTCAGTTAACCATTTAAATTTTCACATATATGGTAAACACAATTAACCTAATATAAACATCTCAATTTGCATGAAATTACCAGCATTAGACAACTTTTAGTTCCAATTTTCACAGCATTTACCTTTAAATAATTTGTATAGAAAATTATAAACGTTACAACTCGAAAATTCTATTAACTCTTTTTATATCAACCTTTAATTATTTATCACTTACTGTACCATTAAATTCTCCACAAATTCAAATTTATTATTAACATTCATTATATATATAATATTTCAAATTCAGATTTTATCAAAAAAGTTACACAACTTACAGCTTAATTTTAGTTTTAAATTCTATTAACTCTTTAACTTGTTACATTTTATTATTACCTTTCATTTATGAATTTCTATTAATCATTTTCATTATGAATTGGTTTGGGTGATTTTCAGTTATCCACAATGATCTACTTTACTGAAAAGGCATTAAAATATAATCTTACTCTCCTTCTTCCTTCTAACCACCATTTACAGATTTGCATAGGGTGACACCAACTCTCAAAAATATCTACTTCCATTAATTTCTCTAACTTCACTTAAATCATTCTACTCTTATAACAAAATACCTGCTACCCTCTTTGTACTTAGGATGTGTGTTCCCTCCCTATACTCATTCCCTTATTAGTTCCTGGTCTCCCCCAGGTAACTCCGCCAATGCACATACGGTTCACCTCCCGCCACAACGCCTTTCATTGAGGACTCCTTATCACACCACACTCTTCACAAATTTTCACCATCAATTATTTACTCTCCAATTACATCACTCCCACTTTCTATACATACATGCACTATCACTACTGTGTCCCTACTATTAACCCGTTTCTGTATTACTTATATTTCCAAAAATCTTATGTCGTCCAACACCTATTTAAAGTTACCTATGACTGACTTAACTGCCTTATTGAAACAATTATCACCCAACCTCTATTACAACATTTTACATTGATATGCTCATTGACAATTACATTAGAAAACTCATAACTACCTCAAATTAGTTTTAACCTTTGAAACTCATTTAAAATTTATTATTCAAACATTTAAACATTTTACTTTATTTAAACTGCATTATAAACTTCATACTTACATTACATCGCTCAATTGAATAAACAAAATTATAAACATTATAACATCACCAAATTCAGATAAATTTTGATAACAATAAGTATGTATAAAAAATGCTAAATGATATTATGTTTGAATAAATAAATTATGTGGATAGTAAAAAATAAATAAAAGGTAATTATCATGGAAGGAGGAGGTGTAATAAACCGAAAGTGATTAATAAAGAAACTAAAATAATAGACTGACAGACAAACGACATTGACCCAACCCCAGAGATTGGCCAGTTAAGAAATCAGAATAAAGAAAGCAAGACGAATGAAGGAGAAGAAGAATGAAAACCAAGAGAGAACAAACCCATGAGGAAGAAAACAAGATGAAACGCATCAAGAAAACTAGACAAGTAATGAAAAATAGAGAAGGGAGAAATAATGTAACCCAAAGTAATAAAGACAATGAAATTCGGTTAAGAACCAAAACTATTAATGAATGTTAGTATTGATTAAATGACCATTATGAACCGTCAGTAATATGAAACAATGTATAAAAATACATCAACCAAAAGAGTTAGGGATATATGTAATTTGTTAACTAAGAAAGACACAATATTAATAATGTTATATAGATAGTGGGTAGCGAAAGAGAATAAAATGATGAGAAATAAATGGAAGTTGAATTAGTAAAAGTGATTTATACTAGAGTGATATAATACTAAAGAAACAATAAATAAATTATAATGAACACTAAATAATTTAAGAAAGTGCTAGTGAACAATAAATACAAACATTGTCTATCATATAAATAGTAAGAGGAGAGTAGGCTAAGGTAAAGACTTAGTAAAATTACTTATGATTTAGTTTTAAGAGTGAACAATATGTTTTAATTTTAAGAGTGACCAATATGTTTTAATTTTAAGAGTGAACAATAACATTTAACAAGTTACAATGAATAATATTTAGGATAGAACATTTATTCAGTAAATAATGAACACTAAGTAGTGATATTCACTGTGACGACTAATAAATAGTATTGTTATAACTTAAAAATGTATTGTAAAAGTTTAAAGATGTGTTTCACAAGGAAAAGTAATTAGATGGTGTTAATACGGAAGGGAGAGAAAAAAAAAGCATTAGAAAATAAGTTTGTATCAACATTAATTCAATACCCATGTTATAAGGGGAGTTTAATGGAAAAAGTTCAATAGAGGTGAGGTTGTTTAGCACCAGAACAACAAATAAGAAATAATGAATTATATAAACTGTTAGTTATGAAATGGATATGGCTGTAAGAGTTATACAGACCATAAGCCTAGATGTTTTATTTTATATTGGAAATGAATAGCAAATAATTAGTAAGTAAGGTTGAATAACACAGTTGTTACTAATTAAAACACATCCAGATACATTAAACATAATTACAAATGCAAAATAACAATTTGGGACTAAATGAAATGTGTTGTGTATGAAGCCACAAAAACCCAGTAATGGCTACTTAAATGTGAAACAGGCCTAACGGTCAAACATAAACAAATTGTAACTGATTGTACAAAAATCACCAAGTAGTGGACAAATCCGAGGTGACTAATCCATCAAGGATGAATAATAGTTATTATTAAAAACCAAATATTAAATTAAGGAATTATATAAATACAGAAATGTAATTAGTAAGTATGAAATTAATTTTAAACTTAGAAAACTTGATAAAACCCAACATTGTGGGGTACCAAAATAATCTTTGTGAGAAAATATAAATGACAGTGCATTTAGATAATAACCCCGAAGGAAGATAAGAGGAGGAAGAAAGTCCGAAGATATGAGAAGATTTGAAACACATTCGAAAATTGATAACAATGTGTTCATGTTGAGATCACCCAATGAGAGTAAACACGTAACCATAGAAACAGCCGTTTAACGAGGTAATTACCGTTAAATACAATGACTTGAAAAGTGACGCTATCGCAAGCCAGATGCGAACTGTCTGTACAACACCTTTTAATGTTTAAAACATCTTAGAAGTGAAACAAAGTGTAGAAATTGAGAGTACAGAAGTCTGATGGATGCAGAATACCATTTCCAGACGGAGAAGACGTTTAAATCAATATGAAATATCCAAATAAGTCCAAACCAACTTTGAAAAAGATGCCGAAGCCTGAATAAAGAACGCAGGAACAATATTGATGCCATAATCATTCCTCCTCTTCATCCCGAATAATACCGTACTGCAAGGCTGTTAAGTATCAGTTAAATTATTTCAACTTCCAAAAAATAAACGCACTTTGAACATTTCTCAATGTATGTTGAATATCACTGAAAAATTTGTTAACTATAGAACTAACCTCATATTTATGTACGACTTATAAACATCTTGTATGACACTTAAACAAAACAATTACCACTACACATTATCCTACATCAGGAAAAAACATTGTAAGGTTGTGTATTTTTAATATTGTAACTGCAGCTGAACCTTTTAACCTGATCCAAACAACCCACAAGCATCGACCGAAATATTTGCTGATCGGCGAAATAAATCGCCATACTGTTTATTTGTATTTAAAAGTCGATAGGTTAACCCTGGAGAGGGAGTCTTATAAAGAATTATCCGGTGCAGAATTATATATGAGCAAATTAATTACAACTTGTGTCTATAAAATATTAACTTCCAATTAATAATAAATGTATACTGTGTGTGTTAAATCGTGTCTTATTTCTATTAGCAAAGTGTATGTTTGAAAATATAATGTATAGTGAAGGTTTCCAATGCGACGTTTAGCGCTCAAGTAGCGAATCCCGCAACTGCTATCTCGATTGACACAAAATTGAGAAAAGGCAGGACGGATTGAATTCGTCGCCTCGTTCAAATAGAACATTGATAAGCAAACCATTTTAATTGTTTTCTATAAACAATTTGGCGCCACCCGGAGATAATCCACTACGGTTGAACCTCAAATTGGGAACCACGATACCTGGTCCCCAGTATGTTCGCTACGGGCCCAAACATCGTGAAGTACATCGCCGTGCGAGGACGCAGTGGTAAGAAACACAGACACACTTTCACACTCAGACACACTGTTATATTTTACAGAGGTATACGATTGAACAATAGCGATAATCGACCGATTCGTAATAAATTGGCGCCCAACGTGGGGCTTGAAAAGAGGAAGATACGAAGTTCTAGCGGCGGTCACGAAAGGAGATCAGAATGTACACAAGAGGTTTAGGGAAAAAATTGGCGAAGGAGAAGGAGATGGAAGAAAATAGAGGGGAAGAAGAGGAAGGAACATCGATTGAAGAAGTGGAGACAGCAATAACCACAACAGAACCAACCCAAGACGAAGAAATGGAACCACAAGCGCGTGACAAGGAAGAAGTTAGAGGAGACCCAAACATACTGAAATTAATGGAACTGATGAACAGTATGAACGAAAAATTGGACAGGAACAAGAAAGAAACCAGTGAAAATTTCAAGAAACAGGAGGAGAAATTCGACAAGAATGAGGAGAGTCTGAAACAGATGAAGAAAGAAACCAATGACAATTTGAAACAGATCAATGAGAAAATAGTGAGTACAAATGAAAGTACTAAGCAAGAATTGAGGAAAACAGTTAACCAAAATAATGAAACATTACAACAACGATTGATGGAGGAAATTCAGCAAAGAAACGAAGAATTGAAGGAAGAATTGAGGGAACAGCTGAAGGAGGACCACGAGAAAAATAAAGAAGAAATGAAGCTGCAGATGACACACCAATTAATGGAGTACCGAGAAGAAGCAAAGCAGCAGATTACGGAAATCAATGACAAATTAGAGGAAACGTTGGAGAAGCTAGAGAAGACCAACGAAAATGTTTCTGGAGTCCGCGAGGAAGTACTCAATAAAATGAACCGTCTCGAAGGAGAGAATAAAAGAAGAATTGAGGAAGACCATGAAGAAACAGTCAGAAGATGTACCAAGATAGACCAGGACATACACAAAGTCCGGGAAGAAAACCAGAAAGAGGTAGCAGCTGTACGAACAGATTTGGGAGAACGAATGGAAGGAGTTTACAGCAACTTAAATAAAATAGACAGCAAAGTCGACAAAAACCAACAAAGGATTGACGAAATGCGCAGAATAGAAGAGTCATTACGGGAAGAAGTGGACGCCTGGCGTGACCGACCATGTAACAATAATCATGTTATGAACACGGACAACAGAGATACTATTAACTTCCGTAATTATAAAGGGAACCCTATTGAGTTCTTGAAAAGGGTAGAAGAGCTAATCATCAAAAATCGAGAGACCCGGTGGACAGTAATAAGAGGAATGCTGGACGAAATGTTCAAGGAGACCTATGACAACTGGTGGACTGCCACCCGACCAGACATCCAAAACATTCAAGAATTTAAGACTCAGTTCAAGGCTAAATACTGGTCTGAATCAACTCAGAACATGGTCCGCAATAACCTGAGCAATGGAAGGTATGAAAACCAAAATGGACAATCCCTTACCTCCTACTTCTTGGGAAAAATCTGCATGGCCAGGAATTTGGAACCACGTATACCCGAAGAGTGTCTGGTAATACAGTTATCTTACCACTACAACGACGCCATCCAAAAGGCACGGATGTACAGCCAGGTAAAGACCATCCAAGATATGGCTAGCTTATTGGAAAGCCATGAACACGAGTGGCAGTACAGGAAAAATAGAGGGTACAGTTTCAGGAATAATAGAACCAATGAGGGACAATTGTCACCGAATCAACAGGGAGATAATAAGCCACCGGTAAACAACCCTAACAATTACCAAGGGAACACACGGGGCAATAACGCGTCCAGAAATTTTAACAGAAGTGGAAACAATAATAATAACTTCAGGAACAACTACAGGGGTAACTTCCCATCGAATGGTTACAACAACAATTATCGCCCTGGAAACAATAACAATAATCATAACCATAATCCAGGATACCGGCCACAGGTAAATTACATGAGGGGACAAAGACAACGGAGTCCAAGAAGAAACTATCCCTCATCTAACTATCAGCGAACGTACTCTAACCAGGTACCCGATACAAGAAGTCACCCATTCGAAGAAGATCACAGGAACAGCGCGGATGACCAGAATAATCGACAGGAGCCGAATGCTAACCAGCCATCAAACACTAATGAAGTTAGGGGCAATGAGGTCAACCCTCATTTAAACGCTTAAGGCCAGTGAAAACTGTAGACAGCCTATCACTGGACCAATCTCTTGGGGAAAGTACGACGACGAAAGATATAATCACTATAATTACTACGTATTATCTAAAAAATATCAGAGATGAATTGGTCGAAGAAAGTAATCAACCAATGCCCAGCCGAAATTGTCGGGCCGTACATTATCACACAAGACAAGGGCAACAACACATATGAAATAACCAACCCCACTACCCAGAAAATAAAGGGGGTATATAACCAAGCATCGATTAAAAAATACTATGACGATCAAAATTAACTGAAAAGAATTCAATTTAAAAAAGCCAACCAAGTTAGTTGGAATAAAAAGAAAGAATAATCTCAGCAAGTAAGTTTACTGATAAATAATAATGAAAAAATATATACAAAAAATGAATTTCAAAATTCAAAACAGTTATGTAAGGACAACTTATACAGGTATTTCGAGAATATTTTAGACCAATCATATAAATGGAAAAATAAAATTACCAAGAATCCACATAAAGTAAGAAACAATAACTTACTATAATCTTTGAATAAAAATTAATAATAATGGAGTGAAGTTACAAAACATTCTAATGAAATAAGATTAAGTTACAATAATCTTTAGCCAAGATACGAGGAACAAAAAAAAAAAAACATACTATAAAGGAATGAGCTAAAAACATTCCTAACTAGTAAGAAACACTAACTTACTATGATATTTAAAAAAGTTATGAAAAAAAAAATAATAATATCAATCAAAATGACCAACTTCCAATACTATTTAGAAAGAAATGGGAAGTAAGATTAAGAAAACCAATGATCAAAAACGAAATAAATAAAATAAACATTCTAAGAGTTGTAATATGAATTGAGATGAAACAAAAAGTAATTAAAAATGAATAAAAATGTGAATTGTATCAATAAAAAGCAATGCTTCAAGTAGTATCTATAAGGAAAGATGAAAAAATATATGACTCGAACTGAGCAATAATGAAATATAAAGGTAAAAGATTCCCAACAAATGTTATGATTATTATTATTATGTTGAGTCACGAGATGACTATATTTAAGATTCATTAATTGAGATTGACTGTTGAATAAGTCCAGCAATCATTTTACTGAGCAGGGATGATGTTCCCCTGATCTCAGAATAAGAGTAGTTTTGAACGACGGAGTTAGGTAAGCCAATAGAGCCCATCCGAATCGATTGCAACTACAAAGTAGAGTTAGTTAGGGAAAATAAGATTTATAGGGAATAATTTATAATAAAAAATCAATAAGCCAGTTCATAATAAGAAAAAATGACGAAGAAAAGAATCAGGAGAAAGGAAATAAAAGATACAGAATTAAGAATAAAAATCGAGTGAGAAGCACGAGAGTTTGAGAAGAAAATGATACAATACAATTGATAATTTCATCAAACTTAGAATCACGTTTTATAAAATGATCAATTTTGGTGGGAGAGCATTATATAACATCACCAAATTCAGATAAATTTTGATAACAATAAGTATGTATAAAAAATGCTAAATGATATTATGTTTGAATAAATAAATTATGTGGATAGTAAAAAATAAATAAAAGGTAATTATCATGGAAGGAGGAGGTGTAATAAACTGAAAGTGATTAATAAGGAAACTAAAATAATAGACTGACAGACAAACGACATTGACCCAACCCCAGAGATTGGCCAGTTAAAAAATCAGAATAAAGAAAGCAAGACGAATGAAGGAGAAGAAGAATGAAAACCAAGAGAGAACAAACCCATGAGGAAGAAAACAAGATGAAACGCATCAAGAAAACTAGACAAGTAATGAAAAATAGAGAAGGGAGAAATAATGTAACCAAAGTAATAAAGACAATGAAATTCGGTTAAGAACCAAAACTATTAATGAATGTTAGTATTGATTAAATGACCATTATGAACCGTCAGTAATATGAAACAATGTATAAAAATACACTAACCAAAAGAGTTAGGGATATATGTAATTTGTTAACTAAGAAAGACACAATATTAATAATGTTATATAGATAGGGGGTAGAGAAAGAGAATAAAATGATGAGAAATAAATGGAAGTTGAATTAGTGAAAGTGATTTATACTAGAGTGATATGATACTAAAGAAACACTAAATAAATTATAATGAACACTAAATAATTTAAGAAAGTGCTAGTGAACAATAAATACAAACATTGTCATAATATAAATAGTAAGAGGAGAGTAGGCTAAGGTAAAGACTGAGTAAAATTACTTATGATTTAGTTTTAAGAGTGAACAATATGTTTTAATTTTAAGAGTGACCAATATGTTTTAATTTTAAGAGTGAACAATAACATTTAACAAGTTACAATGAATAATATTTAGGATAGAACATTTATTCAGTAAATAAGGAACACTAAGTAGTGATATTCACTGTGACGACTAGTAAATAGTATTGTTATAACTTAAAAATGTATTGTAAAAGTTTAAAGGTGTGTTTCACAAGGAAAAGTAATTAGATGGTGTTAATATGGAAGGGAGAGAAAAAAAAGCATTAGAAAATAAGTTTGTATCAACATTAATTCAATACCCATGTTATAAGGGGAGTTTAATGGAAAAAGTTCAATAGAGGTGAGGTTGTTTAGCACCAGAACAACAAATAAGAAATAATGAATTATATAAACTGTTAGTTATGAAATGGATATGGCTGTAAGAGTTATACAGACCATAAGCCTAGATGTTTTATTTTATATTGGAAATGAATAGCAAATAATTAGTAAGTAAGGTTGAATAACACAGTTGTTACTAATTAAAACACATCCAGATACATTAAACATAATTACAAATGCAAAATAACAATTTGGGACTAAATGAAATATGTTGTGTATGAAGCCACAAAAACCCAGTAATGGCTACTTAAATGTGAAACAGGCCTAACGGTCAAACATAAACAATTACTGATTGTACAAAAATCACCATGTAATGGACAAATCCGAGGTGACTAATCCATCAAGGATGAATAATAGTTATTATTAAAAACCAAATATTAAATTAAGGAATTATATAAATAAAGAAATGTAATTAGTAAGTATGAAATTAATTTTAAACTTAGAAAACTTGATAAAACCCAACATTGTGGGGTACCAAAATAACCTTTGTGAGAAAATATAAATGACAGTGCATTTAGATAATAACCCCGAAGGAAGATAAGAGGAGGAAGAAAGTCTGAAGATATGAGAAGATTTGAAACACATTCGAAAATTGATAACAATGTGTTCATGTTGAGATCACCCAATGAGAGTAAACACGTAACCATAGAAACAGCCGTTTAACGAGGTAATTACCGTTAAATACAATGACTTGAAAAGTGACGCTATCGCAAGCCAGATGCGAACTGTCTGTACAACACCTTTTAATGTTTAAAACATCTTAGAAGTGAAACAAAGTGTAGAAATTGAGAGTACAGAAGTCTGATGGATGCAGAATACCATTTCCAGACGGAGAAGACGTTTAAATCAATATGAAATATCCAAATAAGTCCAAACCAACTTTGAAAAAGATGCCGAAGCCTGAATAAAGAACGCAGGAACAATATTGATGCCATAATCATTCCTCCTCTTCATCCCGAATAATACCGTACTGCAAGGCTGTTAAGTATCAGTTAAATTATTTCAACTTCCAAAAAATAAACGCACTTTGAACATTTCTCAATGTATGTTGAATATCACTGAAAAATTTGTTAACTATAGAACTAACCTCATATTTATGTACGACTTATAAACATCTTGTATGACACTTAAACAAAACAATTACCACTACACATTATCCTACATCAGGAAAAAACATTGTAAGGTTGTGTATTTTTAATATTGTAACTGCAGCTGAACCTTTTAACCTGATCCAAACAACCCACAAGCATCGACCGAAATATTTGCTGATCGGCGAAATAAATCGCCATACTGTTTATTTGTATTTAAAAGTCGATAGGTTAACCCTGGAGAGGGAGTCTTATAAAGAATTATCCGGTGCAGAATTATATATGAGCAAATTAATTACAACTTGTGTCTATAAAATATTAACTTCCAATTAATAATAAATGTATACTGTGTGTGTTAAATCGTGTCTTATTTCTATTAGCAAAGTGTATGTTTGAAAATATAATGTATAGTGAAGGTTTCCAATGCGACGTTTAGCGCCTCAAAGTAGCGAATCCCGCAACTGCTATCTCGATTGACACAAAATTGAGAAAAGGCAGGACGGATTGAATTCGTCGCCTCGTTCAAATAGAACATTGATAAGCAAACCATTTTAATTGTTTTCTATAAACAATTTGGCGCCACCCGGAGATAATCCACTACGGTTGAACCTCAAATTGGGAACCACGATACCTGGTCCCCAGTATGTTCGCTACGGGCCCAAACATCGTGAAGTACATCGCCGTGCGAGGACGCAGTGGTAAGAAACACAGACACACTTTCACACTCAGACACACTGTTATATTTTACAGAGGTATACGATTGAACAATAGCGATAATCGACCGATTCGTAATAAATTGGCGCCCAACGTGGGGCTTGAAAAGAGGAAGATACGAAGTTCTAGCGGCGGTCACGAAAGGAGATCAGAATGTACACAAGAGGTTTAGGGAAAAAATTGGCGAAGGAGAAGGAGATGGAAGAAAATAGAGGGGAAGAAGAGGAAGGAACATCGATTGAAGAAGTGGAGACAGCAATAACCACAACAGAACCAACCCAAGACGAAGAAATGGAACCACAAGCGCGTGACAAGGAAGAAGTTAGAGGAGACCCAAACATACTGAAATTAATGGAACTGATGAACAGTATGAACGAAAAATTGGACAGGAACAAGAAAGAAACCAGTGAAAATTTCAAGAAACAGGAGGAGAAATTCGACAAGAATGAGGAGAGTCTGAAACAGATGAAGAAAGAAACCAATGACAATTTGAAACAGATCAATGAGAAAATAGTGAGTACAAATGAAAGTACTAAGCAAGAATTGAGGAAAACAGTTAACCAAAATAATGAAACATTACAACAACGATTGATGGAGGAAATTCAGCAAAGAAACGAAGAATTGAAGGAAGAATTGAGGGAACAGCTGAAGGAGGACCACGAGAAAAATAAAGAAGAAATGAAGCTGCAGATGACACACCAATTAATGGAGTACCGAGAAGAAGCAAAGCAGCAGATTACGGAAATCAATGACAAATTAGAGGAAACGTTGGAGAAGCTAGAGAAGACCAACGAAAATGTTTCTGGAGTCCGCGAGGAAGTACTCAATAAAATGAACCGTCTCGAAGGAGAGAATAAAAGAAGAATTGAGGAAGACCATGAAGAAACAGTCAGAAGATGTACCAAGATAGACCAGGACATACACAAAGTCCGGGAAGAAAACCAGAAAGAGGTAGCAGCTGTACGAACAGATTTGGGAGAACGAATGGAAGGAGTTTACAGCAACTTAAATAAAATAGACAGCAAAGTCGACAAAAACCAACAAAGGATTGACGAAATGCGCAGAATAGAAGAGTCATTACGGGAAGAAGTGGACGCCTGGCGTGACCGACCATGTAACAATAATCATGTTATGAACACGGACAACAGAGATACTATTAACTTCCGTAATTATAAAGGGAACCCTATTGAGTTCTTGAAAAGGGTAGAAGAGCTAATCATCAAAAATCGAGAGACCCGGTGGACAGTAATAAGAGGAATGCTGGACGAAATGTTCAAGGAGACCTATGACAACTGGTGGACTGCCACCCGACCAGACATCCAAAACATTCAAGAATTTAAGACTCAGTTCAAGGCTAAATACTGGTCTGAATCAACTCAGAACATGGTCCGCAATAACCTGAGCAATGGAAGGTATGAAAACCAAAATGGACAATCCCTTACCTCCTACTTCTTGGGAAAAATCTGCATGGCCAGGAATTTGGAACCACGTATACCCGAAGAGTGTCTGGTAATACAGTTATCTTACCACTACAACGACGCCATCCAAAAGGCACGGATGTACAGCCAGGTAAAGACCATCCAAGATATGGCTAGCTTATTGGAAAGCCATGAACACGAGTGGCAGTACAGGAAAAATAGAGGGTACAGTTTCAGGAATAATAGAACCAATGAGGGACAATTGTCACCGAATCAACAGGGAGATAATAAGCCACCGGTAAACAACCCTAACAATTACCAAGGGAACACACGGGGCAATAACGCGTCCAGAAATTTTAACAGAAGTGGAAACAATAATAATAACTTCAGGAACAACTACAGGGGTAACTTCCCATCGAATGGTTACAACAACAATTATCGCCCTGGAAACAATAACAATAATCATAACCATAATCCAGGATACCGGCCACAGGTAAATTACATGAGGGGACAAAGACAACGGAGTCCAAGAAGAAACTATCCCTCATCTAACTATCAGCGAACGTACTCTAACCAGGTACCCGATACAAGAAGTCACCCATTCGAAGAAGATCACAGGAACAGCGCGGATGACCAGAATAATCGACAGGAGCCGAATGCTAACCAGCCATCAAACACTAATGAAGTTAGGGGCAATGAGGTCAACCCTCATTTAAACGCTTAAGGCCAGTGAAAACTGTAGACAGCCTATCACTGGACCAATCTCTTGGGGAAAGTACGACGACGAAAGATATAATCACTATAATTACTACGTATTATCTAAAAAATATCAGAGATGAATTGGTCGAAGAAAGTAATCAACCAATGCCCAGCCGAAATTGTCGGGCCGTACATTATCACACAAGACAAGGGCAACAACACATATGAAATAACCAACCCCACTACCCAGAAAATAAAGGGGGTATATAACCAAGCATCGATTAAAAAATACTATGACGATCAAAATTAACTGAAAAGAATTCAATTTAAAAAAGCCAACCAAGTTAGTTGGAATAAAAAGAAAGAATAATCTCAGCAAGTAAGTTTACTGATAAATAATAATGAAAAAATATATACAAAAAATGAATTTCAAAATTCAAAACAGTTATGTAAGGACAACTTATACAGGTATTTCGAGAATATTTTAGACCAATCATATAAATGGAAAAATAAAATTACCAAGAATCCACATAAAGTAAGAAACAATAACTTACTATAATCTTTGAATAAAAATTAATAATAATGGAGTGAAGTTACAAAACATTCTAATGAAATAAGATTAAGTTACAATAATCTTTAGCCAAGATACGAGGAACAAAAAAAAAAAAAACATACTATAAAGGAATGAGCTAAAAACATTCCTAACTAGTAAGAAACACTAACTTACTATGATATTTAAAAAAGTTATGAAAAAAAAATAATAATATCAATCAAAATGACCAACTTCCAATACTATTTAGAAAGAAATGGGAAGTAAGATTAAGAAAACCAATGATCAAAAACGAAATAAATAAAATAAACATTCTAAGAGTTGTAATATGAATTGAGATGAAACAAAAAGTAATTAAAAATGAATAAAAATGTGAATTGTATCAATAAAAAGCAATGCTTCAAGTAGTATCTATAAGGAAAGATGAAAAAATATATGACTCGAACTGAGCAATAATGAAATATAAAGGTAAAAGATTCCCAACAAATGTTATGATTATTATTATTATGTTGAGTCACGAGATGACTATATTTAAGATTCATTAATTGAGATTGACTGTTGAATAAGTCCAGCAATCATTTTACTGAGCAGGGATGATGTTCCCCTGATCTCAGAATAAGAGTAGTTTTGAACGACGGAGTTAGGTAAGCCAATAGAGCCCATCCGAATCGATTGCAACTACAAAGTAGAGTTAGTTAGGGAAAATAAGATTTATAGGGAATAATTTATAATAAAAAATCAATAAGCCAGTTCATAATAAGAAAAAATGACGAAGAAAAGAATCAGGAGAAAGGAAATAAAAGATACAGAATTAAGAATAAAAATCGAGTGAGAAGCACGAGAGTTTGAGAAGAAAATGATACAATACAATTGATAATTTCATCAAACTTAGAATCACGTTTTATAAAATGATCAATTTTGGTGGGAGAGCATTATATAACATCACCAAATTCAGATAAATTTTGATAACAATAAGTATGTATAAAAAATGCTAAATGATATTATGTTTGAATAAATAAATTATGTGGATAGTAAAAAATAAATAAAAGGTAATTATCATGGAAGGAGGAGGTGTAATAAACTGAAAGTGATTAATAAGGAAACTAAAATAATAGACTGACAGACAAACGACATTGACCCAACCCCAGAGATTGGCCAGTTAAAAAATCAGAATAAAGAAAGCAAGACGAATGAAGGAGAAGAAGAATGAAAACCAAGAGAGAACAAACCCATGAGGAAGAAAACAAGATGAAACGCATCAAGAAAACTAGACAAGTAATGAAAAATAGAGAAGGGAGAAATAATGTAACCCAAAGTAATAAAGACAATGAAATTCGGTTAAGAACCAAAACTATTAATGAATGTTAGTATTGATTAAATGACCATTATGAACCGTCAGTAATATGAAACAATGTATAAAAATACACTAACCAAAAGAGTTAGGGATATATGTAATTTGTTAACTAAGAAAGACACAATATTAATAATGTTATATAGATAGTGGGTAGAGAAAGAGAATAAAATGATGAGAAATAAATGGAAGTTGAATTAGTGAAAGTGATTTATACTAGAGTGATATGATACTAAAGAAACACTAAATAAATTATAATGAACACTAAATAATTTAAGAAAGTGCTAGTGAACAATAAATACAAACATTGTCATAATATAAATAGTAAGAGGAGAGTAGGCTAAGGTAAAGACTGAGTAAAATTACTTATGATTTAGTTTTAAGAGTGAACAATATGTTTTAATTTTAAGAGTGACCAATATGTTTTAATTTTAAGAGTGAACAATAACATTTAACAAGTTACAATGAATAATATTTAGGATAGAACATTTATTCAGTAAATAAGGAACACTAAGTAGTGATATTCACTGTGACGACTAGTAAATAGTATTGTTATAACTTAAAAATGTATTGTAAAAGTTTAAAGGTGTGTTTCACAAGGAAAAGTAATTAGATGGTGTTAATATGGAAGGGAGAGAAAAAAAAGCATTAGAAAATAAGTTTGTATCAACATTAATTCAATACCCATGTTATAAGGGGAGTTTAATGGAAAAAGTTCAATAGAGGTGAGGTTGTTTAGCACCAGAACAACAAATAAGAAATAATGAATTATATAAACTGTTAGTTATGAAATGGATATGGCTGTAAGAGTTATACAGACCATAAGCCTAGATGTTTTATTTTATATTGGAAATGAATAGCAAATAATTAGTAAGTAAGGTTGAATAACACAGTTGTTACTAATTAAAACACATCCAGATACATTAAACATAATTACAAATGCAAAATAACAATTTGGGACTAAATGAAATATGTTGTGTATGAAGCCACAAACACCCAGTAATGGCTACTTAAATGTGAAACAGGCCTAACGGTCAAACATAAACAATTACTGATTGTACAAAAATCACCATGTAATGGACAAATCCGAGGTGACTAATCCATCAAGGATGAATAATAGTTATTATTAAAAACCAAATATTAAATTAAGGAATTATATAAATAAAGAAATGTAATTAGTAAGTATGAAATTAATTTTAAACTTAGAAAACTTGATAAAACCCAACATTGTGGGGTACCAAAATAATCTTTGTGAGAAAATATAAATGACAGTGCATTTAGATAATAACCCCGAAGGAAGATAAGAGGAGGAAGAAAGTCTGAAGATATGAGAAGATTTGAAACACATTCGAAAATTGATAACAATGTGTTCATGTTGAGATCACCCAATGAGAGTAAACACGTAACCATAGAAACAGCCGTTTAACGAGGTAATTACCGTTAAATACAATGACTTGAAAAGTGACGCTATCGCAAGCCAGATGCGAACTGTCTGTACAACACCTTTTAATGTTTAAAACATCTTAGAAGTGAAACAAAGTGTAGAAATTGAGAGTACAGAAGTCTGATGGATGCAGAATACCATTTCCAGACGGAGAAGACGTTTAAATCAATATGAAATATCCAAATAAGTCCAAACCAACTTTGAAAAAGATGCCGAAGCCTGAATAAAGAACGCAGGAACAATATTGATGCCATAATCATTCCTCCTCTTCATCCCGAATAATACCGTACTGCAAGGCTGTTAAGTATCAGTTAAATTATTTCAACTTCCAAAAAATAAACGCACTTTGAACATTTCTCAATGTATGTTGAATATCACTGAAAAATTTGTTAACTATAGAACTAACCTCATATTTATGTACGACTTATAAACATCTTGTATGACACTTAAACAAAACAATTACCACTACACATTATCCTACATCAGGAAAAAACATTGTAAGGTTGTGTATTTTTAATATTGTAACTGCAGCTGAACCTTTTAACCTGATCCAAACAACCCACAAGCATCGACCGAAATATTTGCTGATCGGCGAAATAAATCGCCATACTGTTTATTTGTATTTAAAAGTCGATAGGTTAACCCTGGAGAGGGAGTCTTATAAAGAATTATCCGGTGCAGAATTATATATGAGCAAATTAATTACAACTTGTGTCTATAAAATATTAACTTCCAATTAATAATAAATGTATACTGTGTGTGTTAAATCGTGTCTTATTTCTATTAGCAAAGTGTATGTTTGAAAATATAATGTATAGTGAAGGTTTCCAATGCGACGTTTAGCGCTCAAGTAGCGAATCCCGCAACTGCTATCTCGATTGACACAAAATTGAGAAAAGGCGGGACGGATTGAATTCGTCGCCTCGTTCAAATAGAACATTGATAAGCAAACCATTTTAATTGTTTTCTATAAACAATTTGGCGCCACCCGCAGATAATCCACTACGGTTGAACCTCAAATTGGGAACCACGATACCTGGTCCCCAGTACGTTCGCTACGGGCCCAAACATCGTGAAGTACATCGCCGTGCGAGGACGCAGTGGTAAGAAACACAGACACACTTTCACACTCAGACACACTGTTATATTTTACAGAGGTATACGATTGAACAATAGCGATAATCGACCGATTCGTAATAAATTGGCGCCCAACGTGGGGCTTGAAAAGAGGAAGATACGAAGTTCTAGCGGCGGTCACGAAAGGAGATCAGAATGTACACAAGAGGTTTAGGGAAAAAATTGGCGAAGGAGAAGGAGATGGAAGAAAATAGAGGGGAAGAAGAGGAAGGAACATCGATTGAAGAAGTGGAGACAGCAATAACCACAACAGAACCAACCCAAGACGAAGAAATGGAACCACAAGCGCGTGACAAGGAAGAAGTTAGAGGAGACCCAAACATACTGAAATTAATGGAACTGATGAACAGTATGAACGAAAAATTGGACAGGAACAAGAAAGAAACCAGTGAAAATTTCAAGAAACAGGAGGAGAAATTCGACAAGAATGAGGAGAGTCTGAAACAGATGAAGAAAGAAACCAATGACAATTTGAAACAGATCAATGAGAAAATAGTGAGTACAAATGAAAGTACTAAGCAAGAATTGAGGAAAACAGTTAACCAAAATAATGAAACATTACAACAACGATTGATGGAGGAAATTCAGCAAAGAAACGAAGAATTGAAGGAAGAATTGAGGGAACAGCTGAAGGAGGACCACGAGAAAAATAAAGAAGAAATGAAGCTGCAGATGACACACCAATTAATGGAGTACCGAGAAGAAGCAAAGCAGCAGATTACGGAAATCAATGACAAATTAGAGGAAACGTTGGAGAAGCTAGAGAAGACCAACGAAAATGTTTCTGGAGTCCGCGAGGAAGTACTCAATAAAATGAACCGTCTCGAAGGAGAGAATAAAAGAAGAATTGAGGAAGACCATGAAGAAACAGTCAGAAGATGTACCAAGATAGACCAGGACATACACCAAGTCCGGGAAGAAAACCAGAAAGAGGTAGCAGCTGTACGAACAGATTTGGGAGAACGAATGGAAGGAGTTTACAGCAACTTAAATAAAATAGACAGCAAAGTCGACAAAAACCAACAAAGGATTGACGAAATGCGCAGAATAGAAGAGTCATTACGGGAAGAAGTGGACGCCTGGCGTGACCGACCATGTAACAATAATCATGTTATGAACACGGACAACAGAGATACTATTAACTTCCGTAATTATAAAGGGAACCCTATTGAGTTCTTGAAAAGGGTAGAAGAGCTAATCATCAAAAATCGAGAGACCCGGTGGACAGTAATAAGAGGAATGCTGGACGAAATGTTCAAGGAGACCTATGACAACTGGTGGACTGCCACCCGACCAGACATCCAAAACATTCAAGAATTTAAGACTCAGTTCAAGGCTAAATACTGGTCTGAATCAACTCAGAACATGGTCCGCAATAACCTGAGCAATGGAAGGTATGAAAACCAAAATGGACAATCCCTTACCTCCTACTTCTTGGGAAAAATCTGCATGGCCAGGAATTTGGAACCACGTATACCCGAAGAGTGTCTGGTAATACAGTTATCTTACCACTACAACGACGCCATCCAAAAGGCACGGATGTACAGCCAGGTAAAGACCATCCAAGATATGGCTAGCTTATTGGAAAGCCATGAACACGAGTGGCAGTACAGGAAAAATAGAGGGTACAGTTTCAGGAATAATAGAACCAATGAGGGACAATTGTCACCGAATCAACAGGGAGATAATAAGCCACCGGTAAACAACCCTAACAATTACCAAGGGAACACACGGGGCAATAACGCGTCCAGAAATTTTAACAGAAGTGGAAACAATAATAATAACTTCAGGAACAACTACAGGGGTAACTTCCCATCGAATGGTTACAACAACAATTATCGCCCTGGAAACAATAACAATAATCATAACCATAATCCAGGATACCGGCCACAGGTAAATTACATGAGGGGACAAAGACAACGGAGTCCAAGAAGAAACTATCCCTCATCTAACTATCAGCGAACGTACTCTAACCAGGTACCCGATACAAGAAGTCACCCATTCGAAGAAGATCACAGGAACAGCGCGGATGACCAGAATAATCGACAGGAGCCGAATGCTAACCAGCCATCAAACACTAATGAAGTTAGGGGCAATGAGGTCAACCCTCATTTAAACACTTAAGGCCAGTGAAAACTGTAGACAGCCTATCACTGGACCAATCTCTTGGGGAAAGTACGACGACGAAAGATATAATCACTATAATTACTACGTATTATCTAAAAAATATCAGAGATGAATTGGTCGAAGAAAGTAATCAACCAATGCCCAGCCGAAATTGTCGGGCCGTACATTATCACACAAGACAAGGGCAACAACACATATGAAATAACCAACCCCACTACCCAG
Organism: Magicicada septendecula; assembly: GCA_034769895.1. Lineage (NCBI taxonomy): Eukaryota > Metazoa > Arthropoda > Insecta > Hemiptera > Cicadidae > Magicicada > Magicicada septendecula. The sequence continues at coordinate 176,559,578 of CM068372.1, forward strand.
AAAATAAAGGGGGTATATAACCAAGCATCGATTAAAAAATACTATGACGATCAAAATTAACTGAAAAGAATTCAATTTAAAAAAGCCAACCAAGTTAGTTGGAATAAAAAGAAAGAATAATCTCAGCAAGTAAGTTTACTGATAAATAATAATGAAAAAATATATACAAAAAATGAATTTCAAAATTCAAAACAGTTATGTAAGGACAACTTATACAGGTATTTCGAGAATATTTTAGACCAATCATATAAATGGAAAAATAAAATTACCAAGAATCCACATAAAGTAAGAAACAATAACTTACTATAATCTTTGAATAAAAATTAATAATAATGGAGTGAAGTTACAAAACATTCCTAATGAAATAAGATTAAGTTACAATAATCTTTAGCCAAGATACGAGGAACAAAAAAAAAAAAAAATACTATAAAGGAATGAGCTAAAAACATTCCTAACTAGTAAGAAACACTAACTTACTATGATATTTAAAAAAGTTATGAAAAAAATAATAATAATATCAATCAAAATGACCAACTTCCAATACTATTTAGAAAGAAATGGGAAGTAAGATTAAGAAAACCAATGATCAAAAACGAAATAAATAAAATAAACATTCTAAGAGTTGTAATATGAATTGAGATGAAACAAAAAGTAATTAAAAATGAATAAAAATGTGAATTGTATCAATAAAAAGCAATGCTTCAAGTAGTATCTATAAGGAAAGATGAAAAAATATATGACTCGAACTGAGCAATAATGAAATATAAAGGTAAAAGATTCCCAACAAATGTTATGATTATTATTATTATGTTGAGTCACGAGATGACTATATTTAAGATTCATTAATTGAGATTGACTGTTGAATAAGTCCAGCAATCATTTTACTGAGCAGGGATGATGTTCCCCTGATCTCAGAATAAGAGTAGTTTTGAACGACGGAGTTAGGTAAGCCAATAGAGCCCATCCGAATCGATTGCAACTACAAAGTAGAGTTAGTTAGGGAAAATAAGATTTATAGGGAATAATTTATAATAAAAAATCAATAAGCCAGTTCGTAATAAGAAAAAATGACGAAGAAAAGAATCAGGAGAAAGGAAATAAAAGATACAGAATTAAGAATAAAAATCGAGTGAGAAGCACGAGAGTTTGAGAAGAAAATGATACAATACAATTGATAATTTCATCAAACTTAGAATCACGTTTTATAAAATGATCAATTTTGGTGGGAGAGCATTATATAACATCACCAAATTCAGATAAATTTTGATAACAATAAGTATGTATAAAAAATGCTAAATGATATTATGTTTGAATAAATAAATTATGTGGATAGTAAAAAATAAATAAAAGGTAATTATCATGGAAGGAGGAGGTGTAATAAACTGAAAGTGATTAATAAGGAAACTAAAATAATAGACTGACAGACAAACGACATTGACCCAACCCCAGAGATTGGCCAGTTAAAAAATCAGAATAAAGAAAGCAAGACGAATGAAGGAGAAGAAGAATGAAAACCAAGAGAGAACAAACCCATGAGGAAGAAAACAAGATGAAACGCATCAAGAAAACTAGACAAGTAATGAAAAATAGAGAAGGGAGAAATAATGTAACCCAAAGTAATAAAGACAATGAAATTCGGTTAAGAACCAAAACTATTAATGAATGTTAGTATTGATTAAATGACCATTATGAACCGTCAGTAATATGAAACAATGTATAAAAATACACTAACCAAAAGAGTTAGAGATATATGTAATTTGTTAACTAAGAAAGACACAATATTAATAATGTTATATAGATAGTGGGTAGAGAAAGAGAATAAAATGATGAGAAATAAATGGAAGTTGAATTAGTGAAAGTGATTTATACTAGAGTGATATGATACTAAAGAAACACTAAATAAATTATAATGAACACTAAATAATTTAAGAAAGTGCTAGTGAACAATAAATACAAACATTGTCATAATATAAATAGTAAGAGGAGAGTAGGCTAAGGTAAAGACTGAGTAAAATTACTTATGATTTAGTTTTAAGAGTGAACAATATGTTTTAATTTTAAGAGTGACCAATATGTTTTAATTTTAAGAGTGAACAATAACATTTAACAAGTTACAATGAATAATATTTAGGATAGAACATTTATTCAGTAAATAAGGAACACTAAGTAGTGATATTCACTGTGACGACTAGTAAATAGTATTGTTATAACTTAAAAATGTATTGTAAAAGTTTAAAGGTGTGTTTCACAAGGAAAAGTAATTAGATGGTGTTAATATGGAAGGGAGAGAAAAAAAAGCATTAGAAAATAAGTTTGTATCAACATTAATTCAATACCCATGTTATAAGGGGAGTTTAATGGAAAAAGTTCAATAGAGGTGAGGTTGTTTAGCACCAGAACAACAAATAAGAAATAATGAATTATATAAACTGTTAGTTATGAAATGGATATGGCTGTAAGAGTTATACAGACCATAAGCCTAGATGTTTTATTTTATATTGGAAATGAATAGAAAATAATTAGTAAGTAAGGTTGAATAACACAGTTGTTACTAATTAAAACACATCCAGATACATTAAACATAATTACAAATGCAAAATAACAATTTGGGACTAAATGAAATATGTTGTGTATGAAGCCACAAAAACCCAGTAATGGCTACTTAAATGTGAAACAGGCCTAACGGTCAAACATAAACAATTACTGATTGTACAAAAATCACCATGTAATGGACAAATCCGAGGTGACTAATCCATCAAGGATGAATAATAGTTATTATTAAAAACCAAATATTAAATTAAGGAATTATATAAATAAAGAAATGTAATTAGTAAGTATGAAATTAATTTTAAACTTAGAAAACTTGATAAAACCCAACATTGTGGGGTACCAAAATAATCTTTGTGAGAAAATATAAATGACAGTGCATTTAGATAATAACCCCGAAGGAAGATAAGAGGAGGAAGAAAGTCCGAAGATATGAGAAGATTTGAAACACATTCGAAAATTGATAACAATGTGTTCATGTTGAGATCACCCAATGAGAGTAAACACGTAACCATAGAAACAGCCGTTTAACGAGGTAATTACCGTTAAATACAATGACTTGAAAAGTGACGCTATCGCAAGCCAGATGCGAACTGTCTGTACAACACCTTTTAATGTTTAAAACATCTTAGAAGTGAAACAAAGTGTAGAAATTGAGAGTACAGAAGTCTGATGGATGCAGAATACCATTTCCAGACGGAGAAGACGTTTAAATCAATATGAAATATCCAAATAAGTCCAAACCAACTTTGAAAAAGATGCCGAAGCCTGAATAAAGAACGCAGGAACAATACTGATGCCATAATCATTCCTCCTCTTCATCCCGATTAATACCGTACTGCAAGGCTGTTAAGTATCAGTTAAATTATTTCAACTTCCAAAAAATAAACGCACTTTGAACATTTCTCAATGTATGTTGAATATCACTGAAAAATTTGTTAACTATAGAACTAACCTCATATTTATGTACGACTTATAAACATCTTGTATGACACTTAAACAAAACAATTACCACTACACATTATCCTACATCAGGAAAAAACATTGTAAGGTTGTGTATTTTTAATATTGTAACTGGAGCTGAACCTTTTAACCTGATCCAAACAACCCACAAGCATCGACCGAAATATTTGCTGATCGGCGAAATAAATCGCCATACTGTTTATTTGTATTTAAAAGTCGATAGGTTAACCCTGGAGAGGGAGTCTTATAAAGAATTATCCGGTGCAGAATTATATATGAGCAAATTAATTACAACTTGTGTCTATAAAATATTAACTTCCAATTAATAATAAATGTATACTGTGTGTGTTAAATCGTGTCTTATTTCTATTAGCAAAGTGTATGTTTGAAAATATAATGTATAGTGAAGGTTTCCAATGCGACGTTTAGCGCTCAAGTAGCGAATCCCGCAACTGCTATCTCGATTGACACAAAATTGAGAAAAGGCGGGACGGATTGAATTCGTCGCCTCGTTCAAATAGAACATTGATAAGCAAACCATTTTAATTGTTTTCTATAAACAATTTGGCGCCACCCGGAGATAATCCACTACGGTTGAACCTCAAATTGGGAACCACGATACCTGGTCCCCAGTACGTTCGCTACGGGCCCAAACATCGTGAAGTACATCGCCGTGCGAGGACGCAGTGGTAAGAAACACAGACACACTTTCACACTCAGACACACTGTTATATTTTACAGAGGTATACGATTGAACAATAGCGATAATCGACCGATTCGTAATAAATTGGCGCCCAACGTGGGGCTTGAAAAGAGGAAGATACGAAGTTCTAGCGGCGGTCACGAAAGGAGATCAGAATGTACACAAGAGGTTTAGGGAAAAAATTGGCGAAGGAGAAGGAGATGGAAGAAAATAGAGGGGAAGAAGAGGAAGGAACATCGATTGAAGAAGTGGAGACAGCAATAACCACAACAGAACCAACCCAAGACGAAGAAATGGAACCACAAGCGCGTGACAAGGAAGAAGTTAGAGGAGACCCAAACATACTGAAATTAATGGAACTGATGAACAGTATGAACGAAAAATTGGACAGGAACAAGAAAGAAACCAGTGAAAATTTCAAGAAACAGGAGGAGAAATTCGACAAGAATGAGGAGAGTCTGAAACAGATGAAGAAAGAAACCAATGACAATTTGAAACAGATCAATGAGAAAATAGTGAGTACAAATGAAAGTACTAAGCAAGAATTGAGGAAAACAGTTAACCAAAATAATGAAACATTACAACAACGATTGATGGAGGAAATTCAGCAAAGAAACGAAGAATTGAAGGAAGAATTGAGGGAACAGCTGAAGGAGGACCACGAGAAAAATAAAGAAGAAATGAAGCTGCAGATGACACACCAATTAATGGAGTACCGAGAAGAAGCAAAGCAGCAGATTACGGAAATCAATGACAAATTAGAGGAAACGTTGGAGAAGCTAGAGAAGACCAACGAAAATGTTTCTGGAGTCCGCGAGGAAGTACTCAATAAAATGAACCGTCTCGAAGGAGAGAATAAAAGAAGAATTTGTAGCGGGTCAATTTTTGTGTGTCTTTATTTTATCCGTTTGGGGCATATATTTATGTTTTTATTTATTTCGTTTTCGGGCGGACTGGTATAAAGTATGGTAAAGCTGCATTATTGTGCAATGTAACAGAACAGTGAAACAAAGCAGTAAGGCGCAGTTGTTGTTGAGGAATGCGGCGGAGCATCTGCACCTCCACAAAATTCTGAGAACTTTGTACCTGTGTGTGGTAGCGCACCTACGCAACTGCTCAATCACGCTCAAAGGACGCTCTAACAAAAAACCAAGATGGCTAGAGAGAATAATATTTGTCGTTTTCTTCAAGATCCCCCGGAAGCACTGTTTTAAGTCCCACCCACTTTTATGACATTAGCCAGTGCCTAGTTGAAATCGTCTGCTATCGTCACTCCAACAACTACATGACTAGTATGAGTCGAAATTGGGACGACTAACTGGAAGGCATTGATGTCCGTCGTCTTGACTAAAATGCTCCCGGAGTGGGGAACTGAGAGACGCCAGCAGTTCGTTGTCGACTCCCGCCTGCGCAGGCTGCCCGACAACCAGGGCTCAGAAACAAATTTTTGTAATTAATGTAACAACTAATATAACAGTGTAAAACAGTATAAATTTATATGACCACGGTCGTGTTTAGAAAAAACATCATCAAGAATAATGTTGGAATAACTTAAAATCACCAATTCTCGGGAGAAGATGCGCGTGTGCGGTGACCGCGTGGCCGGCTTTTGGGGTTTGGAATTTGTAATTTAAAATGCTCAGGGTTTAATCATTTACCGTATGATAGAGTGTGTGGCAAAGCTGGGCGGCTTTCTGTGTGTATTTGTGTTTGCCTTTTATGTTTGTGTACTAGAAAAGATAAGGTAAGCCATAGTTAGTAAGTTCAGTTACAAGCAAGGTGCAATGGCGCACAACATGTGACACATGTAAAACCTATATATGGAAAATGTATAAATTCAATATTGCTGATCAATAAAAGAAAAATAATTTCTCTTCCAAAAAATTGAGATTTAAATTCTTTCAAAACCTTATTTCGTTATATGTATCGTCAGAGTTCGTCGAACGAAATGGGTTAGTCCACACTATGCGATCCGGCCAGATCAAAGTCGTAAGGTAAGTGGGAGTTTTAATCTGAATAGATTTAATAATACCAAAATTAAGAAAGTTACAATTGGTGCCGTGATTTCCAGGATTTAATATAACTGAAGAGGGGTTATTTTAACACCGGCCTACATCTGACGATGCATAGCGAAGTAGGGTTATGAAAGCAAATTGATTTGGTAAAATATCAGTTTTGAAATAAAATTACTAATTGACAGTTGTTACGTAAGAAAAAATAGATAAAGTAAAAATGTCCGAGAATACAGAAAAAAGTAGTATAATAAATTCAATTAGGAGTGAAAGTGGCCTTGAGTCGCAATCGCTGGATGAAAGTGGTATGTTGAGGGGGGAGACGGGTGCTGTTACAGAAACAGCTGGCGGCAGTAATGTAATAGTTCATTCCACTCCGATTGCGTCTCAACCACAAGTAAATGAAACAGATGCTGATTCGGGGATTCAATTGACCCCCGTTTCGATTAATAAAAGTAAACAATCAGAGGAAACAAATATGATGAGTATTATGCTCAGTCAATTCGAGAGAATGAATAGTAATTTTGAGACTAAATTCAATATAATGAATAGTCGTTTTGACATAAATGAGAAGGAATTAAATAAACGTTTTGATGATAATGATAAAATTTTAAATATAATGAAAAGTGACTTTAATAATAAGTTAGATGAACAGAGAAGAAAATGTGAACAACAGAATATTCAGCTTCAGCAAAATATAAATATAAAATTTGACGAGTTGATAAATAACATACAAGACAAGAATGTATGTCTTGGAAATGCCAATGAAATGACAAAAATTAGTTCGAATAAAGTAGAACAGAGTAAGAATAATACAAACGAAAGCTGTAATGACAGTGTTGTGTTAGGCAATGAGTTAATAAATAATAATGATGATAATAATAATGAGAATAATAATGTGTTTGAGAAATTGGTATCAGAAAGTGATACGGTAAAAATAAATAATGAAAGTATAGAATGCAGTGATTATGAGATGTTAATGTGTGTCAGTGAGTTAGAGAGAGAGAGAAAAAATAATGTTGTAGTAGAGTGGGGACAGAGGGGAAATTTTCCTTTTATTATTTATGATGATTTAATGTGGTCACAAGAGTTTTTGAAGGGCAAGAGTCCCGTGTTAGTAGAAGAGTTGAGTTTATTTTATTTGTATAAGTTTATACCCTCTGTGCGGAATGATTTTATAAGTATGAGATGGTGCTATGATGAGAGAGATTTAAATAGAGAACTGTTTGTTGAGAGAGAGATAGAGTTATATGAAGTAGAGAGAGATTATGATGAGTTGAAAGAAATACTAGAAGTGTATTTAAACAAGAATGATTTAAGTGATAATACAAAAGTAACTAACCCGATATTGGAAATATTTACTGATGGAGAGTTAACAGAAATACTTAACGCAGACTTGGTGAATGATTATTATGGTATAACAGATAAATTGAAATTGTTTGGTTATGACACACAAGACAACAATATGTGTGTCAATACAATTGAAAAGTGTTATTTAGAACCAAGATTAATTTTTGACGATGGTGGCTGAACTAGAATATCAGTGTACAGACCTTGTTTGAATTTTATAAATTTCTGGTAATGACCTTGCTGATTTGGACATCTGAAGTGAGATACACTTGAACAATTTTGACGTATATTTTGTAAATAATATTGAATTCATTTGTGTGTATTTTGAAATGTAATGTGTATATGTTTTAGAAAATGTATTAATAATAATAATATTATTAATATTTTTGCACTCTAATTAAGTAACAAAATAATTATGAAGACAATAGTTAATGATTTGTAGAATGTTGATAATAATTGAGATATGTTATTTTAATAATCAAATGAATATTTAATTTTAATAATAAATTGAATTAAATAAGTGGAGATGTGTAGATAGTGTGATTGAATATTATGTGTTTGAATTTTATAAGGTAAGTAAATTGTTTGGTGAGATTTTGATTTAATAATAATTAATAAGTAAATAAATGGTAAATGGTTTATTTTGTGGAACATAATGATTAAAAATATGTATTAATAATAAATTTAGAATTTTTGAAAATCTGATTACAACACAGGATAAATTCATCATGATGATAAATAAAAAGAGTTAATGAAAAATTTTAAATATTAATGTTTATAAATTTTTATATAAATTATTTAAAAGAGAATTGTCTGTTTGATGTATGCTAATAATCCAGGTTTATTGCTATTTGTGCAATCATTTTATTGTTGTGTGGTAGATATAGTTGTTGATAAAATGTATTTTTATTATGTGTGTAATTTTTTTTCTAAGCCAATCATTAGACGCCTGGCAGGCAATCAACATAATAGAAGTAAGTGTTGATAAGGTATTACATGTATTTGTTCAATTTTAAGATGTAGTTTCATTGTGTTTTTATTATGTTAGGATATCAGCTGATCAGCAATACCATGTCACTGGTATAGTGGTTTGTAAAGGTTACAAATAATTAATGTTTAGTGTACTACAGACATTTTGAAGTAAAGACAAAAAGAATATGAGAAATAAAATAACAATTTATGCAAATTAATAAAAGATAATTCATGGGTGATAAATGTTTTATGGGACACGTAGACCTGTCCAAATTGAATTAAACGTTAAATGTGAAATGATAGAGGTGAATATAATGTAATGTTGTTTTTGAATTGATGTGATGTAACAGAGTTGGTGAAATATAGATGTTGACACAGTGGTAATGGAGACTTTATGTAGATTTTGAATGATATATGGTTGTTTTTATAGTTAATGAGGTTATTTTGTGTATTTGTAGTAATGAAATGAGATTGAGATTTTTGGGGATGGCAATTTTGTATTAGGGGGTAGTGTATTTGGGGAGTCCGCAACAAGGGTTGGGACGGGATTAGAATAGATTTTAGTGAGGAGGGGCCGCCTTAGGTAGAATCCGGGGGCCAAATAAGGGAAATGAGTTTTGGGAAGGAAACACGTATCCTATGTACAAAGGGTTAGAGAGTATTTTTTTTTATATATGTAGAGAGGGTAGCGATTTGAGTTAAATGGTAAGTTGGGGTTTAGAATGTCCTGATTAGTAGATATTTTTGATAGAGATGGGTGTCATGATAATTGAGTTGATGAATATTAGAGTCAGAGGGAGAAAGTTTATATAGGTATAGAAATCTAATACAGAAAAACGAGAATAAATAATTTACATCACCCCCAGTAAGTTAGAATTAACTGTTAACTAAAGAGAGATTCATGATAAAGAATATACAATTGTTTATTTTTTTAACCAGTGACAGAATTTTGATAAAATTTGAAAATAATGTAAAGTTAAGAATTGTTTGTTTTAAATAATTTAAATGTCAAGTTGATGATTGATTATATTAATATTTTGTTTATTATAAATATTTTATGTTACTATGTTTTGTATTTCAAGGTAGGATATTACAGATATTTGGAGTGTTTTCAGAAATCATACATAACATATGTAAGGTCAAGGGTTTTGGACTTGACCTAGTTATGATCAGCTGATGAGTTCATACACCTACTAAGCTTGTGTATACACCCTAGTAGGAAGCCAATTGTGATTTGTTTGTTTAATTAATTCAAACCAATATTTGAATAATTTTAATAAATGTTATTTAATAAATAAATTTAATAAATATTTAATGAATAATTTTTTTTGAATTTTAAAATTTTGAAAATTTTAAATTTTTTTGGAAAAAAAAAAAATTTTTTTTTGATTTTTCGCCTGCCAGCAAGTGAATATGTTGAGTAATGATTATTTTATTGTGTATGTATTAATGATGTTTCTTTTATTGTATTGCTTTATATTGGTGGGCTATAAATTGTTCTCATGCTAGAGTAAGGATGTATTTGTATTAATAGGAATGTTTAGGTTAAGTCATTGAAACAAAAATTAGAAAAAAGAGGAAGAGAATTTTTTGATAAACGATTATTTTTTGAATTTTGAATTTTTTTAAATTTTTGAAAAATTTTAAAAGAAAGTTTTATTCTTATGTGTTATGGTAATATGTAATGTTAGAGTGTGTGAGCTCAGTATTTGCCAAAGGCAGCCCAGCTTGCAAAAAGGGGATCCATATCGGCGGAGGAGCTGGAATGATTTTAGCCAGGGATTGAGGATTTTTGGGGGTAGTATGTTGAAGGGCTAGGTGGGCTATGGTGCGAGTCTGATCGATTTCTCGGTGTTGGGATCTCTTACGGAGAAGTCCAGTGAGCTCGTTCGGATGAGTCCATGGTCACTGAGCCAGGGGGGTCGTGTACCCATGAGATTAAGAACAAGGGGGTTGTTGGCACCAGTTCCTCTCCGGTCCTCTTCGGGGTTATCGATGAGATTTCTTCTGTCATGAACAGCAGAATTCTCATCGAGGGGGTATTGTAGCGGGTCAATTTTTGTGTGTCTTTATTTTAACCGTTTGGGGCATATATTTATGTTTTTATTTATTTCGTTTTCGGGCGGACTGGTATAAAGTATGGTAAAGCTGCATTATTGTGCAATGTAACAGAACAGTGAAACAAAGCAGTAAGGCGCAGTTGTTGTTGAGGAATGCGGCGGAGCATCTGCACCTCCACAAAATTCTGAGAACTTTGTACCTGTGTGTGGTAGCGCACCTACGCAACTACTCAATCACGCTCAAAGGACGCTCTAACAAAAAACCAAGATGGCTAGAGAGAATAATATTTGTCGTTTTCTTCAAGATCCCCCGGAAGCACTGTTTTAAGTCCCACCCACTTTTATGACATTAGCCAGTGCCTAGTTGAAATCGTCTGCTATCGTCACTCCAACAACTACATGACTAGTATGAGTCTGGGACGACTAACTGGAAGGCATTGATGTCCGTCGTCTTGACTAAAATGCTCCCGGAGTGGGGAACTGAGAGACGCCAGCAGTTCGTTGTCGACTCCCGCCTGCGCAGGCTGCCCGACAACCAGGGCTCAGAAACAAATTTTTGTAATTAATGTAACAACTAATATAACAGTGTAAAACAGTATAAATTTATATGACCACGGTCGTGTTTAGAAAAAACATCATCAAGAATAATGTTGGAATAACTTAAAATCACCAATTCTCGGGAGAAGATGCGCGTGTGCGGTGACCGCGTGGCCGGCTTTTGGGGTTTGGAATTTGTAATTTAAAATGCTCAGGGTTTAATCATTTACCGTACGATAGAGTGTGTGGCAAAGCTGGGCGGCTTTCTGTGTGTATTTGTGTTTGCCTTTTATGTTTGTGTACTAGAAAAGATAAGGTAAGCCATAGCTAGTAAGTTCAGTTTCAAGCAAGGTGCAATGGCGCACAACATGTGACACATGTAAAACCTATATATGGAAAACGTATAAATTCAATATTGCTGATCAATAAAAGAAAAATAATTTCTCTTCCAAAAAATTGAGATTTAAATTCTTTCAAAACCTTATTTCGTTATATGTATCGTCAGAGTTCGTCGAACGAAATGGGTTAGTCCACACTATGCGATCCGGCCAGATCAAAGTCGTAAGGTAAGTGGGAGTTTTAATCTGAATAGATTTAATAATACCAAAATTAATAAAGTTACAAATTGAGGAAGACCATGAAGAAACAGTCAGAAGATGTACCAAGATAGACCAGGACATACACCAAGTCTGGGAAGAAAACCAGAAAGAGGTAGCAGCTGTACGAACAGATTTGGGAGAACGAATGGAAGGAGTTTACAGCAACTTAAATAAAATAGACAGCAAAGTCGACAAAAACCAACAAAGGATTGACTAAATGCGCAGAATAGAAGAGTCATTACAGGAAGAAGTGGACGCCTGGCGTGACCGACCATGTAACAATAATCATGTTATGAACACGGACAACAGAGATACTATTAACTTCCGTAATTATAAAGGGAACCCTATTGAGTTCTTGAAAAGGGTAGAAGAACTAATCATCAAAAATCGAGAGACCCGGTGGACAGTAATAAGAGGAATGCTGGACGAAATGTTCAAGGAGACCTATGACAACTGGTGGACTGCCACCCGACCAGACATCCAAAACGTTCAAGAATTTAAGACTCAGTTCAAGGCTAAATACTGGTCTGAATCAACTCAGAACATGGTCCGCAATAACCTGAGCAATGGAAGGTATGAAAACCAAAATGGACACTCCCTTACCTCCTACTTCTTGGGAAAAATCTGCATGGCCAGGAATTTGGAACCACGTATACCCGAAGAGTGTCTGGTAATACAGTTATCTTACCACTACAACGACGCCATCCAAAAGGCACGGATGTACAGCCAGGTAAAGACCATCCAAGATATGGCTAGCTTATTGGAAAGCCATGAACACGAGTGGCAGTACAGGAAAAATAGAGGGTACAGTTTCAGGAATAATAGAACCAATGAGGGACAATTGTCACCGAATCAACAGGGAGATAATAAGCCACCGGTAAACAACCCTAACAATTACCAAGGGAACACACGGGGCAATAACGCGTCCAGAAATTTTAACAGAAGTGGAAACAATAATAATAACTTCAGGAACAACTACAGGGGTAACTTCCCATCGAATGGTTACAACAACAATTATCGCCCTGGAAACAATAACAATAATCATAACCATAATCCAGGATACCGGCCACAGGTAAATTACATGAGGGGACAAAGACAACGGAGTCCAAGAAGAAACTATCCCTCATCTAACTATCAGCGAACGTACTCTAACCAGGTACCCGATACAAGAAGTCACCCATTCGAAGAAGATCACAGGAACAGCGCGGATGACCAGAATAATCGACAGGAGCCGAATGCTAACCAGCCATCAAACACTAATGAAGTTAGGGGCAATGAGGTCAACCCTCATTTAAACGCTTAAGGCCAGTGAAAACTGTAGACAGCCTATCACTGGACCAATCTCTTGGGGAAAGTACGACGACGAAAGATATAATCACTATAATTACTACGTATTATCTAAAAAATATCAGAGATGAATTGGTCGAAGAAAGTAATCAACCAATGCCCAGCCGAAATTGTCGGGCCGTACATTATCACACAGGACAAGGGCAACAACACATATGAAATAACCAACCCCACTACCCAGAAAATAAAGGGGGTATATAACCAAGCATCGATTAAAAAATACTATGACGATCAAAATTAACTGAAAAGAATTCAATTTAAAAAAGCCAACCAAGTTAGTTGGAATAAAAAGAAAGAATAATCTCAGCAAGTAAGTTTACTGATAAATAATAATGAAAAAATATATACAAAAAATGAATTTCAAAATTCAAAACAGTTATGTAAGGACAACTTATACAGGTATTTCGAGAATATTTTAGACCAATCATATAAATGGAAAAATAAAATTACCAAGAATCCACATAAAGTAAGAAACAATAACTTACTATAATCTTTGAATAAAAATTAATAATAATGGAGTGAAGTTACAAAACATTCCTAATGAAATAAGATTAAGTTACAATAATCTTTAGCCAAGATACGAGGAACAAAAAAAAAAAAACATACTATAAAGGAATGAGCTAAAAACATTCCTAACTAGTAAGAAACACTAACTTACTATGATATTTAAAAAAGTTATGAAAAAAAAAATAATAATATCAATCAAAATGACCAACTTCCAATACTATTTAGAAAGAAATGGGAAGTAAGATTAAGAAAACCAATGATCAAAAACGAAATAAATAAAATAAACATTCTAAGAGTTGTAATATGAATTGAGATGAAACAAAAAGTAATTAAAAATGAATAAAAATGTGAATTGTATCAATAAAAAGCAATGCTTCAAGTAGTATCTATAAGGAAAGATGAAAAAATATATGACTCGAACTGAGCAATAATGAAATATAAAGGTAAAAGATTCCCAACAAATGTTATGATTATTATTATTATGTTGAGTCACGAGATGACTATATTTAAGATTCATTAATTGAGATTGACTGTTGAATAAGTCCAGCAATCATTTTACTGAGCAGGGATGATGTTCCCCTGATCTCAGAATAAGAGTAGTTTTGAACGACGGAGTTAGGTAAGCCAATAGAGCCCATCCGAATCGATTGCAACTACAAAGTAGAGTTAGTTAGGGAAAATAAGATTTATAGGGAATAATTTATAATAAAAAATCAATAAGCCAGTTCGTAATAAGAAAAAATGACGAAGAAAAGAATCAGGAGACAGGAAATAAAAGATACAGAATTAAGAATAAAAATCGAGTGAGAAGCACGAGAGTTTGAGAAGAAAATGATACAATACAATTGATAATTTCATCAAACTTAGAATCACGTTTTATAAAATGATCAATTTTGGTGGGAGAGCATTATATAACATCACCAAATTCAGATAAATTTTGATAACAATAAGTATGTATAAAAAATGCTAAATGATATTATGTTTGAATAAATAAATTATGTGGATAGTAAAAAATAAATAAAAGGTAATTATCATGGAAGGAGGAGGTGTAATAAACTGAAAGTGATTAATAAGGAAACTAAAATAATAGACTGACAGACAAACGACATTGACCCAACCCCAGAGATTGGCCAGTTAAGAAATCAGAATAAAGAAAGCAAGACGAATGAAGGAGAAGAAGAATGAAAACCAAGAGAGAACAAACCCATGAGGAAGAAAACAAGATGAAACGCATCAAGAAAACTAGACAAGTAATGAAAAATAGAGAAGGGAGAAATAATGTAACCCAAAGTAATAAAGACAATGAAATTCGGTTAAGAACCAAAACTATTAATGAATGTTAGTATTGATTAAATGACCATTATGAACCGTCAGTAATATGAAACAATGTATAAAAATACACTAACCAAAAGAGTTAGGGATATATGTAATTTGTTAACTAAGAAAGACACAATATTAATAATGTTATATAGATAGTGGGTAGAGAAAGAGAATAAAATGATGAGAAATAAATGGAAGTTGAATTAGTGAAAGTGATTTATACTAGAGTGATATGATACTAAAGAAACACTAAATAAATTATAATGAACACTAAATAATTTAAGAAAGTGCTAGTGAACAATAAATACAAACATTGTCATAATATAAATAGTAAGAGGAGAGTAGGCTAAGGTAAAGACTGAGTAAAATTACTTATGATTTAGTTTTAAGAGTGAACAATATGTTTTAATTTTAAGAGTGACCAATATGTTTTAATTTTAAGAGTGAACAATAACATTTAACAAGTTACAATGAATAATATTTAGGATAGAACATTTATTCAGTAAATAATGAACACTAAGTAGTGATATTCACTGTGACGACTAGTAAATAGTATTGTTATAACTTAAAAATGTATTGTAAAAGTTTAAAGGTGTGTTTCACAAGGAAAAGTAATTAGATGGTGTTAATATGGAAGGGAGAGAAAAAAAAGCATTAGAAAATAAGTTTGTATCAACATTAATTCAATACCCATGTTATAAGGGGAGTTTAATGGAAAAAGTTCAATAGAGGTGAGGTTGTTTAGCACCAGAACAACAAATAAGAAATAATGAATTATATAAACTGTTAGTTATGAAATGGATATGGCTGTAAGAGTTATACAGACCATAAGCCTAGATGTTTTATTTTATATTGGAAATGAATAGCAAATAATTAGTAAGTAAGGTTGAATAACACAGTTGTTACTAATTAAAACACATCCAGATACATTAAACATAATTACAAATGCAAAATAACAATTTGGGACTAAATGAAATATGTTGTGTATGAAGCCACAAAAACCCAGTAATGGCTACTTAAATGTGAAACAGGCCTAACGGTCAAACATAAACAATTACTGATTGTACAAAAATCACCATGTAATGGACAAATCCGAGGTGACTAATCCATCAAGGATGAATAATAGTTATTATTAAAAACCAAATATTAAATTAAGGAATTATATAAATAAAGAAATGTAATTAGTAAGTATGAAATTAATTTTAAACTTAGAAAACTTGATAAAACCCAACATAATCTTTGTGAGAAAATATAAATGACAGTGCATTTAGATAATAACTCCGAAGGAAGATAAGAGGAGGAAGAAAGTCCGAAGATATGAGAAGATTTGAAACACATTCGAAAATTGATAACAATGTGTTCATGTTGAGATCACCCAATGAGAGTAAACACGTAACCATAGAAACAGCCGTTTAACGAGGTAATTACCGTTAAATACAATGACTTGAAAAGTGACGCTATCGCAAGCCAGATGCGAACTGTCTGTACAACACCTTTTAATGTTTAAAACATCTTAGAAGTGAAACAAAGTGTAGAAATTGAGAGTACAGAAGTCTGATGGATGCAGAATACCATTTCCAGACGGAGAAGACGTTTAAATCAATATGAAATATCCAAATAAGTCCAAACCAACTTTGAAAAAGATGCCGAAGCCTGAATAAAGAACGCAGGAACAATATTGATGCCATAATCATTCCTCCTCTTCATCCCGAATAATACCGTACTGCAAGGCTGTTAAGTATCAGTTAAATTATTTCAACTTCCAAAAAATAAACGCACTTTGAACATTTCTCAATGTATGTTGAATATCACTGAAAAATTTGTTAACTATAGAACTAACCTCATATTTATGTACGACTTATAAACATCTTGTATGACACTTAAACAAAACAATTACCACTACACATTATCCTACATCAGGAAAAAACATTGTAAGGTTGTGTATTTTTAATATTGTAACTGCAGCTGAACCTTTTAACCTGATCCAAACAACCCACAAGCATCGACTGAAATATTTGCTGATCGGCGAAATAAATCGCCATACTGTTTATTTGTATTTAAAAGTCGATAGGTTAACCCTGGAGAGGGAGTCTTATAAAGAATTATCCGGTGCAGAATTATATATGAGCAAATTAATTACAACTTGTGTCTATAAAATATTAACTTCCAATTAATAATAAATGTATACTGTGTGTGTTAAATCGTGTCTTATTTCTATTAGCAAAGTGTATGTTTGAAAATATAATGTATAGTGAAGGTTTCCAATGCGACGTTTAGCGCTCAAGTAGCGAATCCCGCAACTGCTATCTCATTGACACAAAATTGAGAAAAGGCGGGACGGATTGAATTCGTCGCCTCGTTCAAATAGAACATTGATAAGCAAACCATTTTAATTGTTTTCTATAAACAATTTGGCGCCACCCGGAGATAATCCACTACGGTTGAACCTCAAATTGGGAACCACGATACCTGGTCCCCAGAACGTTCGCTACGGGCCCAAACATCGTGAAGTACATCGCCGTGCGAGGACGCAGTGGAAAGAAACACAGACACACTTTCACACTCAGACACACTGTTATATTTTACAGAGGTATACGATTGAACAATAGCGATAATCGACCGATTCGTAATAAATTGGCGCCCAACGTGGGGCTTGAAAAGAGGAAGATACGAAGTTCTAGCGGCGGTCACGAAAGGAGATCAGAATGTACACAAGAGGTTTAGGGAAAAAATTGGCGAAGGAGAAGGAGATGGAAGAAAATAGAGGGGAAGAAGAGGAAGGAACATCGATTGAAGAAGTGGAGACAGCAATAACCACAACAGAACCAACCCAAGACGAAGAAATGGAACCACAAGCACGTGACAAGGAAGAAGTTAGAGGAGACCCAAACATACTGAAATTAATGGAACTGATGAACAGTATGAACGAAAAATTGGACAGGAACAAGAAAGAAACCAGTGAAAATTTCAAGAAACAGGAGGAGAAATTCGACAAGAATGAGGAGAGTCTGAAACAGATGAAGAAAGAAACCAATGACAATTTGAAACAGATCAATGAGAAAATAGTGAGTACAAATGAAAGTACTAAGCAAGAATTGAGGAAAACAGTTAACCAAAATAATGAAACATTACAACAACGATTGATGGAGGAAATTCAGCAAAGAAACGAAGAATTGAAGGAAGAATTGAGGGAACAGCTGAAGGAGGACCACGAGAAAAATAAAGAAGAAATGAAGCTGCAGATGACACACCAATTAATGGAGTACCGAGAAGAAGCAAAGCAGCAGATTACGGAAATCAATGACAAATTAGAGGAAACGTTGGAGAAGCTAGAGAAGACCAACGAAAATGTTTCTGGAGTCCGCGAGGAAGTACTCAATAAAATGAACCGTCTCGAAGGAGAGAATAAAAGAAGAATTGAGGAAGACCATGAAGAAACAGTCAGAAGATGTACCAAGATAGACCAGGACATACACCAAGTCCGGGAAGAAAACCAGAAAGAGGTAGCAGCTGTACGAACAGATTTGGGAGAACGAATGGAAGGAGTTTACAGCAACTTAAATAAAATAGACAGCAAAGTCGACAAAAACCAACAAAGGATTGACGAAATGCGCAGAATAGAAGAGTCATTACGGGAAGAAGTGGACGCCTGGCGTGACCGACCATGTAACAATAATCATGTTATGAACACGGACAACAGAGATACTATTAACTTCCGTAATTATAAAGGGAACCCTATTGAGTTCTTGAAAAGGGTAGAAGAGCTAATCATCAAAAATCGAGAGACCCGGTGGACAGTAATAAGAGGAATGCTGGACGAAATGTTCAAGGAGACCTATGACAACTGGTGGACTGCCACCCGACCAGACATCCAAAACGTTCAAGAATTTAAGACTCAGTTCAAGGCTAAATACTGGTCTGAATCAACTCAGAACATGGTCCGCAATAACCTGAGCAATGGAAGGTATGAAAACCAAAATGGACACTCCCTTACCTCCTACTTCTTGGGAAAAATCTGCATGGCCAGGAATTTGGAACCACGTATACCCGAAGAGTGTCTGGTAATACAGTTATCTTACCACTACAACGACGCCATCCAAAAGGCACGGATGTACAGCCAGGTAAAGACCATCCAAGATATGGCTAGCTTATTGGAAAGCCATGAACACGAGTGGCAGTACAGGAAAAATAGAGGGTACAGTTTCAGGAATAATAGAACCAATGAGGGACAATTGTCACCGAATCAACAGGGAGATAATAAGCCACCGGTAAACAACCCTAACAATTACCAAGGGAACACACGGGGCAATAACGCGTCCAGAAATTTTAACAGAAGTGGAAACAATAATAATAACTTCAGGAACAACTACAGGGGTAACTTCCCATCGAATGGTTACAACAACAATTATCGCCCTGGAAACAATAACAATAATCATAACCATAATCCAGGATACCGGCCACAGGTAAATTACATGAGGGGACAAAGACAACGGAGTCCAAGAAGAAACTATCCCTCATCTAACTATCAGCGAACGTACTCTAACCAGGTACCCGATACAAGAAGTCACCCATTCGAAGAAGATCACAGGAACAGCGCGGATGACCAGAATAATCGACAGGAGCCGAATGCTAACCAGCCATCAAACACTAATGAAGTTAGGGGCAATGAGGTCAACCCTCATTTAAACGCTTAAGGCCAGTGAAAACTGTAGACAGCCTATCACTGGACCAATCTCTTGGGGAAAGTACGACGACGAAAGATATAATCACTATAATTACTACGTATTATCTAAAAAATATCAGAGATGAATTGGTCGAAGAAAGTAATCAACCAATGCCCAGCCGAAATTGTCGGGCCGTACATTATCACACAAGACAAGGGCAACAACACATATGAAATAACCAACCCCACTACCCAGAAAATAAAGGGGGTATATAACCAAGCATCGATTAAAAAATACTATGACGATCAAAATTAACTGAAAAGAATTCAATTTAAAAAAGCCAACCAAGTTAGTTGGAATAAAAAGAAAGAATAATCTCAGCAAGTAAGTTTACTGATAAATAATAATGAAAAAATATATATAAAAAATGAATTTCAAAATTCAAAAAAGTTATGTAAGGACAACTTATACAGGTATTTCGAGAATATTTTAGACCAATCATATAAATGGAAAAATAAAATTACCAAGAATCCACATAAAGTAAGAAACAATAACTTACTATAATCTTTGAATAAAAATTAATAATAATGGAGTGAAGTTACAAAACATTCCTAATGAAATAAGATTAAGTTACAATAATCTTTAGCCAAGATACGAGGAACAAAAAAAAAAAAAACATACTATAAAGGAATGAGCTAAAAACATTCCTAACTAGTAAGAAACACTAACTTACTATGATATTTAAAAAAGTTATGAAAAAAATAATAATAATATCAATCAAAATGACCAACTTCCAATACTATTTAGAAAGAAATGGGAAGTAAGATTAAGAAAACCAATGATCAAAAACGAAATAAATAAAATAAACATTCTAAGAGTTGTAATATGAATTGAGATGAAACAAAAAGTAATTAAAAATGAATAAAAATGTGAATTGTATCAATAAAAAGCAATGCTTCAAGTAGTATCTATAAGGAAAGATGAAAAAATATATGACTCGAACTGAGCAATAATGAAATATAAAGGTAAAAGATTCCCAACAAATGTTATGATTATTATTATTATGTTGAGTCACGAGATGACTATATTTAAGATTCATTAATTGAGATTGACTGTTGAATAAGTCCAGCAATCATTTTACTGAGCAGGGATGATGTTCCCCTGATCTCAGAATAAGAGTAGTTTTGAACGACGGAGTTAGGTAAGCCAATAGAGCCCATCCGAATCGATTGCAACTACAAAGTAGAGTTAGTTAGGGAAAATAAGATTTATAGGGAATAATTTATAATAAAAAATCAATAAGCCAGTTCGTAATAAGAAAAAATGACGAAGAAAAGAATCAGGAGAAAGGAAATAAAAGATACAGAATTAAGAATAAAAATCGAGTGAGAAGCACGAGAGTTTGAGAAGAAAATGATACAATACAATTGATAATTTCATCAAACTTAGAATCACGTTTTATAAAATGATCAATTTTGGTGGGAGAGCATTATATAACATCACCAAATTCAGATAAATTTTGATAACAATAAGTATGTATAAAAAATGCTAAATGATATTATGTTTGAATAAATAAATTATGTGGATAGTAAAAAATAAATAAAAGGTAATTATCATGGAAGGAGGAGGTGTAATAAACTGAAAGTGATTAATAAGGAAACTAAAATAATAGACTGACAGACAAACGACATTGACCCAACCCCAGAGATTGGCCAGTTAAGAAATCAGAATAAAGAAAGCAAGACGAATGAAGGAGAAGAAGAATGAAAACCAAGAGAGAACAAACCCATGAGGAAGAAAACAAGATGAAACGCATCAAGAAAACTAGACAAGTAATGAAAAATAGAGAAGGGAGAAATAATGTAACCTAAAGTAATAAAGACAATGAAATTCGGTTAAGAACCAAAACTATTAATGAATGTTAGTATTGATTAAATGACCATTATGAACCGTCAGTAATATGAAACAATGTATAAAACTACACTAACCAAAAGAGTTAGGGATATATGTAATTTGTTAACTAAGAAAGACACAATATTAATAATGTTATATAGATAGTGGGTAGAGAAAGAGAATAAAATGATGAGAAATAAATGGAAGTTGAATTAGTGAAAGTGATTTATACTAGAGTGATATGATACTAAAGAAACACTAAATAAATTATAATGAACACTAAATAATTTAAGAAAGTGCTAGTGAACAATAAATACAAACATTGTCATAATATAAATAGTAAGAGGAGAGTAGGCTAAGGTAAAGACTGAGTAAAATTACTTATGATTTAGTTTTAAGAGTGAACAATATGTTTTAATTTTAAGAGTGACCAATATGTTTTAATTTTAAGAGTGAACAATAACATTTAACAAGTTACAATGAATAATATTTAGGATAGAACATTTATTCAGTAAATAATGAACACTAAGTAGTGATATTCACTGTGACGACTAGTAAATAGTATTGTTATAACTTAAAAATGTATTGTAAAAGTTTAAAGGTGTGTTTCACAAGGAAAAGTAATTAGATGGTGTTAATATGGAAGGGAGAGAAAAAAAAGCATTAGAAAATAAGTTTGTATCAACATTAATTCAATACCCATGTTATAAGGGGAGTTTAATGGAAAAAGTTCAATAGAGGTGAGGTTGTTTAGCACCAGAACAACAAATAAGAAATAATGAATTATATAAACTGTTAGTTATGAAATGGATTTGGCTGTAAGAGTTATACAGACCATAAGCCTAGATGTTTTATTTTATATTGGAAATGAATAGCAAATAATTAGTAAGTAAGGTTGAATAACACAGTTGTTACTAATTAAAACACATCCAGATACATTAAACATAATTACAAATGCAAAATAACAATTTGGGACTAAATGAAATATGTTGTGTATGAAGCCACAAAAACCCAGTAATGGCTACTTAAATGTGAAACAGGCCTAACGGTCAAACATAAACAATTACTGATTGTACAAAAATCACCATGTAATGGACAAATCCGAGGTGACTAATCCATCAAGGATGAATAATAGTTATTATTAAAAACCAAATATTAAATTAAGGAATTATATAAATAAAGAAATGTAATTAGTAAGTATGAAATTAATTTTAAACTTAGAAAACATGATAAAACCCAACATTGTGGGGTACCAAAATAATCTTTGTGAGAAAATATAAATGACAGTGCATTTAGATAATAACCCCGAAGGAAGATAAGAGGAGGAAGAAAGTCCGAAGATATGAGAAGATTTGAAACACATTCGAAAATTGATAACAATGTGTTCATGTTGAGATCACCCAATGAGAGTAAACACGTAACCATAGAAACAGCCGTTTAACGAGGTAATTACCGTTAAATACAATGACTTGAAAAGTGACGCTATCGCAAGCCAGATGCGAACTGTCTGTACAACACCTTTTAATGTTTAAAACATCTTAGAAGTGAAACAAAGTGTAGAAATTGAGAGTACAGAAGTCTGATGGATGCAGAATACCATTTCCAGACGGAGAAGACGTTTAAATCAATATGAAATATCCAAATAAGTCCAAACCAACTTTGAAAAAGATGCCGAAGCCTGAATAAAGAACGCAGGAACAATATTGATGCCATAATCATTATTTATTATAATTATAATTCATCCCGATTAATACCGTACTGCAAGGCTGTTAAGTATCAGTTAAATTATTTCAACTTCCAAAAAATAAACGCACTTTGAACATTTCTCAATGTATGTTGAATATCACTGAAAAATTTGTTAACTATAGAACTAACCTCATATTTATGTACGACTTATAAACATCTTGTATGACACTTAAACAAAACAATTACCACTACACATTATCCTACATCAGGAAAAAACATTGTAAGGTTGTGTATTTTTAATATTGTAACTGGAGCTGAACCTTTTAACCTGATCCAAACAACCCACAAGCATCGACCGAAATATTTGCTGATCGGTGAAATAAATCGCCATACTGTTTATTTGTATTTAAAAGTCGATAGGTTAACCCTGGAGAGGGAGTCTTATAAAGAATTATCCGGTGCAGAATTATATATGAGCAA
This sequence comes from Magicicada septendecula, assembly GCA_034769895.1. Lineage (NCBI taxonomy): Eukaryota > Metazoa > Arthropoda > Insecta > Hemiptera > Cicadidae > Magicicada > Magicicada septendecula. The sequence goes on from CM068372.1 coordinate 176,583,218, forward strand.
ATTAATTACAACTTGTGTCTATAAAATATTAACTTCCAATTAATAATAAATGTATACTGTGTGTGTTAAATCGTGTCTTATTTCTATTAGCAAAGTGTATGTTTGAAAATATAATGTATAGTGAAGGTTTCCAATGCCACGTTTAGCGCTCAAGTAGCGAATCCCGCAACTGCTATCTCGATTGACACAAAATTGAGAAAAGGCGGGACGGATTGAATTCGTCGCCTCGTTCAAATAGAACATTGATAAGCAAACCATTTTAATTGTTTTCTATAAACAATTTGGCGCCACCCGGAGATAATCCACTACGGTTGAACCTCAAATTGGGAACCACGATACCTGGTCCCCAGTACGTTCGCTACGGGCCCAAACATCGTGAAGTACATCGCCGTGCGAGGACGCAGTGGTAAGAAACACAGACACACTTTCACACTCAGACACACTGTTATATTTTACAGAGGTATACGATTGAACAATAGCGATAATCGACCAATTCGTAATAAATTGGCGCCCAACGTGGGGCTTGAAAAGAGGAAGATACGAAGTTCTAGCGGCGGTCACGAAAGGATATCAGAATGTACACAAGAGGTTTAGGGAAAAAATTGGCGAAGGAGAAGGAGATGGAAGAAAATAGAGGGGAAGAAGAGGAAGGAACATCGATTGAAGAAGTGGAGACAGCAATAACCACAACAGAACCAACCCAAGACGAAGAAATGGAACCACAAGCGCGTGACAAGGAAGAAGTTAGAGGAAACCCAAACATACTGAAATTAATGGAACTGATGAACAGTATGAACGAAAAATTGGACAGGAACAAGAAAGAAACCAGTGAAAATTTAAAGAAACAGGAGGAGAAATTCGACAAGAATGAGGAGAGTCTGAAACAGATGAAGAAAGAAACCAATGACAATTTGAAACAGATCAATGAGAAAATAGTGAGTACAAATGAAAGTACTAAGCAAGAATTGAGGAAAACAGTTAACCAAAATAATGAAACATTACAACAACGATTGATGGAGGAAATTCAGCAAAGAAACGAAGAATTGAAGGAAGAATTGAGGGAACAGCTGAAGGAGGACCACGAGAAAAATAAAGAAGAAATGAAGCTGCAGATGACACACCAATTAATGGAGTACCGAGAAGAAGCAAAGCAGCAGATTACGGAAATCAATGACAAATTAGAGGAACGTTGGAGAAGCTAGAGAAGACCAACGAAAATGTTTCTGGAGTCCGCGAGGAAGTACTCAATAAAATGAACCGTCTCGAAGGAGAGAATAAAAGAAGAATTGAGGAAGACCATGAAGAAACAGTCAGAAGATGTAGCAAGATAGACCAGGACATACACCAAGTCCGGGAAGAAAACCAGAAAGAGGTAGCAGCTGTACGAACAGATTTGGGAGAACGAATGGAAGGAGTTTACAGCAACTTAAATACAATAGACAGCAAAGTCGACAAAAACCAACAAAGGATTGACGAAATGCGCAGAATAGAAGAGTCATTACGGGAAGAATTGGACGCCTGGCGTGACCGACCATGTAACAATAATCATGTTATGAACACGGACAACAGAGATACTATTAACTTCCGTAATTATAAAGGGAACCCTATTGATTTCTTGAAAAGGGTAGAAGAGCTAATCATCAAAAATCGAGAGACCCGGTGGACAGTAATAAGAGGAATGCTGGACGAAATGTTCAAGGAGACCTATGACAACTGGTGGACTGCCACCCGACCAGACATCCAAAACATTCAAGAATTTAAGACTCAGTTCAAGGCTAAATACTGGTCTGAATCAACTCAGAACATGGTCCGCAATAACCTGAGCAATGGAAGGTATGAAAACCAAAATGGACAATCCCATACCTCCTACTTCTTGGGAAAAATCTGCATGGCCAGGAATTTGGAACCACGTATACCCGAAGAGTGTCTGGTAATACAGTTATCTTACCACTACAACGACGCCATCCAAAAGGCACGGATGTACAGCCAGGTAAAGACCATCCAAGATATGGCTAGCTTATTGGAAAGCCATGAACACGAGTGGCAGTACAGGAAAAATAGAGGGTACAGTTTCAGGAATAATAGAACCAATGAGGGACAATTGTCACCGAATCAACAGGGAGATAATAAGCCACCGGTAAACAACCCTAACAATTACCAAGGGAACACACGGGGCAATAACGCGTCCAGAAATTTTAACAGAAGTGGAAACAATAATAATAACTTCAGGAACAACTACAGGGGTAACTTCCCATCGAATGGTTACAACAACAATTATCGCCCTGGAAACAATAACAATAATCATAACCATAATCCAGGATACCGGCCACAGGTAAATTACATGAGGGGACAAAGACAACGGAGTCCAAGAAGAAACTATCCCTCATCTAACTATCAGCGAACGTACTCTAACCAGGTACCCGATACAAGAAGTCACCCATTCGAAGAAGATCACAGGAACAGCGCGGATGACCAGAATAATCGACAGGAGCCGAATGCTAACCAGCCATCAAACACTAATGAAGTTAGGGGCAATGAGGTCAACCCTCATTTAAACGCTTAAGGCCAGTGAAAACTGTAGACAGCCTATCACTGGACCAATCTCTTGGGGAAAGTACGACGACGAAAGATATAATCACTATAATTACTACGTATTATCTAAAAAATATCAGAGATGAATTGGTCGAAGAAAGTAATCAACCAATGCCCAGCCGAAATTGTCGGGCCGTACATTATCACACAAGACAAGGGCAACAACACATATGAAATAACCAACCCCACTACCCAGAAAATAAAGGGGGTATATAACCAAGCATCGATTAAAAAATACTATGACGATCAAAATTAACTGAAAAGAATTCAATTTAAAAAAGCCAACCAAGTTAGTTGGAATAAAAAGAAAGAATAATCTCAGCAAGTAAGTTTACTGATAAATAATAATGAAAAAATATATACAAAAAATGAATTTCAAAATTCAAAACAGTTATGTAAGGACAACTTATACAGGTATTTCGAGAATATTTTAGACCAATCATATAAATGGAAAAATAAAATTACCAAGAATCCACATAAAGTAAGAAACAATAACTTACTATAATCTTTGAATAAAAATTAATAATAATGGAGTGAAGTTACAAAACATTCCTAATGAAATAAGATTAAGTTACAATAATCTTTAGCCAAGATACGAGGAACAAAAAAAAAAAAAAAACATACTATAAAGGAATGAGCTAAAAACATTCCTAACTAGTAAGAAACACTAACTTACTATGATATTTAAAAAAGTTATGAAAAAAAAAATAATAATATCAATCAAAATGACCAACTTCCAATACTATTTAGAAAGAAATGGGAAGTAAGATTAAGAAAACCAATGATCAAAAACGAAATAAATAAAATAAACATTCTAAGAGTTGTAATATGAATTGAGATGAAACAAAAAGTAATTAAAAATGAATAAAAATGTGAATTGTATCAATAAAAAGCAATGCTTCAAGTAGTATCTATAAGGAAAGATGAAAAAATATATGACTCGAACTGAGCAATAATGAAATATAAAGGTAAAAGATTCCCAACAAATGTTATGATTATTATTATTATGTTGAGTCACGAGATGACTATATTTAAGATTCATTAATTGAGATTGACTGTTGAATAAGTCCAGCAATCATTTTACTGAGCAGGGATGATGTTCCCCTGATCTCAGAATAAGAGTAGTTTTGAACGACGGAGTTAGGTAAGCCAATAGAGCCCATCCGAATCGATTGCAACTACAAAGTAGAGTTAGTTAGGGAAAATAAGATTTATAGGGAATAATTTATAATAAAAAATCAATAAGCCAGTTCGTAATAAGAAAAAATGACGAAGAAAAGAATCAGGAGAAAGGAAATAAAAGATACAGAATTAAGAATAAAAATCGAGTGAGAAGCACGAGAGTTTGAGAAGAAAATGATACAATACAATTGATAATTTCATCAAACTTAGAATCACGTTTTATAAAATGATCAATTTTGGTGGGAGAGCATTATATAACATCACCAAATTCAGATAAATTTTGATAACAATAAGTATGTATAAAAAATGCTAAATGATATTATGTTTGAATAAATAAATTATGTGGATAGTAAAAAATAAATAAAAGGTAATTATCATGGAAGGAGGAGGTGTAATAAACTGAAAGTGATTAATAAGGAAACTAAAATAATAGACTGACAGACAAACGACATTGACCCAACCCCAGAGATTGGCCAGTTAAGAAATCAGAATAAAGAAAGCAAGACGAATGAAGGAGAAGAAGAATGAAAACCAAGAGAGAACAAACCCATGAGGAAGAAAACAAGATGAAACGCATCAAGAAAACTAGACAAGTAATGAAAAATAGAGAAGGGAGAAATAATGTAACCCAAAGTAATAAAGACAATCAAATTCGGTTAAGAACCAAAACTATTAATGAATGTTAGTATTGATTAAATGACCATTATGAACCGTCAGTAATATGAAACAATGTATAAAAATACACTAACCAAAAGAGTTAGGGATATATGTAATTTGTTAACTAAGAAAGACACAATATTAATAATGTTATATAGATAGTGGGTAGAGAAAGAGAATAAAATGATGAGAAATAAATGGAAGTTGAATTAGTGAAAGTGATTTATACTAGAGTGATATGATACTAAAGAAACACTAAATAAATTATAATGAACACTAAATAATTTAAGAAAGTGCTAGTGAACAATAAATACAAACATTGTCATAATATAAATAGTAAGAGGAGAGTAGGCTAAGGTAAAGACTGAGTAAAATTACTTATGATTTAGTTTTAAGAGTGAACAATATGTTTTAATTTTAAGAGTGACCAATATGTTTTAATTTTAAGAGTGAACAATAACATTTAACAAGTTACAATGAATAATATTTAGGATAGAACATTTATTCAGTAAATAATGAACACTAAGTAGTGATATTCACTGTGACGACTAGTAAATAGTATTGTTATAACTTAAAAATGTATTGTAAAAGTTTAAAGGTGTGTTTCACAAGGAAAAGTAATTAGATGGTGTTAATATGGAAGGGAGAGAAAAAAAAGCATTAGAAAATAAGTTTGTATCAACATTAATTCAATACCCATGTTATAAGGGGAGTTTAATGGAAAAAGTTCAATAGAGGTGAGGTTGTTTAGCACCAGAACAACAAATAAGAAATAATGAATTATATAAACTGTTAGTTATGAAATGGATATGGCTGTAAGAGTTATACAGACCATAAGCCTAGATGTTTTATTTTATATTGGAAATGAATAGCAAATAATTAGTAAGTAAGGTTGAATAACACAGTTGTTACTAATTAAAACACATCCAGATACATTAAACATAATTACAAATGCAAAATAACAATTTGGGACTAAATGAAATATGTTGTGTATGAAGCCACAAAAACCCAGTAATGGCTACTTAAATGTGAAACAGGCCTAACGGTCAAACATAAACAATTACTGATTGTACAAAAATCACCATGTAATGGACAAATCCGAGGTGACTAATCCATCAAGGATGAATAATAGTTATTATTAAAAACCAAATATTAAATTAAGGAATTATATAAATAAAGAAATGTAATTAGTAAGTATGAAATTAATTTTAAACTTAGAAAACTTGATAAAACCCAACATTGTGGGGTACCAAAATAATCTTTGTGAGAAAATATAAATGACAGTGCATTTAGATAATAACCCCGAAGGAAGATAAGAGGAGGAAGAAAGTCCGAAGATATGAGAAGATTTGAAACACATTCGAAAATTGATAACAATGTGTTCATGTTGAGATCACCCAATGAGAGTAAACACGTAACCATAGAAACAGCCGTTTAACGAGGTAATTACCATTAAATACAATGACTTGAAAAGTGACGCTATCGCAAGCCAGATGCGAACTGTCTGTACAACACCTTTTAATGTTTAAAACATCTTAGAAGTGAAACAAAGTGTAGAAATTGAGAGTACAGAAGTCTGATGGATGCAGAATACCATTTCCAGACGGAGAAGACGTTTAAATCAATATGAAATATCCAAATAAGTCCAAACCAACTTTGAAAAAGATGCCGAAGCCTGAATAAAGAACGCAGGAACAATATTGATGCCATAATCATTCCTCCTCTTCATCCCGATTAATACCGTACTGCAAGGCTGTTAAGTATCAGTTAAATTATTTCAACTTCCAAAAAATAAACGCACTTTGAACATTTCTCAATGTATGTTGAATATCACTGAAAAATTTGTTAACTATAGAACTAACCTCATATTTATGTACGACTTATAAACATCTTGTATGACACTTAAACAAAACAATTACCACTACACATTATCCTACATCAGGAAAAAACATTGTAAGGTTGTGTATTTTTAATATTGTAACTGGAGCTGAACCTTTTAACCTGATCCAAACAACCCACAAGCATCGACCGAAATATTTGCTGATCGGTGAAATAAATCGCCATACTGTTTATTTGTATTTAAAAGTCGATAGGTTAACCCTGGAGAGGGAGTCTTATAAAGAATTATCCGGTGCAGAATTATATATGAGCAAATTAATTACAACTTGTGTCTATAAAATATTAACTTCCAATTAATAATAAATGTATACTGTGTGTGTTAAATCGTGTCTTATTTCTATTAGCAAAGTGTATGTTTGAAAATATAATGTATAGTGAAGGTTTCCAATGCCACGTTTAGCGCTCAAGTAGCGAATCCCGCAACTGCTATCTCGATTGACACAAAATTGAGAAAAGGCGGGACGGATTGAATTCGTCGCCTCGTTCAAATAGAACATTGATAAGCAAACCATTTTAATTGTTTTCTATAAACAATTTGGCGCCACCCGGAGATAATCCACTACGGTTGAACCTCAAATTGGGAACCACGATACCTGGTCCCCAGTACGTTCGCTACGGGCCCAAACATCGTGAAGTACATCGCCGTGCGAGGACGCAGTGGTAAGAAACACAGACACACTTTCACACTCAGACACACTGTTATATTTTACAGAGGTATACGATTGAACAATAGCGATAATCGACCGATTCGTAATAAATTGGCGCCCAACGTGGGGCTTGAAAAGAGGAAGATACGAAGTTCTAGCGGCGGTCACGAAAGGAGATCAGAATGTACACAAGAGGTTTAGGGAAAAAATTGGCGAAGGAGAAGGAGATGGAAGAAAATAGAGGGGAAGAAGAGGAAGGAACATCGATTGAAGAAGTGGAGACAGCAATAACCACAACAGAACCAACCCAAGACGAAGAAATGGAACCACAAGCGCGTGACAAGGAAGAAGTTAGAGGAGACCCAAACATACTGAAATTAATGGAACTGATGAACAGTATGAACGAAAAATTGGACAGGAACAAGAAAGAAACCAGCGAAAATTTCAAGAAACAGGAGGAGACATTCGACAAGAATGAGGAGAGTCTGAAACAGATGAAGAAAGAAACCAATGACAATTTGAAACAGATCAATGAGAAAATAGTGAGTACAAATGAAAGTACTAAGCAAGAATTGAGGAAAACAGTTAACCAAAATAATGAAACATTACAACAAATAATGAAACATTACAACAACGATTGATGGAGGAAATTCAGCAAAGAAACGAAGAATTGAAGGAAGAATTGAGGGAACAGCTGAAGGAGGACCACGAGAAAAATAAAGAAGAAATGAAGCTGCAGATGACACACCAATTAATGGAGTACCGAGAAGAAGCAAAGCAGCAGATTACGGAAATCAATGACAAATTAGAGGAAACGTTGGAGAAGCTAGAGAAGACCAACGAAAATGTTTCTGGAGTCCGCGAGGAAGTACTCAATAAAATGAACCGTCTCGAAGGAGAGAATAAAAGAAGAATTGAGGAAGACCATGAAGAAACAGTCAGAAGATGTACCAAGATAGACCAGGACATACACCAAGTCCGGGAAGAAAACCAGAAAGAGGTAGCAGCTGTACAAACAGATTTGGGAGAACGAATGGAAGGAGTTTACAGCAACTTAAATAAAATAGACAGCAAAGTCGACAAAAACCAACAAAGGATTGACGAAATGCGCAGAATAGAAGAGTCATTACGGGAAGAAGTGGACGCCTGGCGTGACCGACCATGTAACAATAATCATGTTATGAACACGGACAACAGAGATACTATTAACTTCCGTAATTATAAAGGGAACCCTATTGAGTTCTTGAAAAGGGTAGAAGAGCTAATCATCAAAAATCGAGAGACCCGGTGGACAGTAATAAGAGGAATGCTGGACGAAATGTTCAAGGAGACCTATGACAACTGGTGGACTGCCACCCGACCAGACATCCAAAACGTTCAAGAATTTAAGACTCAGTTCAAGGCTAAATACTGGTCTGAATCAACTCAGAACATGGTCCGCAATAACCTGAGCAATGGAAGGTATGAAAACCAAAATGGACACTCCCTTACCTCCTACTTCTTGGGAAAAATCTGCATGGCCAGGAATTTGGAACCACGTATACCCGAAGAGTGTCTGGTAATACAGTTATCTTACCACTACAACGACGCCATCCAAAAGGCACGGATGTACAGCCAGGTAAAGACCATCCAAGATATGGCTAGCTTATTGGAAAGCCATGAACACGAGTGGCAGTACAGGAAAAATAGAGGGTACAGTTTCAGGAATAATAGAACCAATGAGGGACAATTGTCACCGAATCAACAGGGAGATAATAAGCCACCGGTAAACAACCCTAACAATTACCAAGGGAACACACGGGGCAATAACGCGTCCAGAAATTTTAACAGAAGTGGAAACAATAATAATAACTTCAGGAACAACTACAGGGGTAACTTCCCATCGAATGGTTACAACAACAATTATCGCCCTGGAAACAATAACAATAATCATAACCATAATCCAGGATACCGGCCACAGGTAAATTACATGAGGGGACAAAGACAACGGAGTCCAAGAAGAAACTATCCCTCATCTAACTATCAGCGAACGTACTCTAACCAGGTACCCGATACAAGAAGTCACCCATTCGAAGAAGATCACAGGAACAGCGCGGATGACCAGAATAATCGACAGGAGCCGAATGCTAACCAGCCATCAAACACTAATGAAGTTAGGGGCAATGAGGTCAACCCTCATTTAAACGCTTAAGGCCAGTGAAAACTGTAGACAGCCTATCACTGGACCAATCTCTTGGGGAAAGTACGACGACGAAAGATATAATCACTATAATTACTACGTATTATCTAAAAAATATCAGAGATGAATTGGTCGAAGAAAGTAATCAACCAATGCCCAGCCGAAATTGTCGGGCCGTACATTATCACACAAGACAAGGGCAACAACACATATGAAATAACCAACCCCACTACCCAGAAAATAAAGGGGGTATATAACCAAGCATCGATTAAAAAATACTATGACGATCAAAATTAACTGAAAAGAATTCAATTTAAAAAAGCCAACCAAGTTAGTTGGAATAAAAAGAAAGAATAATCTCAGCAAGTAAGTTTACTGATAAATGATAATGAAAAAATATATATAAAAAATGAATTTCAAAATTCAAAAAAGTTATGTAAGGACAACTTATACAGGTATTTCGAGAATATTTTAGACCAATCATATAAATGGAAAAATAAAATTACCAAGAATCCACATAAAGTAAGAAACAATAACTTACTATAATCTTTGAATAAAAATTAATAATAATGGAGTGAAGTTACAAAACATTCCTAATGAAATAAGATTAAGTTACAATAATCTTTAGCCAAGATACGAGGAACAAAAAAAAAAAAAAACATACTATAAAGGAATGAGCTAAAAACATTCCTAACTAGTAAGAAACACTAACTTACTATGATATTTAAAAAAGTTATGAAAAAAAAAATAATAATATCAATCAAAATGACCAACTTCCAATACTATTTAGAAAGAAATGGGAAGTAAGATTAAGAAAACCAATGATCAAAAACGAAATAAATAAAATAAACATTCTAAGAGTTGTAATATGAATTGAGATGAAACAAAAAGTAATTAAAAATGAATAAAAATGTGAATTGTATCAATAAAAAGCAATGCTTCAAGTAGTATCTATAAGGAAAGATGAAAAAATATATGACTCGAACTGAGCAATAATGAAATATAAAGGTAAAAGATTCCCAACAAATGTTATGATTATTATTATTATGTTGAGTCACGAGATGACTATATTTAAAATTCATTAATTGAGATTGACTGTTGAATAAGTCCAGCAATCATTTTACTGAGCAGGGATGATGTTCCCCTGATCTCAGAATAAGAGTAGTTTTGAACGACGGAGTTAGGTAAGCCAATAGAGCCCATCCGAATCGATTGCAACTACAAAGTAGAGTTAGTTAGGGAAAATAAGATTTATAGGGAATAATTTATAATAAAAAATCAATAAGCCAGTTCGTAATAAGAAAAAATGACGAAGAAAAGAATCAGGAGAAAGGAAATAAAAGATACAGAATTAAGAATAAAAATCGAGTGAGAAGCACGAGAGTTTGAGAAGAAAATGATACAATACAATTGATAATTTCATCAAACTTAGAATCACGTTTTATAAAATGATCAATTTTGGTGGGAGAGCATTATATAACATCACCAAATTCAGATAAATTTTGATAACAATAAGTATGTATAAAAAATGCTAAATGATATTATGTTTGAATAAATAAATTATGTGGATAGTAAAAAATAAATAAAAGGTAATTATCATGGAAGGAGGAGGTGTAATAAACTGAAAGTGATTAATAAGGAAACTAAAATAATAGACTGACAGACAAACGACATTGACCCAACCCCAGAGATTGGCCAGTTAAGAAATCAGAATAAAGAAAGCAAGACGAATGAAGGAGAAGAAGAATGAAAACCAAGAGAGAACAAACCCATGAGGAAGAAAACAAGATGAAACGCATCAAGAAAACTAGACAAGTAATGAAAAATAGAGAAGGGAGAAATAATGTAACCCAAAGTAATAAAGACAATGAAATTCGGTTAAGAACCAAAACTATTAATGAATGTTAGTATTGATTAAATGACCATTATGAACCGTCAGTAATATGAAACAATGTATAAAAATACACTAACCAAAAGAGTTAGGGATATATGTAATTTGTTAACTAAGAAAGACACAATATTAATAATGTTATATAGATAGTGGGTAGAGAAAGAGAATAAAATGATGAGAAATAAATGGAAGTTGAATTAGTGAAAGTGATTTATACTAGAGTGATATGATACTAAAGAAACAATAAATAAATTATAATGAACACTAAATAATTTAAGAAAGTGCTAGTGAACAATAAATACAAACATTGTCATAATATAAATAGTAAGAGGAGAGTAGGCTAAGGTAAAGACTGAGTAAAATTACTTATGATTTAGTTTTAAGAGTGAACAATATGTTTTAATTTTAAGAGTGACCAATATGTTTTAATTTTAAGAGTGAACAATAACATTTAACAAGTTACAATGAATAATATTTAGGATAGAACATTTATTCAGTAAATAATGAACACTAAGTAGTGATATTCACTGTGACGACTAGTAAATAGTATTGTTATAACTTAAAAATGTATTGTAAAAGTTTAAAGGTGTGTTTCACAAGGAAAAGTAATTAGATGGTGTTAATATGGAAGGGAGAGAAAAAAAAGCATTAGAAAATAAGTTTGTATCAACATTAATTCAATACCCATGTTATAAGGGGAGTTTAATGGAAAAAGTTCAATAGAGGTGAGGTTGTTTAGCACCAGAACAACAAATAAGAAATAATGAATTATATAAACTGTTAGTTATGAAATGGATATGGCTGTAAGAGTTATACAGACCATAAGCCTAGATGTTTTATTTTATATTGGAAATGAATAGCAAATAATTAGTAAGTAAGGTTGAATAACACAGTTGTTACTAATTAAAACACATCCAGATACATTAAACATAATTACAAATGCAAAATAACAATTTGGGACTAAATGAAATATGTTGTGTATGAAGCCACAAAAACCCAGTAATGGCTACTTAAATGTGAAACAGGCCTAACGGTCAAACATAAACAATTACTGATTGTACAAAAATCACCATGTAATGGACAAATCCGAGGTGACTAATCCATCAAGGATGAATAATAGTTATTATTAAAAACCAAATATTAAATTAAGGAATTATATAAATAAAGAAATGTAATTAGTAAGTATGAAATTAATTTTAAACTTAGAAAACTTGATAAAACCCAACATTGTGGGGTACCAAAATAATCTTTGTGAGAAAATATAAATGACAGTGCATTTAGATAATAACCCCGAAAGAAGATAAGAGGAGGAAGAAAGTCCGAAGATATGAGAAGATTTGAAAGAAATTCGAAAATTGATAACAATGTGTTCATGTTGAGATCACCCAATGAGAGTAAACACGTAACCATGGAAACAGCCGTTTAACGAGGTAATTACCGTTAAATACAATGACTTGAAAAGTGACGCTATCGCAAGCCAGATGCGAATTGTCTGTACAACACCTTTTAATGTTTAAAACATCTTAGAAGTGAAACAAAGTGTAGAAATTGAGAGTACAGAAGTCTGATGGATGCAGAAAACAATTTCCAGAGGGAGAAGACGTTTAAATCAATATGAAATATCCAAATAAGTCCAAACCAACTTTGAAAAAGATGCCGAAGCCTGAATAAAGAACGCAGGAACAATATTGATGCCATAATCATTCCTCCTCTTCATCCCGAATATACCGTACTGCAAGGCTGTTAAGTATCAGTTAAATTATTTCAACTTCCAAAAAATAAACGCACTTTGAACATTTCTCAATGTATGTTGAATACCACTAAATCATTTTTATTCTCTTACAAGGATTGATCCATAAAATTATATCACTGATAAATTTGTTAACTATAGAACTAACCTCATATTTATGTACGACTTATAAACATCTTGTATGACACTTAAACAAAACAATTACCACTACACATTATCCTACATCAGAAAAAAACATTGTAAGGTTGTGTATTTTTAATATTGTAACTGCAGCTGAACCTTTTAACCTGATCCAAACAACCCACAAGCATCGACCGAAATATTTGCTGATCGGCGAAATAAATCGCCATACTGTTTATTTGTATTTAAAAGTCGATAGGTTAACCCTGGAGAGGGAGTCTTATAAAGAATTACCCGGTGCAGAATTATATATGAGCAAAGTAATTACAACTTGTGTCTATAAAATATTAACTTCCAATTTATAATAAATTTATACTGTGTGTGTTAAATCGTGTCTTATTTCTATTAGCAAAGTGTATGTTTGAAAATATAATGTATAGTGAAGGTTTCCAATTCGACGTTTAGCGCTCAAGTAGCGAATCCCGCAACTGCTATCTCGATTGACACAAAATTGAGAAAAGGCGGGACGGATTGAATTCGTCGCCTCGTTCAAATAGAACATTGATAAGCAAACCATTTTAATTGTTTTCTATAAACAATTTGGTGCCACCCGGAGATAATCCACTACGTTTGAACCTCAAATCGGGAACCACGATACCTGGTCCCCAGTACGTTCGCTACGGGCCCAAACATCATGAAGTACATCACCGTGCGAGGACGCAGTGGTAAGAAACACAGACACACTTTCACACTCAGACACACTGTTATATTTTACAGAGGTATACGATTGAACAATAGCGATAATCGACCGATTCATAATAACATCCATTACCACAAATACAGCGTACATAACCCCATGTATCTTCTGAAACATTACAATCCTATGACTCCACAACTTAACACATTTTACATTTATTCATTTACTATTTATTACCAAGTTTAAATCATATAAAATCATTTAAATTCATTATCAAAATCATTACAACATTTTAAATTAATTATTAATTCATCTCAAATTATTTACTTCAATCAATTATTGAAAACACAAGTTATTTTAATTACTTTACTCCAATTACAAATACAATTCATTTATTACAAACTATCATTATTTATTTAGTCTGCCAAAATATTATTATTATTATTACATCAGATTTTTCTACATACACACATTGTTTACATAAAATACCTTTTACAACACAAACACAATTAATTTCACTATAAATTTATTTACAATTTCTTGTCATTATTTCTCTGTTTACCACACCTCATTTCATAAGTTAGCAAGGTCATCACCATAAACTAAAATATTTAAAATGTCCATTCACTGATTTTTTATTTAATCCCCATCATCATATAATAATCTTACTTTTACATAAAAATTATCATCTTTAATTATACTCCTTACATCATTGTTATTTATATTATAACCCGTTAATATTTCAAATTGTTCCGTAAAACCCACATAATAATCTACTGGATTATCCCACATTATTATTAAATCATATAGCCTGTCTACATCATTAGTTTTGGTCTTGTCACCGTCTGTAATATTATCTATCACCCTTAAGTATTTTAACCTCTCAATTTCAAAATCATTTACTACTAATACTCCACGTCTAAGCACAGGTAAGCTTCCCATATAATCATCAACGTTATCATCATTTATTTCTGCCCTATCTTCACAACAAGGTAAGTCTTTCATATCATCTATTTTTCAAATTTTATGTTCTCTTTTAACTCCTCATAGCTTCTACTCAACGTAAACATCTCTATTATTCTCTCTCTCAAAATATTTCTCATCATAACATACAAAATCATGTCTCTATCATTCCACGCAAAGGGTAACACAATGTTATCATGACCCCTCTGGGCTTTTCCAAGGAACTCATGATACACGAAAGGGGACCTACTTAGAGACACTTCGTCTCTATAACCACGGGAGGATACTCTGTCCTCATATACACTTGTGAAACCTCTGTTTCACCACATACTTGGGGAAAATCTGCCCTTTGCCCGCCTAACCTTTCATCACACTCTCTCTCACTTTCATTAACAACTACTACCTCATCACTAATTTCTACTCCTACTAAACTCTCATCGTCACTATCGCTATTACCCACCGTATCACCTTTAAATACCCCGTTTTCAACTATCTTACCACTTACCTTGTTAATTATTTCTGCGTTATTATTCGTAATTATATCACCATTTTTCTCGCCTGTTTTTACACCAACGTCATCTGTTACTTCGTTATTTTTCATAATTATCTCCTCATTATAATTAACAATATTATTACCACTTACCTGTTTTAATTCGACTTCTGTATTCTCTTTTAATTTACGTCTATCTCCTTCCCACTTCTCGTCTCGTTTATTCATCTTTGTGTTTAACTATCAAAATGTTTATTCATCATATCAAAACCCTTATCCATTATTTCCTTTCTTTCATCCAATTTTGTGTGTAATTCGTCAAAATGTTTATCCATCATATTAAAACCCTTGTTCATATTATCATACATTGTTTTCAAAAGATTCATTACATCATCCAATGAACGCTCTTTTTCTGCGGTTTCCTTTACCTCAGCCATGTTTAAACAAAATTATTTATATAATACCCCTTATATATAAAAAACCACTATTATCCTATAATTACACACATAAAATCAAAACACCTAACACAATCATTATCAAAAAGTAAAAGTAAACACAATAACCCTACCAAAACATAACCTTATTCAACGTAAATATACGGTAATTTCACAAGTTACGCCGTTACCCAAATACTATTTTCTGTGCTTAAAATAGGTCTACCTCGTATAAAGTTATACTCGGATCCTGGCAGCGAGTCGCCAATTGTTAAGAAACACCCTAATTATAAATAAATAAATAAAATAAAAACTGCCAGAACCTTACCTGCGAACTTTTCTCGCTGACTTACCTTTTTATAAATTCCAAACAGAAGTTCAGAGTCGCCACCAATATCTTTGCAGGACAGATATGGAAACCTTTATACTCTACCTTAATTAAAACGGGGTATTTTGCATTCTGACTTCCCCCCCCATTCAGAAGATTCCTGGAAACGTTAGACGAATTTTTCAGCACAGAATAGGAAATGGTTCACGGCGAAATAACTACAACTAACACATGGTTATATTGAAAACAAACCTTATTTATTATACCATTAATTATTTTTCTTTATATTTGTATTTTTTAATAATTCTATTCCAATAATTTTTTATGGACTACTACTAAATCTTTCTATATGAACCAGTACCCTTTATAACACACACACACACACACACACACACACACACACACACACACACTCATTCGATTTACATTTATTTCTGATAACCCCCATTTAATTAATGAGCTCTTTAATTTAAATATCCCACCCTTTTGGCCAATATATATATTCACAGTACTTAACTGTCCACGCTATCCAAAATGATTGCGCCGCATTTCAGTTCACTTTCACTCTAGCTTTCACTGACACTGTTCTAATGCTTCGCATTTACATATTATTTAAATTCCACTGACGCTATTTCTTCCTTCTGTTCTTCTCCGTCACTTTTATATATTTCGTTAGACCTTAGCTACTCGATTCACGTTGGTCTACCGAAATTCCGAGGCTGCGTTACAGTTACGGCTGTACTGTTTTTTTTTGTTGTGGCGAACTGCCCTGCTATGCGATGACTGACTGTGTGTGTGTGCGTTGGTTGCCTACGCCCCGGTGTTAGGTGTCGTCGTCAAAGTATATTCTGTATTGCTTTGTTCCCATCACAGGTTCGGCGTTGGAATGTATGTACGTGCCGTTTTTTTGTGAGAACGTTGGCCGAGGTGTGCGCCCTTACACATTCGCAGACGCTTTAATTGCTTTTGCACCTCGCACGGCTTGGTACGCTTTAACTACAAGGTGTTCCAAAAGTAGATATTTCGTGATCAGAACGTTGTTCAGCTTGGGTTGTTTACAAATGTTTTACAATTATTTTGAAATTAAACTAAACCTCTTGGTTTGTACGGTTTCATTACCCCCCCCCCCCACAATGAGAGGTTTTCTGCCGAAACAAAAACTCTCATTGCTAAACCCTAAGAGGATCAGTAAGGATATGGCACCAACATCCCCCCTTTAATTCTTAACACATCATGGGTAAACTACCCCCCTAGCTCGGCAACTATGGCTGCACTGGAACGATATTACTGGACTTCTCTTTTCGAGATCCCAACACCATAAAATCGGACAGGCACCCACCATAGTACCACCTAACTCTGTAACATTCAATAAAAATATCAATTACTGGCTTTTCAACATACCACATCCTTAACTGACTCGTTTCCCCTTAGTCGAACTGGTTCACCTTTTAGCAAAGTACTGGTTGTATCTCAGTGTTTTCTATTTATAATATACACTACATATACTTATATTCAGTTAAACATTTAAAGTTTCACATATATGGTAAACACAATTAACCTAATATAAACATCTCAATTTGCATGAAATTACCAGCATTACACAACTTTTACTTCCAATTTTCACAACATTCACCTTTAAATAATTTGTATAGAAAATTATAAACATTACAACTCGAACATTCTATTAACTTTTTTTATATCAAACTTTAATTATTTATCACTTACTGTACCATTAAATTCTCCACAAATTCAAGTTTATTATTAACATTCATTGTATATATAATATTTCAAATTCAGATTTTATCAAAAAAGTTACACAACTTGCAGCTTAATTTTAGTTTTAAATTCTATTAACTCTTTAACTTGTTACATTTTATTATTACCTTTCAATTATGAATTTCTATTAATCATTTTCATTATCAATTGGTTTGGGTGATTTTCAGTTATCCACAATGATCTACTTTACTGAAAAGGCATTAAAATATAATCTTACTCCCCTTCTTCCTTCTAACCACCATTTACAGATTTGCATAGGGTGACACCAACTCTCAAAAATATCTCCTTCCATTACCTTCTCTAACTCCACTTAAATCATTCTACTCTTATAACAAAATACCTGCTACCCTCTTTGTACTTAGGATGTGTGTTCCCTCCCTATACTCATTCCCTTATTAGTTCCTGGTCTCCCCCAGGTAACTCCGCCAACGCACATACGGTTCACCTCCCGCCACAACACCTTTCATTGAGGACTCCTTATCACACCACCCTCTTCACAAATTTTCACCATCAATTATTTACTCTCCAATTACATCACTCCCACTTTCTATACATACATGCACTATCGCTACTGTGTCCCTACTATTAACCCGTTTCTGTATTACTTATATTTCCAAAAATCTTATGTCGTCCAACACCTATTTAAAGTTAACTCTGACTGACTTAACTGCCTTATCTAAACAATTATCACCCAAACTCTATCTATTACAACGTTTTACAATGATATGCTCATTGACAATTACATTAGAAAACTCATAACTACCTCAAATTAGTTTTAACCTTTGAAACTCATTTAAAATTTATTATTCAAACATTTAAACATTTTACTTTATTAAAACTGCATTATAAACTTCATACTTACATTACATCGCTCAATTGAATAAACAAAATTATAAACATCCATTACCACAAATACAGCATACATAACCCCATGTATCTTCTGAAACATTACAATCCTACGACTCCACAACTTAACACATTTTACATTTTTCTCGATTTGACATTTTATATTTTTAATTATCATATTAACACGTACTCACCATGCGGTTCAATGCAGCATCCGGTTTGCCACGTGGTTCTATAACCAACATTAATTTTCTTATCTGGGTCCAAGGTATCGTTAAGCGAGAGACAGAAACAGTTGGGATTTTCGAAATAATGATTCGAACACATGTATATGCAACCAAACTTTTAGTTTTAATATTTCTCAAGTATCATGATCAGCGTTACAAAATACAAAATCAAAATGGAGTCTTATACCCCAACAAGATGGCGGCTTTGCAGTTCCGCTCCACTAGTTATTAAATACTTTTCATTATTTCTTTCCATTATGTAATTAGACACAAAAAATCATTTAATATACTGCAGTTGTGATTGAAATTATTTACTCAGTTTTATATTATTTAAAACATAAACCAATGCCTCGGTTTGGTAATGCCGGCATTCTCTCTCTCTCTCTCTCGCTCACACTCTCTCATTACATACTTTATCAATGGTACATTTTATTTTGTTTATCATAATTTCGAGCTCGATTTTATAAAAGAATATTACTATAAATTTTGACTTTCCTGAATTAGTGGGAGTGTTTCAGCTCAGACGTTCCCCTTGGGAGGCCCGGTGTTCAGCGTACTTAGATGGTCAATGTACTCTCCAGTTTTGTCTGTCCTCTGTGCACTGAATTTACATTATGCTGCTTATTGACTTAGGAACACTGTCTACTTGTAGTTACATTTTATTGATGATTCAAAAACACTTTAGTTGGTAAAAATACACCAGCGAAATTTTGGCGTGTTAGCCCTTTGAGCGTATGTTGGAGACTGAGAGCGCCATATTTGCATAATTTCCACAGGTGGAAGGGATTATCTTGTCATAGTTCTATTGTTTAAAGCGGATGACGCCATTGTTCTGCGTCACGGTTGTTATGTTTTTACATGATTAATGATGTTTCAACATTATTTTCAACTGGCTTTGTCCAAATATGTGTGTCGGACATCACGTACACCATGACCTTGAAGTAGAGTTGTACTGGCAAAACTGCGTCGTATGTAATTCATTTGGGAATGTTAACCTAACCACTTTTAAATATATAGAAACACAATAAAATTATTCTCTCTGTACCAATTAATCCTTAGACGGATTTTTGTACTATCACAAACCCCCTCAATGAGAGGTTTTATGTCGAAACATAAAAACTCTCATTGACTCATTCACACTTTCTAAAGGGATCAGCCCAGATATGGCGCCACAACCCCCTGTAGTGTTTACATAAAAAGAAATACAATAACTTACCCTTGGTCCAATGATGATGACAGTACCTGCATGACCTTTGGTGAACTTCTCAGGTGAGATCCCAACACCGTAAGGCCATTTAGGCATTCAACGTTCCTTCTCTGACACGCAGGCCAGCTCAGGACCGCCGTCACAGCATCACCAAACGCTGAAACATTGAGTACAAAATTTAAAATAGTGGCCTTGTATAATCCCATATCCATAACTGATATGTCTCCCCTTAGCTACATTGGTTTATGTTTAGAGGCATTGGTTTTCTTACCCCTAAGTGTTCAAATAACAAACAACAAGATTTAAGATAGAATGTCCTTCTCTTTTTACGTTACTATCTTTACCAAAACTGGACTCCAGTCAACACTATTTTACTCCTTATACCACAAGAAAATATATTCTTATACTAATATCATGACACGTAAAACAATTTCTTAAGTTTGCAAAAGGAACAACAACTCATCTCTATCTCTAATACATGGAATTCCCAAAATATAACTGTATTATGGCAGACACGCTAAATATTTAAAATTTATTGATCAGCTTCCTGATAATATTATTTCTTTAAAACAGAAACAGAACTATTTTTATGTTCAATACCATTTCTAACCTTATTTATTTAATACTTAACATTTGTTACCTAACCTAACCTAACCACACACTCTATTACCCCCCCCCCCGGACTGTGGCGACCAGTTGCCTTCACAAGGACGGAATTGGTGGAGGAATTTTAGCATCTCCTTGTCCTTGCTTCAGCTTTACATTTTTTAAAAGTGCCAGATATCATAATATCTGAAGTTTACATTTATAACCTTAAAATGGGTCCATCACCTGTTTGGCTGTTCCTACTCGAACAAGGTGATAGCCGCTGTTCCATAGTTCCGGGGATTTCCCCTAAGTGGCCCCCCCATTAATTTCAACTTTCACCAATTTTCAGGACAACCAACCATGGTCAGTGTTACAATTGCTGCCCACAGCTGGCTGTCGTCCAAAACCACGATTAATGCTGGTAAGACAATCGCCCAAAAAGGCGGGGAAATCATCTCCATTAGCATGTTTTACTCAGACAATACTAACACTGCACGGCATCAATTAACATATAATAAAATTATATAAGTGGTTGTGCAGTGTGTATACGCCGATATCGGCCTCTGATGATGGCAACATATTTGTGCATTACTCATCAACCCATGACACTATCTACAGTGGTACATGCCACCACTGCAATAGCCTACCTACATCTAAACTTAATGTCCTTCTACTTTGCAGTCTCTACATTCCCCAAACAACCCCCAAAATCACCCTTTAACCTTGTATAATAAGTTCTTTTATTTATTTAAAAATTTTCACATAGACACTTTTGCAAGTCCAAGCTTCCACTTTTGAGTAACATTTTCTTTATGACAAAATAATAAGTACAGCAATGGGTCATCTTATAAGTTTACGTTATAATAAAATACATTTGTGTTGTTTTCTGAAAACAATTCCTGGAAACGTTAAGTATTTAAGTTATATAATTTTGCTTGTTTCATTTCACAATTTCTAAAATAAAACTAAGATATTTTTCGTGGAAAAATACTACCATCAAAATGGGTTTTTTTTTAATGACTTTACTTACCTTTCCACGAAACTATGGGCTCCCCTCCCCGTTCTTACAAGTAAAGAATTTCTACTGACACCTTTTTGTGGAGTAAGACCATCGTTGGTTTCACCCCGTTGCTGAGGCTACCGCCAACCATGGTCTGCCTCCAGATTGCCAAAATCCACAATCAGAGGTGGTGAGTCTGTGATCGCCCGAAAATGGGGGAGTGTCCCTTCTAGAAAAATAAATATCAAATTAAAATCCATTCATACATTAATATAAAATAAACCTTATATAACTCCTATGATGACCAGTACAACTTTAAGTTCGTAGCATTGTGTATTCCTACTATCTCCCTTGTCTCCCTATCTTGCAATACGTATGAGTTTTTCATCTTAATTTCTCTTACCTCATACGGCCCTTCATAAAGCAAGAAGAATTTCTTGATTTCCTTGTCCTGAGCACTCGATAAGTCGTGTTTCCTCACCAATACCAACTGTCCTACTTCGTACTTCATCCACTTACCTTTTGCGTCGTGTCTACATTTCCTATGCTCTCCCTTGCTCAATAAGTTTTCGTTTGCCAACCTGATCTTAATGCTCACATCCGTCGTCTCGCTCTCAGGTGGGTAATCAAATAGCTGTTTCAAAATCCTTGGGGGGCGTGTTCCCTTGATCAACTCGTGAGGTGTATAGCTGGTGGACTCGTGGGTGGTACTGTTCAGCCAATTCTCTACTCTTCTGACGTACAACGGCCACTCGCTGTGTTTAGCGTGACAATAGGCTCTAAAGATCCTGCCTACCTCTCTCATTACACGCTCAGCCTGGTTGGACTAGGGATGGTACACAGCCGTATGCTTCATGATGATTCCTTCCCATCCTAGGGTTTGCCTCAATTTCCCACTGACGAACTGTGGCCCATGATCTGATAAGATTACTTTTGGCTTACCCACGTGAATCATGTAGTCCTTTGTCACCTTTTCACTCAATACCTGACTGGTAGCTCTTTTAACACTATACAATCTCACATACTTAGAAAAAGTGTCTAGCATCACAAAAATATACATCACTCCGCCTCTACCCTTCGGCAATGGTCCAAACAAATCTACCGCAACTAAATCGAAAGGTCTTTCCACTTTTATAAAATTCATCTCCCCTTCAACCCTGTAATTTACTACCTTCGACTTCTGACACAAATCACAACCCCTTAATAATTTTCTCACACGCCTTTCCAGACTCTTGAAAATACATGACTCCTTTAAAACACTAACACACTTTTTCGCTCCAAAATGACCATATCTTAAATGACAATCCCAAATGATCTTCTCTTCTAACCCCTCTGGCACAACTAATTTCCAATCACGCTCACCCCCTACTACTTTCTTAAATAATAACACCTTGTAAATCTGAAAATGTTGACTATACTCTGATTCCGCTACTTCAGTTTCTAAACTATCTATAACCTTACCTGACTTACCATCTGCTCGTTGCATGGTTCTGATGTTCTTTAACTCTTCTCCAAAGATCTTGTCCTCCCTGCTTATCTGGAAAATTTCAATCTCCTTCAAATCTCTGCCAGTCTTATTGTCCAATATGTCTACCCTAGAGAGAGTGTCAGGTATCTTATTTTCTGTCCCTCTGATGTACTCCCAATCAAAATTATATTCCTGTAAAACAAGTACCCACCTGGTCAAATGGCTGTGAGCGAGTTTACATGTATTTAAGAAGGATAATGCCTTGTGGTCGGTGCGTATCACTGTTCTGTTTCCCAAGATGTAGGTTCTGAACTTCCCGACGGCGAACACGATGCTTAACAGTTCCTTTTCAGTGGTCGTATAATTCTTTTCTGCCGACAGCAACGATCTACTTGCAAATGCGATGGTCAAGTGTTCCTTCTCGTCGTCCTCTTGGTAGAGTTCCGCACCTACTGCCACATTACTAGAATCCATCTGTAAGAAAAATGTCTTATTAAAATCGGGATGGTTCATCATTATCATTTGACTAAATTTTCTTTTGATTTCGTTGAAAGCTTCACGTTCTATTGCTCCCCATTTCCACTGCTTATTTTTCTGGAGCACTGCACTCAATTTTGCTGTTGTATGTGCGTAGTTTTTCTGAAACTTGCGATAAAAATTACATAATCCTAGGAAAATTTGTAGTTGTTTAATGTTCTTCGGTTCAGGAAAGCGTATAATAGAGTCTACCTTGTCCGGATTCGCTGAGATTCCCTCTGGTGTGATGATAAATCCTAAGAAATTTAATTTTGTTTGTAGAAACTTTGATTTGTCACAATTTATGGTTAGTCATCCTTCCTTTAATTTTGCTAAAGCATATCCCAAGTGATCTAAGTGGTCCTCAAAAGTTCTAGATGCAATCAATATATCGTCGACGTACACTGTCAAAAAATCTAAGTCTTTGGGTTTCAAAATTTGGTCCAAACACTTTATGAAGCTGGCTACGCTGGTACTCAATCCAAATGGTAAACATAGAAACTGATAGTTTTTACCATTAAACAAAAATGCTGTGTATTTCCTTCTTACCTCCCCCAATGGTACTTGCCAATATCCTGCTGTGAGATCAAGTGATGTCATGTACCTCACTCCACTAAATTTCTGAAATATCTCGTTGATTGACTCTGGTGATTCCCGGGCTGGTATTATAATCTGGTTGATCCTCCTCGCATCTAAACATAACCTCACTCTACCATCCTTTTTTATTACTACAACTAATGGGTTTGAATAATGTGACACTGACCTCTCTATTATTCCTCCTTCCATCATCCTGTCCAGTTCCTCTTGCACCGCTCGTCGTTTGGAGTAAGGCACGGGATAACTTTGCTGCATGAAAGGTGTGTGTTCCCGTATCTGCAATATACATTCGTAACCTTTTGCCCTTCCTGGAACATCGGCAAACACTCCCTTAAACTGCTCAACCACTTGCCACAATGACGCACGTTGATCATCCCTTATCACCTCACCTCCACTACAAAATTCATCCGCCCTTATCTCCCATACTGCATCATTAATATTACCCATTTCATTTTCAAAACTCTCCATATATTCTACTTCTCTACATGAATTTATTCTAGTCTCTGTATCACTCTCGCCTACCCGTTTTTGTAGTATTTTCACCCCTGGTGTTGTAGTTTTATCTAATACTTGTTCAAAACTAACCCTTACAGACCGATCACCCCCCCATCTAACTCTACTATTTTCTCCTTAAAATTTACAACAGCTTTGTTTCTTTGCAGGAAATCATTACCCAATATAATGTCTAAACTTAACCCTTTTGCTACCAGAAATGTGTTCTCAAACTCTGTGTCATTTATCAAAAAACTTAAGTGCATTTGTTTTGTTATTCTCTTACTGCGTACTCCCGTAACACCTACTACTGTAACTCCTGCTACTGGTAAAATTGGAATATTCTTTTTAACCTCCCTTAACTCTCCTAAAATGTTTTCTGCAATAACGGAAATCTCGCTACCTGTGTCTACAAGTGTTCTATAATTCTTATTTTCTATATTTACCTGTATCTCCTTGAGTCCAGCTCTCACCTCGCTTGGGTGTTGTTCTCTTCTTCTAATAGATCTGCAACTATGTCTGCTTTAATCACGTTGCTCTGGACATCCTCCAACGGTTGGACCTTATGTGCTTCCCTGGACAGTGATCCGGTCCCTGCTATCACTGTCTGTCCTAGTTTTCCATCTGTTGTCTGTTGGCGCTTGTTGACCTCTCGGCAATCCCTGGTTATGACTGTTTGCTCCTCTGGTGTTCGGTGCTCCTCTATTTTGCTGGCCAAACTGCTTTGATTCGTCTCTCCTCCTCTGGTCTTCTCTTGGTAGCCTGCATTTAAAACATTGTTGTCGGTTGGCATAATTCTTGCTTTTGCACCTGGAACATCTCCACTCACCTAATTTGTTTACACTATCTCTATGTATATTATTATATCCATTATAATGATTTCTCTGGTGACTAAATTCAGAGTTGTTATTATTATTATGATTATTATTATGTTGTTGTGGGGCTCGCCTACCCACTTCACAGTCTCTAATGCTTTGTAATATGTCTAGTATTCTCTCTAGCTCGTTCATATCTTCAATTTCTTTTGTCATTAGGGTTATCTGGACTTCTCGCAGTAAGTGCTTACTAACATGTCTCACGAAAGATTTGAATGGTATCTGCGGCTCTAGGTATTTAGCCTCGTTGTACAACTTCGTTACGTATATGGTTATATTATTATTAGGGTGTCTTATGAAATTGCCCGTTCCCATTATGTGGCTTCTTAGTACTTCTTGTTCGTCTTCGGTCCAGTATTTCTCTGTAAATGCTTTTTCGAATGTCTCCTAACAGTCCCACTCTAACCTATGTGCTTCAGCCCATACTATTGAACTTCCCTTAAAACATTTAATTATTTTGGTTAGTTGCACCTCCCAACTACTATTGCTGAAACGGTTGTACTCCCGGGTTTGGTTTATGAATCTCATTGGGTGTATTGCCCTCTTTTCGTAGCTGAAAGTTTCTAACTCAATTTCGTTATATAGGTCTCTGGTTATTATCACCCTTTCGGTAACCCCGGTAAAGTTTTTGTTAATTTCCCCCCGTAACTCATTCTTCACACTGGTTAAATTATTTTCGATTACAGTACATTTGTCATATATATTATTACTAGTTTGTAAATTGAACTCATCTATTTCTCTAAGTTTACTTTGTATGGTACTTATCTTACAGTTGGTACTATTTGCATGCTCTGAAATGGCTTTATCTACTGTTTCTATATTTTCTGTTATACTTATTACATTTGACTGAAATTTTCTAACTGATTTTGTAAAACATTTGTTTGAATGTCTATTTGTTTGCTTATTTCAATATTAGTTTTCATCTCTATCTGCTTGTCTATTGTAGCTAAACATTTATTTTCTATCTCTTTACTTTGTGTCTCTATTTGGTTTTGAATTTTCCTTACTACTACTTCATTTATTTTATTGATTTTTATCGTCTAAATCATTTATCTTAGTATTGTATTTCTCATTAACTATTTCTACTATCTGCTCTTGAATATTTGTACAACGTACATCTATTTCATTTATTCGTCTATCAAATTTAACGTTCTGTTTTCTGATTCATTTTTTACTTCATCCAATTTTACGTTAAAATTATTTTGGATTTCTCTAATTTCACTTTTTTGCTCATTGTTCTGTTCTTTCAATTAAATTAAATTACTATTTATATTTTCAGACATTGTTTTTATTAAGTCAAATATATTGTCCACCGACAACTCTCTTGTTCTAGTTGTCATTGGAGTAGATTGTATTTCTACATCGTTCATTATTGTTGACACTGTTTCTGTGTCATTCAAACTGACGCTTTCGTTATTTTCTGCCATTTTAAGGAAAATTTTGTTTAATATCTTTTATTTTGGATTGTTGCTTATATGTTTTTAATCTATCAACAACATAATCTAACAATCACTATAACCTCTTACGTGTTATGTTCTATCTTACTTCACCACCCAACCTGTTTCTGTACTCTGGCTTATTTATATAAAATTAATTTTTTATATAAAGTCGCTGTTCGGGTAGCCATTGTTACTTAACTCTCGATTTGACATTTTATATTTTTAATTATCATATTTAACATGTACTCACCATGCGGTTCAATGCAGCATCCATTTTGCAACGTGGTTCTATAACCAACATTAATTTTCTTATCTGGGTCCAAGGTATCCCAGGTATCGTTAAGCGAGAGACAGAAACAGTTGGGATTTTCGAAATAATGATTCGAACACATGTATATGCAACCAAACTTTTATTTTGAATATTTCTCAAGTATCATGATCAACGTTACAAAATACAAAATCAAAATGGAGTCTTATACCCCAACAAGATGGCGGCTTTGCACTTCCGGTCCACTAGTTATTAATTACTTTTCATTATTTCTTTCTAGTATGTAATTAGACACACAAAAAAATTTAATATACTGCAGTTGTGATTGAAATTATTTACTAAGTTTTATATTATTTAAAACATAAACCAATGCCTCGGTTTGGTAAATGCCGGCATTCTCTCTCTCTCTCTCTCACTCTCTCATTACATACTTTATCAATGGTACATTTTATTTTGTTTATCATAATTTCGAGCTCGATTTTATAAAAGAATATTACTGTAAATTTTGACTTTCCTGAATTAGTGGGAGTGTTTCAGATCAGACGTTCCCCATGGCAGGCCCGGTGTTCGGCGTACTTAGATGGTCGGTGTACTCTCCAGTTTTGTCTGTCCTCTGTGCACTGAATTTACATTATGATGCTTATTGACTTAGGAACACTGTCTACTTGTAGTTACATTTTATTGATGATTCAAAAACACTTTAGCTGGTAAAAATACACCAGCAAAATTTTGGCCTGTTAGCCTTTTCAGCGTATGTTGCAGACTGAGAGCGCCATATTTGCATAATTTCCACAGGTGGAAGGGATTATCTCGTCAAATTTCTATTGTTTAAAGTGGATGACGCCATTGTTCTGCGTCACGGTTGTTACGTTTTTACATGATTAACAATGTTTCAACATAATTTTCAACTGGCTTTGTCCAAATATGTGTGTCGGACATCACGTACGCCGTGACCAGGAAGTAGAGTTGTACTGGTAAAACTGTGTCGTGTGTAATTCATTTGGGAATGTTAACCTAACCACTTTTAAATATATAGAAACACAATAAAATTATTCTCTCTGTACCAATTAATCTTTAGACAGACTTTTGTACCGTCGCAATTTACTATTTATTACCAAGTTTAAATCATATAAAATCATTTAAATTCATTATCAAAATCATTACAACATTTTAAGTTAATCAATTATTAATTCATCTCAAATTATTTACTTCAATCAATTATTGAAAACACAAGTTATTTTAATTACTTTACTCCAATTACAATTACAATTCATTTATTACAAACTCTCATTATTTATTTAGTCTGCCAAAATATTATTATTATTATTACATCAGTTTTTTCTACATACACACATTGTTTACATAAAATACCTTTTACAACACAAACACAATTAATTTCACTATAAATTTATTTACAATTTCTTGTCATTATTTCTCTGTTTACCATACCTCATTTCATAAGTTAGCAAGGTCATCACCATAAACTAAAATATTTAAAATGTCCATTCACTGATTTCTTATTTAACCCCCATCATTATATAATAATCTAATTTACCTTTACATAAAAATTATCATCTTTAATTATACTCCTTACATCATTTTTATTTATATTATAACCCGTTAATATTTCAAATTGTTCCGTAAAACCCACATAATAATCTACTGGATTATCCCACATTATTATTAAATCATATAGCCTGTCTACATCATTAGTTTTGGTCTTGTCACCGTCTGTAATATTATCTATCACCCTTAAGTATTTTAACCTCTCAATTTCAAAATCATTTACTACTAATACTCCTCGTCTAAGCACAGGTAAGCTTCCCATATAATCATCAACGTTATCGTCATTTATTTCTCCCCTATCTTCACAACAAGGTAAGTCTTTCATATCATCTATTTTTTCAAATTTTATCTTCTCTTTTAACTCTTCATAGCTTCTACTCAACGTAACAATCTCTATTATTCTCTCTCTCTCAAAATACTTCTCATCATAACATACAAAATCGTTGTCTCTATCATTCCACGCAAAGGGTAACACAACGTTATCATGACCCCTCTGGGCTTTTCCAAGGAACTCATGATACACGAAAGGGGACCTACTTAGAGACACCTCGTCTCTATAACCACGGGAGGAAACTCTGTCCTCATATAACACTTGTGAAACCTCTGTTTCACCACATACTTGGGGAAAATCTGCCCTTTGCCCACCTAACCTTTCATCACACTCTCTCTCACTTTCATTAACAACTACTACCTCATCACTAATTTCTACTCCTACTAAACTCTCATCGTCACCATCGCTATTACCCACCGTATCACCTTTAAATACCCCGTTTTCAACTATCTTACCACTTACCTTGTTAATTATTTCTGCATTATTACTCATAATTATATCACCATTTTTCTCACCTGTTTTTACACCAACGTCGTCTGTTACTTCGTTATATTTCATAATTATCTCCTCATTATAATTAACAACATTATTACCACTTACCTGTTTTAATTCGACTTCTGTATTCTCTTTTAATTTACGTCTATCTCCTTCCCACTTCTCGTCTCGTTTATTCATCTTTGTGTTTAACTCATCAAAATGTTTATTGGTCATATCAAAACCCGTATCCATTATTTCCTTTCTTTCATCCAATTTTGTGTGTAATTCGTCAAAATGTTTATCTATCATATCAAAACCCTTGTTCATATTATCATACATTGTTTTCAAAAGATTCATTACATCATCCAATGAATGCTCTTTTTCTGCGGTTTCCTTTACCTCAGCCATGTTTAAACAAAATTATTTATATAATACCCCTTATATATAAAAAACCACTATTATCCTATAATTACACACATAAAATCAAAACACATAACACAATCGTTATCAAAAAGTAAAAGTAAACACAATAACCCTACCAAAACATAACCTTATTCAACGTAAATATACGGTAATTTCACAACTTACGCCGTTACCCAAATCCTATTTTCTGTGCTTAAAATAGGTCTACCTCGTATAAAGTTATACTCGGATCCTGGCAGCGAGTCGCCAATTGTTAAGAAACACCCTAATTATAAATAAATAAATAAAATAAAAACTGCCAGAACCTTAACTGCGAACGTTTCTCGCTGAATTACCTTTTTATAAATTCCAATCAGAAGTTCAGAGTCGCCACCAATATCTTTGCAGGACAGATATGGAAATCTTTATACTCTACCTTAATTAAAACGGGATAATTTTGCCATCTGACTTCCCCCCAATTCAGAAGATTCCCGGAAACGTTAGACGAATTTTTCAGCACAGAATAGGAAATGGTTCACGGCAAAATAACTACAACTAACACATGGTTATATTGAAAACAAACCTTATTTATTATACACTTAATTATTTTTCTTTATATTTGTATTTTTTAATAATTCTATTCCAATAATTTTTTATGGACTACTACTAAATCTTTCTATATGAGCCAGTACCCTTTATAACACACACACACACACACACACACACACTCTCATTCGATTTACATTTATTTCTGATACCCCCCATTTAATTAACGAGCTCTTTAATTTAAATATCCCACCCTTTTGGCCAATATATATATTCACAGTACTTAACTGTCCACGCTATCCAATATGATTCTGCCGCCTTTCAGTTCACTTTCACTCTAGCTTTCACTGACCAAGACCAACTACAAGACCACGATATATTGTAGTTGGTCTTGCACTGACACTGTTCTAATGCTTCACATTTATATATTATTTAAATTCCACTGACACTATCTCTTCCTTCTGTTCTTCTCCGTCACTTTTATATATTTCGGTAGAACTTGGCTACTCGATTCACGTCGGTCTACCGAAATTCCGAGGCTGCGTTACATTTACGGCTATACTATTTGTACGATAATCTTTTAAACGATTGAAAGTAAGACGGATTTCATACTTGATAATTTAATAGCCTCTGGTGAGCTCTAAAGCAGCAGGATGCAGAATTGCTAATAAGACATAAATAATATAAAAATGACTTACCGTATCTCACGACTGGGTTGATCCTGACACTCAAGGCAGGATAGACTGGTTGGGAAAAGGATGGGTTAAATGCACGGATTTCTACCTGCCGAGGAGGCCCGACTCATGGATGATGACACTAAGATGGCTGGCGTACGACAAAAGCTAAAAGTTCATATGCATGCATAGACCCTGCAAAACCCATAGTGCCAACTTCGGAAAATGAAAATAATGACCGGTTCGATCCGAAATATCGAACACCGGCCCCCGTTGACCGCAATGGGTCAACCACCAACTACACCAAAAGACATGGCCAAAATACATTACAAAAATTTGGCTTTTAGTGAACAGGAACACTCTCTGAAAATTACCCTCCAACATAGGAGGGGGTCACACGCAAACACAAGAAAATACAAACATACAGAAAACATGCAGAACATGCAATTAATTAGAACCATGCCGATAACTCCACCGCGGGCGCATCGACCAGGCGAGCAATCCGAAAGGTTCGGGTAGAGCAGACTAAACCTATTAACATCCAATAAACAATGGCCCAGCCAAACACAATGTAAAACTCAGCAAATCAACTTAGTTAGTTCCCTAGGTTTTTTCCCCTTTTTTATTTTGTTGTTGTTGTTCCCTTTATTCCCCCTTTTTTATCATTTTTTTTTCTTTACTTATTTTGTTGTTGTTGATTTGTTGAGCATCCATAACTCCCAATGAACTGGCACAACGCCATGCCAGAAACATTCCACAATGTAAAATTCACTGCGGACAACAGCTGGAAGGAATCACCTGGGAAATCCCAGCAAAGTGTCCAGTAAGTCCACAACAATCATTGAAACTAATTCTGCTCACCCGAAAAAAACAAGATAAACCCAATCAAGAAGATATAGGCAACCGGTATAATTTAATAGCCGGTCGTTCAAAAGAACCTGTGGATGTTTTAACTGAAGCGTGACGAACAACCCCGTCGCTCCCCGGAAACACAGCTGAAACTCGGCCAAGAGGTCACATCAGGGGGGGGAGAATTCTGTTCCTCCATAACCACCAGGTCCCCAACCATTAAATTTCTTGACTTAGACGACCACTTCGATCTGGCATGAAGTGCCGTCAAGTATTCCAAACGCCACCTTTTCCAAAAGGCTTGGAGCAAAGCGGCAATTTGTTTGTAATGACGGACGGTCCCTTCATTTAATGAGACTTCAGCTTCCGGGGGCGCGGTAATGGGGCGGCCAACCAAAAAATGACCAGGCGTTAGAGCCTGGTAATCACTCGGATCTGAGGATAGGGCAGTCAAAGGACGGGAATTTAAGATTCCCTCAATGCGAATGCATAATGACGAAAATTCTGCTATGGTCAGCGACCTGGTCCCAATCATGCGTTTCATGTGAAACTTGGCCGACTGGACAGCCCGTTCCCACAAGCCACCCTGATGAGGGGCAGACGGAGGGATAAATTTAAAGTCAATGTTATTGTCAACAGCAAAAGCTGTTATCTGAGCTGACAGGTCAGGATTGGAAAGAACATTTTTGAGCTCCCGTTTAAGTTCGGAGCGCGACCCCACAAAATTCCTACCACAATCCGAATAAAGTGTTTTCGGAGCCCCACGACGACTAATAAACCGCCTCAACACATCAATAAACTGGGGCGTTGAAAGATCCATAGCCACTTCAAAGTGAACTGCTTTAGTGGCTAAGCAGATGAAAATGCAGAGATACGCTTTGACTATAGGTGCCTTCCGAACAGCGTAGGCCCGTACCAAAAAGGGGCCAGCATAATCCATGCCGGAAGAATAAAATGGAGGTGCCGGATTAACCCTAGGAACTGGCAGATCCCCCATTAACGGGTTGGTGGGGCGAGGACGCGCCCTGAAACAAGGAAGACATTTCCAAATTATGGTTCTTATTGCCTGACGTGCGGACAAAATCCAATAATTTTGGGCAAGCTGAAATTGAACTTGCAAGGGCCCAGCATGACCTAACCACACATGGGTGTGATGAATTACCAACCCTACTAGGTGGTGATGCTTGGGCAGTAAAATCGGAAAACGATTTCTGGTAACCGCAGAGTTGGTCAAGCGACCGCGTACTCGAATGAGGCCAAAATCATCTATAAACGGGACCAGGCGCTGAATGCGGACCGGGAGCCGCTTACCTAAACGAAGAGCCGCGAGCTCCTGTCCAAACACGCTGCGCTGAATGTAGCGTAAAATATACTTAACAGCCAACTTCTTCCAATCCATGGCTGTGGAAGCTTCAATCCGCGAAGGCATAGCCCACCTTAAGATGACTGAGGTAACCCCTACCACTAAGGGCCACGAAGACAAGTGCTCAAACAATTCCACCCGGGGCTCCTGAGTGAGAAACGAAGAGACCTTGGTCTCCAAGGCAACATCTTGCACGTCGTGATTCGGACGATAATTAATAGGGGGCCAGCATAGAGCATCAAGCTTTATCCAATCTGGCCCTGACCACCACAATGTCGACGACCGGAGGCTGGAGAGTGACGTACCTCTAGAGGCTAAATCAGCGGGGTTAGAAACACCATGAACATGACGCCAAGATTTAGTATCGGTCCACTCGGTAGTGGCAGCCACCCGATTAGCATTAAACGTCTTCAATTTAAAAGTA
Organism: Magicicada septendecula; assembly: GCA_034769895.1. Taxonomy (NCBI): domain Eukaryota; kingdom Metazoa; phylum Arthropoda; class Insecta; order Hemiptera; family Cicadidae; genus Magicicada; species Magicicada septendecula. The sequence goes on from CM068372.1 coordinate 176,616,978, forward strand.
GGCATATTCAGCCAATCCAAGACAATCGTCGAGTCCGTCCATAAGAAAACTTGACTCAATTGAATACATGACGAGAATAAGCCAACATAATGACGAACAAGTTTGGCTAAAAGATAAGCTCCCAACAACTCCAAACGTGGGATTGATAAAGTTTTAAGAGGTGCCACTTTAGTTTTAGACGACACCAACGAAACCACCGGAGGACCAGAGTCAGTATAAATGGACAGATAGAGGACGGCCGCGTAACCCAACTGGGAAGCGTCACAGAAACCATGCAATATTACCCTTTCAATATGCCCACCTTTAGGGAAGAATGGCCGGGAAATAGTAATTACCGGAAGATGATTCAAAGAGGACAGGAATTGACTCCAATAATCGTTTAAGTCATCACTTAGAGGAGCATCCCAGTCCAAGCCCTCAGCCCAGAGCTTTTGGAAAAAAGCCTTGGCCCTGAAAATCACTGGCGAAAGGCAACCACATGGGTCAAATAATTGTGCCATCTGAGATAACACGACACGTTTGGTAAATTGAACCTGAGCATTGCTGCAACAGGCCAAAGGAGGAAATGAGAAGCAATCGGTTGAATGGTCCCAACTTAAACCCAGAATATCCTTATCCTTAGCAACGACGGAATCACTCGGAGCGGCTGATTCAGGTAGGCAGTCGGGTTGATTAGTGCACCATTTTTTCAAATTGAACCCTCCTGAAGACAACAACAGAATTAATTCCCGTTGTAATTTGCAAAGCTCTGATTTTGAATCAGCGCCAGCAGCAATATCATCCACAAAAATATTACGGCTAAGTACCGCCGCTCCCGCAGGAAAATTAACTGCCTCATCCTGAGCCAGCCGCTGCAAGGTTCGCAACGCCTGAAAAGGGGCGCAAGCCAGCCCGTAAGTAACGGTACGCAAAGCGAAAACCCTTAGTGGGGCGGTAACCTCCTCACGCCACAAAATACACAGGTACGCCGAGTCATCAGGATGCATAGCAATTTGGCGATACATCTGTTCGATGTCGCACGTGAAAACATGGCTAAACCGCCGAAACAAAGTCAAAACGTCGGACAGTAAGGTCTGCAACTTAGGGCCGACACATAACACGTCATTTAAGGAAATCCCAGAGGACGTCTTCATGCTGGCGTCAAACACCACCCTTATTTTTGAAGTATCACCTCTAACTTTAAAGATACCATGATGCGGGATAAAATATTTTGGAAAATTGGGGTCAGACACCAATGACATATGCCCCTGAGCGACACAATCCGTTATAAATTGTACATACTGGCTCTTAAACTGACTGTTCGCCGCAAATTTCCTTTCTAACGCAAAAAACCGAGACATGGCTCCCTTAAGGGAATTTCCCAAAATGTGAGAAGAGTTTTTGAAGAACGGCAAGCGCACCTGGTAACGACCCGACGGCAACCGACTTGTTGACTCCATGTAAAACCTTTCAGCAAAGTGATCCTCTTCAGATAATTGGTGGGGTAGAGCTGGAGGCTCTTCGACCTCCCAAAAACGATGAACTTGCTCAAGTAGGTTTGTTGTATCCGTTGATAACGTTGTGACGGAAGGATAAAAGTGGTGGAAATGACAGTGAAGCTGATGTGCAGATACTAGATCCAAAGGAAGGCCAGTGAGACCGCTAGCACAAGTCAATGCACAATTAAGTGAAATTGGGGCTCTACCCATAATCACAAACCCAAAACGTGTCCTAACTGCAACAGGCAAACCTGCACCCAAAGGAATAGTCTCTCCCATAAGAATAGCCGCTACAATATCGGCTCCAAACAATGCATCAATTGGGGCTGCTACATCGAAGGTAGGGTCAGCTAACAAAAGATCTTTTGTAGCCTGCTTAACTTCAGGCAACACCTGGAACCTAGGTGAGTCCGACGAGATCTTAGAAAGAATTATAAAGGCATGGTTAGATGCCACAACCTCGCGTTTTAAAGTTTCCAAGGACAGATGGCACACTTTTTTTGCTTTGGTGGCAATATCACCTACCCCATTGACACTTACTGAAGCGTCAAAACAAGCACATTTTAAGCGAGATGCACATGCTTCAGTGATGAAAGAAGCATGGGACGCGCTATCCAGGATGGCCCTAACTACAATATAACCACCATTCAGAGACGACAAGACTGCTAGACAGGTGGCTAACAGAACCCCTGCAGGATGGGGCAGAGACACGGTCAGAGTAGTGCTCGACAGATCAACTTGGTCTACAAGCGATGACCCCGAAGCCTTGAGTTCAGCTGTGTCAGAAATCTGTGAACGAGACGGAGACGGACGGGCATTTTTGAAATGAAGTAAAGTGTGGTGGTACTTAGAGCCACACGTTTTGCACCTATTTTTGCACCAGCCCGAATGTTTATGTTGGAGGCACGAAAGACAACATTTTTTATTTTTAAGACTTTGAAAACGAGCCCTAGGGTCCCTACTCAGCCACGCCGGACACTTGAGAAGCACATGGGTCCGGGAATCGCAATGAAGGCAACGTGAACTAGATGCATCCCGTTGCGTAACCTCCGCAGATAATGTAGACACAGCAAGAGGAGTAGCCTTAGAAAAAGAAACCTTCTGGGTTTTCTGGTGGCTAGTGCTAGGAAGAGCAGGTAAAGCCGATTCCAAAGATGCCTGTTCTTTCTGTTCCGCCATAGCGGTTAAAAATGTCATAATTTCTGTTAGGGCAGGGAGATTCTCTTTGTCCGTAACAGACGCCTCAAAGCGTTCACGCAATGATAGATCCAGCCTAGACAATACAAAAGACGCATATATTGCTTGATATATATCAGCAATGTTTAGAGCTGACAACGCTGAAAAGTTAGCATTGAAGCTGTCCACCAACTTTCTAATAGACGCAGCTGATCGCATAGAAGCGGCTGGTAACTGAAGCAGATTGGTACAATAAACCCGAGCGGCCAAACGAGGATTGTGATAACGACTTTTAAGAGTTGACAGTGCAAGTGAATAACTATCATCAACTATGGGAAGCGCGGCAACCTTCTCATAAGCCTCACCCTTAAGATGAGTCAGTAAATATAACAATTTTTGCTTTGGGGTGAGGGCAGGACTTTCGTCTACTAATGTGGTGAACTTTGACCAAAACTCGGACCAACATTTGGCCTGGCCATCAAAACAAGGTAAAGAAAGCTTCGGCAACTCATGAACGAGAACACCTGGGTGCCCGCCACTTGCAGATGAAAATCGACCGGAACCAACCGGTATCTCTGGTTTTGTTAGTTTGGACGCTAAAATGCTACCCCGGACATAAATATCCTTAATTTGAGCTACCACCGCAAAAATGTGGTCCTCGTCCAATCCCTGGGGCAATGACTCGGCCGATAGGTAAGGATCGACCTTACCTAGAAGGTCCTGATATTCTTCGGACAACCTGGACGCCAAAATACCGGCTTCATGTTGATCCACGGCTCTCAATTGCGGCAACCCTTCCAACTTATTTATTAAATGCTGCAACGCAAGGATTCCCACCGAAGTGGTCAGGTCAAAAGCTGCCAACGACAACTTAGCAGGCACATTGAATTAAAAAATATCGCGCAACCGACAACCACCCTTAATAAGAGAATTAGAAACTGAACAATAATCACGCCCCGACTTAGCCTAACAGTGCTCGAGATAACCAGGCGTCTGACACAACTACTTTGCATACACAATACCGAGCAAGATAAATACAAAAGTAAATTAGTGCAAGGCAAAATACAACTTACACAATCCAACAGGCAAATAATCCCAAACACAATAAATTAAACACGCAACAAATTGATTTACACAGCGCAAAAGCACGACAACAAAAACACAAGTTACACAAGATTACAGCACATACGGTGCAAAATAATGGTACACAAAAGTGCACCCAAAAACAAACATGTATAATACCAAATAGAATAAATACACACAAAACACATCAAAGTACAATGTACAACAATTCACCAGTTACCGAACCAAACACAATAACTGGGACCCATTAAATGCCAAAATTGATGGTCAACGCGTCGTGTATGGACAGGATATCGCATATGCAAAATATAAACCGCACCTAAAGGTAATAGTCATGCCAAAAAAATTAAATTAAATACAAAGGCAGACTATTCCGAAATCCGGATAACCTAAAACCGTTCCCTTTACGCCTGACAGTCGCAAACACGTAGCGCACAATTTCACGTGGGACGCAAACCGTAACAGGACGGAAACAAACTTCACCAGACTTGGCCCAGTAATTAAACGACAATTTTTACACAAAATTTGCCCACCTGGTCATGCACACACGACGTTCACTGCTGACACTAAGCAACAGCATTGAAACGCAAACTCGTAGTTCACATGCGTACGTATTATACCAACGTGCTTCCGTGCGATAGCATGCAAATGACGAACATTCATAAAATTGGAAAAATTAACGGCATGCAAAACAACCACGAGCAGGCACAAAAAACGAAACGGCACGGCACGTTGGTAATTAAAATAAAAATCATGCAGCCAAAACTGACTTATAATCCAATTACTGAAACTCGACCCACCAGCAGCAACATGCACAAAATTACGAAACACGTGCTCCCAGTCGTGACGGCAAGCAATTTAATTGAAAAGCTAGCAACCTCATGAATCCTCTGGTAGTAAATGGATGTACGATAATCATTTAGACGATTGAAAGTAAGACGGATTTTATACTTGATAATTTAATAGCCTCTGGTGAGCTCTAAAGCAGCAGCATGCAGAATTGCTAATAAGACATAAATAATATAAAAATGACTTACCGTATCTCACGACTGGGTTGATCCTGACACTCAAGGCAGGATAGACTGGTTGGGAAAAGGATGGGTTAAATGCACGGATTTCTACCTGCCGAGGAGGCCCGACTCGTGGATGATGACACTAAGATGGCTGGCGTACGACAAAAGCTAAAAGTTCATATGCATGCATAGACCCTGCAAAACTCATAGTGCCAACTTCGAAAAATGAAAATAATGACCGGTTCGATCCGAAATATCGAACACTATTTTTGTTGTGGTGTACTGCCCTGCTATGCGATGACTGACTATGTGTGTGCATTGGTTGCCTAACCGCCCCGGTGTTAGGCATCGCCGTCAACGTATATTCTGTATTGCTTTGTTCCCATCACAGGTTCGGCGTTGGAATGTATGTACGTGCCTTTTTTTTTGTGAGAACGTTGGCCGAGGTGTGCGCCCTTACACATTCCCAGACGCTTTAATTGCTTTTGCGCCTCGCACGGCTTGGTACGCATTAACTACAAGGTGTTCCAAAAGTAGAAATTTCGTGATCAGAACGTTGTTTAGCTTGGGTTGGTTACAAATTTTATACAATTATTTTGAAATTAAACTAAACCTCTTGGTTTGTACCGTTACAATACCCCCCCCCAATGAGAGGTTTTCTGCCGAAACAGAAAAACTCTCATTGCTAAACCCTAAGAGGATCAGTAAGGATATGGCGCCAACAATCCCCCCTTTCATTCTTAACACGTCATGGGTAAACTACCCCCATAGCTCGGCGACTATGGCTGCACCGGAACGATATTACTGGACTTCTCTTTTCGAGGTCCCAACACCATAAAATCGGACAGGCACCCACCATAGTACCACCTAACTCTGTAACATTCAATAAAAATATCAATTACTGGCTTTTCAACATACCACATCCTTAACTGACTCGTTTCCCCTTAGTCATACTGGTTTACCTTTTAGCAAAGTACTGGTTGTATCTCAATGTTTTCTATTTATAATATACACTACATATACTTATATTCAGTTAAACATTTAAAGTTTCACATATATGGAAAACACAATTAATATAAACATCTCAATTTGCATGAAATTACCAGCATTACACAACTTTTAGTTCCAATTTTCACAGCATTCACCTTTAAATAATTTGTATAGAAAATTATAAACATTACAACTCGAACATTCTATTAATTCTTTTTATATCAACCTTTAATTATTTATCACTTATTGTACCATTAAATTATCCACAAATTCAAGTTTATTATTAACATTCATTATATATATAATATTTCAAATTCGGATTTTATCAAAAATGTTACACAACTTACAGCTTAATTTTAGTTTTAAATTCTATTAACTATTTAACTTTTTACATTTTATTATTAACTTTCAATTATGAATTTCTATTAATCGTTTTCATTATCAATTGGTTTGGGTGATTTTCAGTTATCCACAATGATCTACTTTACTGAAAAGGCATTAAAATATAATCTTACCCCCTTTCTTCCTTCTAACCACCATTTACAGATTTGCATAGGGTGACACCAATCTCTCAAAAATATCTACTTCCATTAACTTCTCTAACTCCACTTAAATCATTCTACTCTTATAACAAAATACCTGCTACCCTCTTTGTACTTAGGATGTGTGTTCCCTCCCTACACTCATTCCCTTATTAGTTCCTGGTCTCCCACAGGTAACTCTGCCAACGCACATACGATTCACCTCCCGCCACAACGCCTTCTGTTGAGGACTCCTTATGACACCACCCTCTTCACAAATTTTCACCGTCAATTATTTACTCTCCAATTACATCACTTCCACTTTCTATACATAAATGCACTATAGCTACTGTGTCCCTACTATTAACCCGTTTCTGTATTACTTATATTTCCAAAAATCTTATGTCGTCCAACACCAATTTAAAGTTAACTCTGACTGACTTAACTGCCTTATTGAAACAATTATCACCCAAACTCTATCTATTACAACATTTTACATTGATATGTTCATTGACAATTACATTAGAAAACTCATAACTACCTCAAATTAGTTTTAATCTTTGAAACTCATTTAAAATTTATTATTCAAACATTTAAACATTTTACTTTGTTTAAACTGCATTATAAACTTCATACTTACATTACATCGCTCAACTGAATAAACAAAATTATAAACATCCACTACCACAAATACAGCGTACATAACCCCATGTATCTTCTGAAACATTACAATCCTATGACTCCACAACTTAACACATTTTACATTTATTCATTTACTATTTATTACCAAGTTTAAATCATATAAAATCATTTAAATTCATTATCAAAATCATTACAACATTTTAAATTAATCAATTATTAATTCATCTCAAATTATTTACTTCCATCAATTATTGAAAACACAAGTTATTTTAATTACTTTACTCCAATTACAATTACAATTCATTTATTACAAACTCTCATTATTTATTTAGTCTGCCAAAATATTATTATTATTATTACATCAGTTTTTTCTACATACACACATTGTTTACATAAAATACCTTTTACAACACAAACACAATTAATTTCACTATAAATTTATTTACAATTTCTTGTCATTATTTCTCTGTTTACCATACCTCATTTCATAAGTTAGCAAGTTCATCACCATAAACTAAAATATTTAAAATGTCCATTCACTGATTTTTTATTTAACCCCTATCATCATATAATAATCTTACTTTTACATAAAAATTATCATCTTTAATTATACTCCTTACATCATTGTTATTTATATTATAACCCGTTAATATTTCAAATTGTTCCGTAAAACCCACATAATAATCTACTGGATTATCCCACATTATTATTAAATCATATAGCCTGTCTACATCATTAGTTTTGGTCTTGTCACCGTCCGTAATATTATCTATCACCCTTAAGTATTTTAACCTCTCAATTTCAAAATCATTTACTACTAATACTCCACGTCTAAGCACAGGTAAGCTTCCCATATAATCATCAATGTTATTGTCATTTATTTCTCCCCTATCTTCACAACAAGGTAAGTCTTTCATATCATCTATTTTTTCAAATTTTATCTTCTCTTTTAACTCCTCATAGCTTCTACTCAACGTAAACATCTCTATTATTCTCTCTCTCTCTCTCTCAAAATACTTCTCATCATAACATACAAAATCGTTGTCTCTATCATTCCACGCAAAGGGTAACACAACGTTATCATGACCCCTCTGGGCTTTTCCAAGGAACTCATGATACACGAAAGGGGACCTACTTAGAAACACCTCGTCTCTATAACCACAGGAGGAAACTCTGTCCTCATATAACACTTGTGAAACCTCTGTTTCACCACATACTTGGGGAAAATCTGCCCTTTGCCCACCTAACCTTTCATCACACTCTCTCTCACTTTCATTAACAACTACTACCTCATCACTAATTTCTACTCCTACTAAAATCTCATCGTCACAATCGCTATTACCCACCGTATCACTTTTAAATACCCCGTTTTCAACTATCTTACCACTTACCTTGTTAATTATTTCTGCATTATTATTCATAATTATATCACCATTTTTCTCACCTGTTTTTACACCAACGTCGTCTGTTACTTCGTTATTTTTCATAATTATCTCCTCATTATAATTAACAACATTATTACCACTTACCTGTTTTAATTCGACTTCTGTATTCTCTTTTAATTTACGTCTATCTCCTTCCCACTTCTCGTCTCGTTTATTGATCTTTGTGTTTAACTCATCAAAATGTTTATTCATCATATCAAAACCCGTATCCATTATTTCCTTTCTTTCATCCAATTTTGTGTGTAATTCGTCAAAATGTTTATCCATCATATCAAAACCCTTGTTCATATTATCATACATTGTTTTCAAAAGATTCATTACATCATCCAATGAATGCTCTTTTTCTGCGGTTTCCTTTACCTCAGCCATGTTTAAACAAAATTATTTATATAATACCCCTTATATATAAAAAACCACTATTATCCTATAATTACACACAATATCAAAACACCTTACACAATCGTTATCAAACAGTAAAAGTAAACACAATAACTCTACCAAAACATAACCGTATTCAACGTAAATATACGGTAATTTCACAACTTACGCCGTTACCCAAATCGTATTTTCTGTGCTTAAAATAGGTCTACCTCGTATAAAGCTATACTCGGATCCTGGCAGCGAGTCTCCAATTGTTAAGAAACACCCTAATTATAAATAAATAAATAAAATAAAAACTGCCAGAACCTTAACTGCGAACTTTTCTCGCTGAATTACCTTTTTATAAATTCCAATCAGAAGTTCAAAGTCGCCACCAATATCTTTGCAGGACAGATATGGAAATCATTATACTCTACCTTAATTAAAATGGGATAATTTTGCAATCTGACTTCCCCCCAATTCAGAAGATTCCCGGAAACGTTAGACGAATTTTTCAGCACAGAATAGGAAATGGTTCATGGCGAAATAACTATAACTAACACATGGTTATATTGAAAACAAACCTTATTTATTATACACTTAATTATTTTTCTTTTAATTGTATTTTTTAATAATTCTATCCCAATAATTTTTTATGGACTACTACTAAATCTTTCTATATGAACCAGTACCCTTTATAACACACACACACACTCTCATTCGATTTACATTTATTTCTGATAACCCCCCATTTAATTAACGAGCTCTTTAATTTAAATATCCCACCCTTTTGGCCAATATATATATTCACAGTACTTAACTGTCCACGCTATCCAAAATGATTCTGCCGCCTTTCAGTTCACTTTCACTCTAGCTTTCACTGACACTGTTCTAATGCTTCACATTTACATATTATTTAAATTCCACTGACACTGTCTCTTCCTTCTGTTCTTCTCCGTCACTTTTATATATTTCGGTAGACCTTGGCTACTCGATTCACGTCGGTCTACCGAAATTCCGAGGCTGCGTTACATTTACGGCTGTACTATTTTTGTTGTGGTGTACTGCCCTCCTATGCGATGACTGACTGTGTGTGTGCGTTGGTTGCCTAACTGCCCCGGTGTTAGGTGTCGCCGTCAACGTATATTCTGTATTGCTTTGTTCCCATCACAGGTTCCGCGTTGGAATGTATGTATGTGCCGTTTTTTTGTGAGAACGTTGGCCGATGTTTGCGCCGTTACACATTCCCAGACGCTTTAATTGCTTTTGCGCCTCGCACGGCTTGGTACGCATTAACTACAAGGTGTTCCAAAAGTAGAAATTTCGTGATCAGAACGTTGTTCAGCTTGGGTTGGTTACAAATTTTTTACAATTATTTTGAAATTAAACTAAACCTCTTGGTTTGTACCGTTACAATACCCCCCCCCAATAAGAGGTTTTCTGCCGAAACGGAAAAACTCTCATTGCTAAACCCTAAGAGGATCAGTAAGGATATGGCGCCAACAATCCCCCTTTAATTCTTAACACGTCATGGGTAAACTACCCCCCTAGCTCGGCGACTATGGCTGCACTGGAACGATATTACTGGACTTCTCTTTTCAAGATCCCAACACCATAAAATCGGACAGGCACCCACCATAGTACCACCTAACTCTGTAACATTGTTAAATTACAAATAACAGATAGTAATAATAATAAGGTAATAAAGTCAAAATTTATGTAATTTGCATAATTTATCTTGTCACCGGAATCACACTTGTTTAGCTCAGTTATATGCATTAGGCTTTTGGTCCAGAATTTCGTTAAGCAGACAGGGGCAGTGGCTGAAAGGTATTGAAATAATGAGGGACACAACATTAGGCTAATACATTTGATTTTATTCAGTTAATTTTGATGTAATTTGTTACACTAATAACCAACAATCATGTTTATAAATTCAAAATGGCGTCGACTTCATTTCGTCTTGATCTCGCCTGTTCAAAGTTACACATATTTTAATTTCTTATTTTTCTTCAAATTAATTCTCTTTAATCGTTACTGTAACCATTTACTTCTTTTGATTTCTTTCTTTTTATATTTTTTAATAAACAACTCTTATTTGATCATAAACCAATGCCTCAAGCTATATTCAAGTTGGCCAACATAAACGTACACACTCTCACTTTCTCTCTCTCTCACATACGGTACTTTCACACATGTTATTTTTCTGGAATTGAGCTCATTCTTAGTTTTATCAATTAGAAAATAATTTGTAAGGGCTTTCCTGAATAGTGATGTGGCGTGGGCTCCTCAGTAAGTGTCCATGGCGGTCGACAGGTGTAACGCCGAACTTTCGTCATTTAGTCCACTGAAGCTACTTAAATTTCATTTTTGAATTACTCATTGACTCTATGAACTGTTACTGTTAAACTTGATCATAACTATTGCATTTTACTAGTTAATTATTACATTTTGGCAAGAATTTTGCCCACTGCACTATGGCGAGCGTATAGGCTCGGTGGCTGCTGTTGTTGAACTGGGCGGAAGCCGGCACAATTAGTATGCAAATTTGTTGTGCCTGACGTCATTGTCTATTGTTCTTTTTGCTTCCGTCTGGTTAATACGTAATGGTTTTTTAACTCGTCATTGTTTTGGTGACGATTTATTATCGTGGACCAATAGAAAGTCAGTATTGTTCGTTTTTTGCGCCTAACATGGCCATTATCGTTGTTTCAATTTACTCGTACGCCTCTGACCTTGGTTCGGCTCTCCACCGGTGAATTTACATATTATTTGGGACTTGGGTCAAAACTAACCTTGTCTGATTTAACTTGATGATTACAATAAAATTTACAATAAAAACACCCTTACATCCCATTATTCCGATACAGACAATTTGGTACTATTACAAAACCCCCTCAATGAAAGGTTTTGTGTCGAGACACAAAAACTTTCATTGACTCATTCACACTTTTCTAAAAGGATCAGTTCAGATATGTTCCACAACCCCCTGTAGTGTTAATAAAAAGAAAATCTCAATCCCTTATCCTTGGTTCCATAGTGTCGATCGTACCCGTCTGACCTTACTGGACTTCTCCTGAGAGATCCCTACACCATAAGGCCATGAGGCACTGCACGCTCCTGTTCTGACGCTCCGGCCAGCGCAGGACCGCGGTCACAACACCATAAAAACTCTGAAACATTCAATACAAAAATTTAAAACATTGGCCTTATTCATTTACATATCCGCAACTGATATGTTTCCTCTTAGATGCATTGGTTTGTGATTTGAGGCATTGGTTTCATTTATTTATAAACTACCCAATAACTCAAAATTATAACAAGATTTAAAACAGATCAGCCTTCTCCTTTTCGACACTCCTATATATTCTTATCAAGTTCTCTGACTTTAGTCAACATCAAATTACCTCTCTCATCATGAAATTTATATTCTTATACTAACACAAAACAACTTTTAACTTTCAAACCACAACTATTATTTTCATTCATTTATTTCAAATAACTTCATTATATTTATCTATCATGGCAGTACTTCAATACTATCTAAATTTCTTTGTTAATTTCTTTACTTTAATTTCACTCCTTTTTAACAGAATCATTTTTTTTTCTTCTAGAGACTTGTTACTCTAACACAAAAATTAATATTATTATGGTCACTACCCTTCTAGTAGTCTCCTAGCCACACACTCTATCATCGACATAATAAAACATGGTACATCATAAGCATTAAACACTAACATTGAACAATTCACATTACTTAATTCATATTTATATAACTTGCAGCAAAACTTTAATAAGACATTACTATCAACAATTCTCTATTAACTTTTATTCATTTAACATTCATTTAGATTCTATACAACAACAAAATTTCAAATATACCATTACCCTTCCAGTTACCTCACCTTTCTACTATGAATTTTCCCTTTTCTAACCCTTTTTTCCTTACTAGTTTGGGTGACTCTCAATTACTCACTATTTTCTCTATCTTATTTTGGTATTCGTCAATCTAACCTTACTCACCTCCTTTTTTCTACTAACAACCGCTTCTAACCATTAATATAATATGACACCAATATCTCAATAATAACCCCCTTCACAAATCCCATTTAAAACCTCTGGCACCGCTCATTTTTGTACTAGTATGTGTGTATTCCCTCTAACCAACTCATTCCCTTATCGGTTCCTGACCCTTTCAGATAACCCTTTCCGGCACACAACGATCCCTTCCTGTCTCAACATCTCTCGTTGGACTCCTACACCAATACCCTTATTACAAAATATCACCAACAACAACAAATATAATTACCATCCACATTACTCAACTCTACATATAATCGCTAACCACTGTGTCCCTAAAATATCTAACGCCTCTTTATATATCATCAACATCTCAGCACTTTATTTTCCCTAACTCCCATTAACTCTATTTAACTAACTCCAATGCCCTTATTTATCACTATCCCCAAACTCTTTTACAACATTTCAACTTAATACACCACTAGAAAATTCATCACTTACCTACTAACAACAATACCTCTCAATACCCAAATCTATTACCTGCTTAATCATTTACTAACCCTTATAACCTGAATCTCATAATATCATATAAACTTCCTTTAGTTATTTAAAATCCTACAATACATGTTTACATAAAAATTACATAAAATACACAACAGCAAAAATACACAAATACATAGACATCAATACACAAAAATATACAATTCACATAATCATGAAATCATTTACCATAATCAGTCCTAATCAGTCCATTTTTAAAAACACTGTCCACACAATTAAATGTTCATAACACAATAAACAATAAACAATTACCCCATATCGTCGAACAATAGTCTAACATATTTGTAACATAGATCATTCTTATTTATATCAAATTTATTATTATTATTATAATAATCTCTTATTTCTATGTCATTCATTATCACTTCGGTTGGTTCATATACCTGTTCAATATTGGTCAATTTTGTCCAGTCTCCGTTGGTATTATCTGTTAACATTAGGTAAGTTATATTATCATTATTTTCATTATCATCTTCTCCTACTGCTATATCAGCTTCATTACAAGGTAAGTATTTCATATAGTTTGTTTTCTTCCATCCTACTCTCTCTATCAACTCTTTATAACCTCTATCTAACTTAAATACTTGCATCTCACCATCTACACACAACTCTTTCTCTAAATATCTCTCACTCCTTTCAGAGGGTACTACTACATTAAAACCTCTCCTGATTTCTACAGGAACAATACAACAATTCAAAAAACAATTATCGGTAGACCATTTATCTACCCAATACACTCGTGAAGCCTTTTCTTCACCCCCGACTACAACATTACGGGAAAAATTTACCCCCTGCAACCCCTTTATCTGTAAATTCTCTCTATACTTTCTCTCTAATTCATCAACACTTTTTATCACTTCATTATCAAATTCTACTCCCATTATACTTTTATCACCACTCTCAATACTCACACAATTATTTTCTAACACCATATTTGTAATTCTATTATCATAATTCTCACCACTACTTACCTTGTCTTTATTTTCATTCAATTTATTTGATTCTCTACTCTTATTTTCTAACTGTATTTTGTCTAACTTTGTACCTATTTCATTTAATCTTTTGTCCAAATTACAACTCTGTTTTTTAATTTCTTTTTTGATATCACTCAATTGTACATCGAATTGATCAAATTTGACGCTCTGCTCATTAAAAACCAGTTTCATCAATCTTATTATGTCATTTTCCTCAACTCTTTTTGTTGGGTCTTATGTTGAATGTATACTATCACCCATCATTTCTGATTCTGTTCTACTCGTCTCATTACTGTTTGCCATTTCTTTTCTTTTTTATTATTAATATATTAACAATAATAAATTTATTTTAGTTGTGTTGTACTCTATTTGTACCATGCATAACCTATACAGGTAATCTCTATATATATTTTTTTTTTTTCGTATATTTCACTACCCGTCTAACCTCTGCTTGTCTGCTTATTTATATATTTTTATTCATATATAAAGTCCAAGTACGGGCTGCCATCTGTTAAATTACAAATAATGTCCCTGTTCTGGGCACAATCTGTTAAATTACAAATAAGTCCAATAATAATAATAAGGTAATAAAGTCAAATTTTTGTAATTTGCATAATTTATCTTGTCACCGGAATCACACTTGTTTAGCTCAGTTATATGCATTAGGCTTTTGGTCCAGAATTTCGTTAAGCAGACAGGGGCAGTGGCTGAAAGGTATTGAAATAATGAGGGACACAACATTAGGCTAATACATTTGATTTTATTCAGTTAATTTTGATGTAATTTGTTACACTAATAACCAACAATCATGTTTATAAATTCAAAATGGCGTCGACTTCATTTCGTCTTGATCTCGCCTGTTCAAAGTTACACATATTTTAATTTCTTATTTTTCTTCAAATTAATTCTCTTTAATCGTTACTGTAACCATTTACTTCTTTTGATTTCTTTCTTTTTATATTTTTTAATAAACAACTCTTATTTGATCATAAACCAATGCCTCAAGCTATATTCAAGTTGGCCAACATAAACGTACACACTCTCACTTTCTCTCTCTCTCACATACGGTACTTTCACACATGTTATTTTTCTGGAATTGAGCTCATTCTTAGTTTTATCAATTAGAAAATAATTTGTAAGGGCTTTCCTGAATAGTGATGTGGCGTGGGCTCCTCAGTAAGTGTCCATGGCGGTCGACAGGTGTAACGCCGAACTTTCGTCGTTTAGTCCACTGAAGCTACTTAAATTTCATTTTTGAATTACTCATTGACTCTATGAACTGTTACTGTTAAACTTGATCATAACTATTGCATTTTACTAGTTAATTATTACATTTTGGCAAGAATTTTGCCCACTGCACTATGGCGAGCGTATAGGCTCGGTGGCTGCTGTTGTTGAACTGGGCGGAAGCCGGCACAATTAGTATGCAAATTTGTTGTGCCTGACGTCATTGTCTATTGTTCTTTTTGCTTCCGTCTGGTTAATACGTAATGGTTTTTTAACTCGTCATTGTTTTGGTGACGATTTATTATCGTGGACCAATAGAAAGTCAGTATTGTTCGTTTTTTGCGCCTAACATGGCCATTATCGTTGTTTCAATTTGCTCGTACGCCTCTGACCTTGGTTCGGCTCTCCACCGGTGAATTTACATATTATTTGGGACTTGGGTCAAAACTAACCTTGTCTGATTTAACTTGATGATTACAATAAAATTTACAATAAAAACACCCTTACATCCCATTATTCCGATACAGACAATTTGGTATTGTTACAACATTCAATAAAAATATCAATTACTGGCTTTTCAACATACCACATCCTTAACTGACTCGTTTCCCCTTAGTCGTACTGGTTTGCCTTTTAGCGAAGTACTGGTTGTATCTCAATGTTTTCTATTTATAATATACACTACATATACTTATATTCAGTTAAACATTTAAAGTTTCACATATATGGTAAACACAATTAACCTAATATAAACATCTCAATTTGCATGAAATTACCAGCATTACACAACTTTTAGTTCCAATTTTCACAACATTCACCTTTAAATAATTTGTATAGAAAATTATAAACATTACAACTCGAAAATTCTATTAACTCTTTTTATATCAACCTTTAATTATTTATCACTTATTGTACCATTACGTTCTCCACAATTTCAAGTTTATTATTAACATTCATTATATATATAATATTTCAAATTCGGATTTTATCAAAAAAGTTACACAACTTACAGCTTAATTTTAGTTTTAAATTCTATTAACTATTTAACTTTTTACATTTTATTATTACCTTTCAATTATGAATTTCTATTAATCATTTTCATTATCAATTGGTTTTGGTGATTTTCAGTTATCCACAATGATCTACTTTACTGAAAAGGCATTAAAATATAATCTTACCCCCTTCTTCCTTCTAACCACCATTTACAGATCTGCATAGCGTGACACCAATCTCTCAAAAATATCTACTTCCATTAACTTCTCTAACTCCAATTAAATCATTCTACTCTTATAACAAAATACCTGCTACCCTCTTTGTACTTAGGATGTGTGCCCCCTCCCTATTCTCATTCCCTTATTATTTCCTGGTCTCCCACAGGTAACTCCGCCAACGCACATACGATTCACCTCCCGCCACAACGCCTTCTGTTGAGGACTCCTTATCACACCACCCTCTTCACAAATTTTCACCGTCAATTATTTACTCTCCAATTACATCACTTCCACTTTCTATACATAAATGCACTAAATATCACTATAATATTGACGACTCGGAACACAAGTTTTTTATAAGTAAAAACGTAAAGTTTTACCTTACAGCCTAAACCGGCTTTCACCTATAGAAGGCTTCATCAGAGGATGTCGTTAGTAGCACTGCTCGTCTTGTTGTTGGCGACGAGAAAGTGTTTCGAAAGATTGAAGCTGTGTGTGTGTGGTGAGATGTGTTTGAATAATGCGTGCGATTTGAATTGTATCTGTTTGTTTAGGATGTCGTTTTTATTTGTTTTTGTGTGTTTGTATATTTCTAATTGTTTTAGAGTGTCTAGTTTTCGGCCTTTTGTGTGTACGTGTAGTATGTTCATGTTATTGTCGATGTTTTTATATGTGTGGTTTGCTTCAATGAGGTGGTTTGCGAAGGTAGATTCTGTAGTGGTGTGGAGTGCTTTTGTGTGTTCAATGTATCTCTGTTTGAAGCTACGTCCTGTCTGGCCTATGTAGAATTTACTGCAATTTGAACAATTTAGTTTATATACACCGGGTAGATCGAATTTGTTTTGTGCTTTGGGCATGCGTTTTGATAGTGTGTGTTCTGTTTTGTTAGTAGTTTTGTAAGCGATTCTGTATCCTGCTTTTTTGAATTTGTGGGCAATTTTTTCTGTTTGTTTGTTGATGTATGTTAGTGTTATGAATTTGTTGTTTTCTGTCTTTGTCTGTTGTTTGTTTTGTGTTTTGTGTAGGAGTTTACTGACTATTGTTCTGTCATAACCGTTAGATTCAGAACAATAGTCAGTAAACTCCTACACAAAACACAAAACAAACAACAGACAAAGACAGAAAACAACAAATTCATAATACTAACATACATCAACAAACAAACAGAAAAAATTACCCACAAATTCAAAAAAGCAGGATACAGAATCGCTTACAAAACTACTAACAAAACAGAACACACACTATCAAAACGCATGCCCAAAGCACAAAACAAATTCGATCTACCCGGTGTATATAAACTAAATTGTTCAAATTGCAGTAAATTCTACATAGGCCAGACAGGACGTAGCTTCAAACAGAGATACATTGAACACACAAAAGCACTCCACACCACTACAGAATCTACCTTCGCAAACCACCTCATTTAAGCAAACCACACATATAAAAACATCGACAATAACATGAACATACTACACGTACACACAAAAGGCCGAAAACTAGACACTCTAGAACAATTAGAAATATACAAACACACAAAAACAAATAAAAACGACATCCTAAACGAACAGACACAATTCAAATCGCACGCATTATTCGAACACATCTCACCACACACACACAGCTTCAATCTTTCGAAACACTTTCTCGTCGCCAACAACAAGATGACAGCGCTACTAACGACAGCCTCTGATGAAGCCTTCTATAGGTGAAAGCCGGTTTAGGCTGTAAGGTAAAACTTTACGTTTTTACTTATAAAAAACTTGTGTTCCGAGTCGTCAATATTATAGTGATATTTAGTTAAGTAACGGACACGTCATGGACAACGAAATCCAAGAAAATAAATGCACTATCGCTACTGTGTCCCTACTATTAACCCGTTTCTGTATTACTTATATTGCCAAAAATCTTATGTCGTCCAACACCCATTTAAAGTTAACTCTGACTGACTTAACTGCCTTATTGAAACAATTATCACCCAAACTCTATCTATTACAACATTTTACATTGATATGTTCATTGACAATTACATTATAAAACTCATAACTACCTCAAATTAGTTTTAATCTTTGAGACTCATTTAAAATTTATTATTCAAACATTTAAACATTTTACTTTGTTTAAACTGCATTATAAACTTCATACTTACATTATATCGCTCAACTGAATAAACAAAATTATAAACATCCATTACCACAAATACAGCGTACATAACCCCATGTATCTTCTGAAACTTTACAATCCTATGACTCCACAACTTAACACATTTTACATTTATACATTTACTATTTATTACCAAGTTTAAGTCATATAAAATCATTTAAATTCATTATCAAAATCATTACAACATTTTAAATTAATCAATAATTAATTCATTTCAAATTATTTACTTCGATCAATTATTAAAAACACAAGTTATTTAATTACTTTACTCCAATTACAATTACAATTCATTTATTACAAACTCTCATTATTTATTTAGTCTGCCAAAATATTATTATTATTATTATTACATCAGTTTTTTCTACATACACATTGTTTACATAAAATACCTTTTACAACACAAACACAATTAATTTCACTATAAATTTATTTACAATTTCTTGTCATTATTTCTCTGTTTACCATACCTCATTTCATAAGTTAGCAAGTTCATCACCATAAACTAAAATATTTAAAATGTCCATTCACTGATTTTTTATTTAACCCCCATCATCATATAATAATCTTACTTTTACATAAAAATTATTATCTTTAATTATACTCCTTACATCATTGTTATTTATATTATAACCCGTTAATATTTCAAATTGTTCCGTAAAACCAACATAATAATCTACTGGATTATCCCACATTATTATTAAATCATATAGCCTGTCTACATCATTAGTTTTGGTCTTGTCACCGTCCGTAATATTATCTATCACCCTTAAGTATTTTAACCACTCAATTTCAAAATCATTTACTACTAATACTCCACGTCTAAGCACAGGTAAGCTTCCCATATAATCATCAAAGTTATCGTCATTTATTTCTCCCCTATCTTCACAACAAGGTAAGTCTTTCATATCATCTATTTTTTCAAATTTTATCTTCTCTTTTAACTCCTCATAGCTTCTACTCAACGTAAACATCTCTATTATTCTATCTCTCTCTCTCAAAATACTTCTCATCATAACATACAAAATCTTTGTCTCTATCATTCCACGCAAAGGGTAACACAACGTTATCATGACCCCTCTGGGCTTTTCCAAGGAACTCATGATACACGAAAGGGGACCTACTTAGAGACACCTCGTCTCTATAACCACGGGAGGAAACTCTGTCCTCATATAACACTTGTGAAACCTCTGTTTCACCACATACTTGGGGAAAATCTGCCCTTTGCCCACCTAACCTTTCATCACACTCTCTCTCACTTTCATTAACAACTACTACCTCATCACTAATTTCTACTCCTACTAAAATCTCATCATCACAATCGCTATTACCCACCGTATCACCTTTAAATACCCCGTTTTCAACTATCTTACCACTTACCTTGTTAATTATTTCTGCATTATTATTCATAATTATATCACCATTTTTCTCACCTGTTTTTACACCAACGTCGTCTGTTACTTCGTAATTTTTCATAATTATCTCCTCATTATAATTAACAACATTATTACCACTTACCCGTTTTAATTCGACTTCTGTATTCTCTTTTAATTTACGTCTATCTCCTTCCCACTTCTCGTCTCGTTTATTCATCTTTGTGTTTAACTCATCAAACTGTTTATTCATCATATCAAAACCCTTTTCCATTATTTCCTTTCTTTCATTCAATTTTGTGTGTAATTCGTCAAAATGTTTATCCATCATATCAAAACCCTTGTTCATATTATCATACATTGTTTTCAAAAGATTCATTACATCATCCAATGAATGCTCTTTTTCTGCGGTTTCCTTTACCTCAGCCATGTTTAAACAAAATTATTTATATAATACCCCTTATATATAAAAAACCACTATTATCCTATAATTACACACATAAAATCAAAACACCTAACACAATCGTTATCAAAAAGTAAAAAGAAACACAATAACCGTACCAAAACATAACCTTATTCAACATAAATATACGGTAATTTCACAACTTACGCCATTACCCAAATCCTATTTTCTGTGCTTAAAATAGGTCTACCTCGTATAAAGCTATACTCGGATCCTGGCAGCGAGTCTCCAATTGTTTAGAAACACCCTAATTATAAATAAATACATAAAATAAAAACTGCCAGAACCTTAACTGCGAACTTTTCTCGCTGACTAACCTTTTTATAAATTCCAATCAGAAGTTCAGAGTCGCCACCAATATCTTTGCAGTACAGATATGGAAATCTTTATACTCTACCTTAATTAAAATGGGATAATTTTGCAATCTGACTTCCCCCCAATTCAGAAGATTCCCGGAAACGTTAGACGAATTTTTCAGCACAGAATAGGAAATGGTTCACGGCGAAATAACTACAACTATCACATGGTTATATTGAAAACAAACCTTATTTATTATACCATTAACTATTTTTCTTTATATTTGTATTTTTTAAAAATTCTATTCCAATAATTTTTTATGGACTACTACTAAATCTTTCTATATGAACCAGTACCCTTTATAACAAACACACACACTCTCATTTGATTTACATTTATTTCTGATAACCCCCCATTTAATTAACGAGCTCTTTAATTTAAATATCCCACACTTTTGGCCAATATATATATTCACAGTACTTAACTGTCCACGCTATCCAAAATGATTCTGCCGCCTTTCAGTTCACTTTCACTCTAGCTTTCACTGACAATGTTCTAATGCTTCACATTTACATATTATTTAAATTCCACTGACACTATCCCTTCCTTCTGTTCTTCTCCGTCTCTTTTATATATTTCGGTAGACCTTGGCTACTCGATTCACGTCAGTCTACCGAAATTCTGAGGCTGCGTTACATTTACGGCTGTACTGTTTTTATGTTGTGGTGAACTGCCCTGCTATGCGATGACTGACTGTGTGTGTGCGTTGGTTTCCTAACCGCCCCGGTGTTAGGCATCGCCGTCAACGTATATTCTGTATTGCTTTGTTCCCATCACAGGTTCAGCGTTGGAATGTATGTACGTGCCGTTTTTTTGTGAGAACGTTGGCCGAGGTGTGCGCCCTTACACATTCCCAGACGCTTTAATTGCTTTTGCGCCTCGCACGGCTTGGTACGCATTAACTACAAGGTGTTCCAAAAGTAGAAATTTCGTGATCAGAACGTTGTTCAGCTTGGGTTGGTTACAAATTTTTTACAATTATTTTGAAATTAAACTAAACCTCTTTGTTTGTACCGTTACAATACCCGCCCCCAATGAGAGGTTTTCTGCCGAAACAGAAAAACTCTCATTGCTAAACCCTAAGAGGATCAGTAAGGATATGGCGCCAACAATCCCCCCTTTAATTCTTAACACGTCATGGGTTAACTACCCCCCTAGCTCGGCGACTATGGCTGCACCGGAACGATATTACTGGACTTCTCTTTTCGAGATCCCAACACCATAAAATCGGACAGGCACCCACCATAGTACCACCTAACTCTGTAACATTCAATAAAAATACCAATTACTGGCTTTTCAACATACCATATCCTTAACTGACTCGTTTCCCCTTAGTCGTACTGGTTTGCCTTTTAGCAAAGTACTGGTTGTATCTCAATGTTTTCTATTTATAATATACACTACATATACTTATATTCAGTTAAACATTTAAAGTTTCACATATATGGTAAACACAATTAACCTAATATAAACATCTCAATTTGCATGAAATTACCAGCATTACACAACTTTTAGTTCCAATTTTCACAACATTCACCTTTAAATAATTTGTATAGAAAATTATAAACACTACAACTCTAACATTCTATTAACTCTTTTTATATCAACCTTTAATTATTTATCACTTATTGTACCATTACATTCTCCACAATTTCAAGTTTATTATTAACATTCATTATATATATAATATGTCAAATTCAGATTTTATCAAAAAAGTTACACAACTTACAGCTTAATTTTAGTTTTAAATTCTAATAACTCTTTAACTTGTTACATTTTATTATTACCTTTCAATTATGAATTTCTGTTAATCATTTTCATTATCAATTGTTTTGGGTGATTTTCAGTTATCCACAATGATCTACTTTACTGAAAAGGCATTAAAATATAATCTTACCCCCCTTCTTCCTTCTAACCACCATTTACAGATTTGCATAGAGTGACACCAATCTCTCAAAAATATCTACTTCCATTAACTTCTCTAACTCCACTTAATCATTCTACTCTTATAACAAAATACATGCTACCCTCTTTGTACTTAGGATGTGTGTTCCCTCCCTATACTCATTCCCTTATTAGTTCCTGGTCTCCCACAGGTAACTCCGCCAACGCACATACGGTTCAACTCCCGCCACAACGCCTTCCGTTGAGGACTCCTTATCACACCACCCTCTTCACAAATTTTTACCGTCAATTATTTACTCTCCAATTACGTCACTTCCACTTTCTATACATCCATGCACTATCGCTACTGTGTCCCTACTATTAAGCCGTTTCTGTATTACTTATATTGCCAAAAATCTTATGTCGTCCAACACCCATTTAAAGTTAACTCTGACTGACTTAACTGCCTTATTGAAACAATTATCACCCAAACTCTATCTATTACTACATTTTACATTGATATGTTCATTGACAATTACATTAGAAAACTCATAACTACCTCAAATTAGTTTTAATCTTTGAAACTCATTTAAAATTTATTATTCAAACATTTAAACATTTTACTTTGTTCAAACTGCATTATAAACTTCATACTTACATTACATCGCTCAACTGAATAAACAAAATTATAAACATCCATTACCACAAATACAGCGTACATAACCCCATGTATCTTCTGAAACATTAGAATCCTATGACTCCACAACTTAACACATTTTACATTTATACATTTACTATTTATTACCAAGTTTAAATCATATAAAATCATTTAAATTCATTATCAAAATCATTACAACATTTTAAATTAATCAATTATTAATTCATCTCAAATTATTTACTTCGATCAATTATTGAAAACACAAATTATTTTAATTACTCTACTCCAATTACAATTACAATTCATTTACTACAAACTCTCATTATTTATTTAGTCTGCCAAAATATTATTATTATTATTACATCAGTTTTTTCTACATACACACATTGTTTATATAAAATACCTTTTACAACACAAACACAATTAATTTCACTATAAATTTATTTACAATTTCTTGTCATTATTTCTCTGTTTACCATACCTCATTTCATAAGTTAGCAAGGTCATCACCATAAACTAAAATATTTAAAATGTCCATTCACTGATTTTTTTATTTAACCCACATCATCATATAATAATCTTACTTTTACATAAAAATTATCATCTTTAATTATACTCCTTACGTCATTGTTATTTATATTATAACCCGTTAATATTTCAAATTGTTCCATAAAACCCACATAATAATCTACTGGATTATCCCACATTATTATTAAATCATATAGCCTGTCTACATCATTAGTTTTGGTCTTGTCACCGTCCGTAATATTACCTATCACCCTTAAGTATTTTAACCTCTCAATTTCAAAATCATTTACTACTAATACTCCACGTCTAAGCACAGGTAAGCTTCCCATATAATCATCAACGTTATCGTCATTTATTTCTCCCCTATCTTCACAACAAGGTAAGTCTTTCATATCATCTATTTTTTCAAATTTTATCTTCTCTTTTAACTCCTCATAGCTTCTACTCAACGTAAACATCTCTATTATTCTCTCTCTCTCTCTCTCAAAATACTTCTCATCATAATATACATAATCTTTGTCTCTATCATTCCACGCAAAGGGTAACACAACGTTATCATGACCCCTCTGGGCTTTTCCAAGGAACTCATGATACACGAAAGGGGACCTACTTAGAGACACCTCGTCTCTATAACCACGGGAGGAAACTCTGTCCTCATATAACACTTGTGAAACCTCTGTTTCCCACATACTTGGGGAAAATCTGCCCTTTGCCCACCTAACCTTTCATCACACTCTCTCTCACTTTCATTAACAACTACTACCTCATCACTAATTTCTACTCCTACTAAACTCTCATCATCACAATCGCTATTACCCACCGTATCACCTTTAAATACCCCGTTTTCAACTATCTTACCACTTACCTTGTTAATTATTTCTGCATTATTATTCATAATTATTTCACCATTTTTCTCACCTGTTTTTACACCAACGTCGTCTGTTACTTCGTTATTTTTCATAATTATCTCCTCATTATAATTAACAACATTATTACCACTTACCTGTTTTAATTCGACTTCTGTATTCTCTTTTAATTTACGTCTATCTCCTTCCCACTTCTCGTCTCGTTTATTCATCTTTGTGTTTAACTCATCAAATTGTTTATTCATCATATCAAAACCCTTATCCATTATTTCCTTTCTTTCATTCAGTTTTGTGTGTAATTCGTCAAAATGTTTACCCATCATATCAAAACCCTTGTTCATATTATCATACATTGTTTTCAAAAGATTCATTATATCATCCAATGAATGCTCTTTTTCTGCGGTTTCCTTTACCTCAGCGATGTTTAAACAAAATTATTTATATAATATCCCTTATATATAAAAAACCACTATTATCCTATAATTACACACATAAAATCAAAACACCTAACACAATCGTTATCAAAAAGTAAAAATAAACACAATAACCCTACCAAAACATAACCTTATTCAACATAAATATACAGTAATTTCACAACTTATGCCGTTACCCAAATCGTATTTTCTGTGCTTAAAATAGGTCTACCTCGTATAAAGCTATACTCGGATCCTGGCAGCAAGTCTCCAATTGTTTAGAAACACCCTAATTATAAATAAATACATAAAATAAAAACTGCCAGAACCTTAACTGCGAACTTTTCTCGCTGACTAACCTTTTTATAAATTCCAATCAGAAGTTCAGAGTCGCCACCAATATCTTTGCAGGACAGATATGGAAATCTTTATACTCTACCTTAATTAAAATGGGATAATTTTGCAATCTGACTTCCCCCCAATTCAGAAGATTCCCGGAAACGTTAGACGAATTTTTCAGCACAGAATAGGAAATGGTTCACGGCGAAATAACTACAACTATCACATGGTTATATTGAAAACAAACCTTATTTATTATACCATTAACTATTTTTCTTTATATTTGTATTTTTTAAAAATTCTATTCCAATAATTTTTTATGGACTACTACTAAATCTTTCTATATGAACCAGTACCCTTTATAACAAACACACACACTCTCATTTGATTTACATTTATTTCTGATAACCCCCCATTTAATTAACGAGCTCTTTAATTTAAATATCCCACACTTTTGGCCAATATATATATTCACAGTACTTAACTGTCCACGCTATCCAAAATGATTCTGCCGCCTTTCAGTTCACTTTCACTCTAGCTTTCACTGACAATGTTCTAATGCTTCACATTTACATATTATTTAAATTCCACTGACACTATCCCTTCCTTCTGTTCTTCTCCGTCTCTTTTATATATTTCGGTAGACCTTGGCTACTCGATTCTCGCCGGTCTACCGAAATTCTGAGGCTGCGTTACATTTACGGCTGTACTGTTTTTATGTTGTGGTGAACTGCCCTGCTATGCGATGACTGACTGTGTGTGTGCGTTGGTTTCCTAACCGCCCCAGTGTTAGGCATCGCCGTCAACGTATATTCTGTATTGCTTTGTTCCCATCACAGGTTCAGCGTTGGAATGTATGTACGTGCCGTTTTTTTGTGAGAACGTTGGCCGAGGTGTGCGCCCTTACACATTCCCAGACGCTTTAATTGCTTTTGCACCTCGCACGGCTTGGTACGCATTAACTACAAGGTGTTCCAAAAGTAGAAATTTCGTGATCAGAACGTTGTTCAGCTTGGGTTGGTTACAAATTTTTTACAATTATTTTGAAATTAAACTAAACCTCTTTGTTTGTACCGTTACAATACCCGCCCCCAATGAGAGGTTTTCTGCCGAAACAGAAAAACTCTCATTGCTAAACCCTAAGAGGATCAGTAAGGATATGGCGCCAACAATCCCCCCTTTAATTCTTAACACGTCATGGGTTAACTACCCCCCTAGCTCGGCGACTATGGCTGCACCGGAACGATATTACTGGACTTCTCTTTTCGAGATCCCAACACCATAAAATCGGACAGGCACCCACCATAGTACCACCTAACTCTGTAACATTCAATAAAAATACCAATTACTGGCTTTTCAACATACCATATCCTTAACTGACTCGTTTCCCCTTAGTCGTACTGGTTTGCCTTTTAGCAAAGTACTGGTTGTATCTCAATGTTTTCTATTTATAATATACACTACATATACTTATATTCAGTTAAACATTTAAAGTTTCACATATATGGTAAACACAATTAACCTAATATAAACATCTCAATTTGCATGAAATTACCAGCATTACACAACTTTTAGTTCCAATTTTCACAACATTCACCTTTAAATAATTTGTATAGAAAATTATAAACACTACAACTCTAACATTCTATTAACTCTTTTTATATCAACCTTTAATTATTTATCACTTATTGTACCATTACATTCTCCACAATTTCAAGTTTATTATTAACATTCATTATATATATAATATGTCAAATTCAGATTTTATCAAAAAAGTTACACAACTTACAGCTTAATTTTAGTTTTAAATTCTAATAACTCTTTAACTTGTTACATTTTATTATTACCTTTCAATTATGAATTTCTGTTAATCATTTTCATTATCAATTGTTTTGGGTGATTTTCAGTTATCCACAATGATCTACTTTACTGAAAAGGCATTAAAATATAATCTTACCCCCCTTCTTCCTTCTAACCACCATTTACAGATTTGCATAGAGTGACACCAATCTCTCAAAAATATCTACTTCCATTAACTTCTCTAACTCCACTTAATCATTCTACTCTTATAACAAAATACATGCTACCCTCTTTGTACTTAGGATGTGTGTTCCCTCCCTATACTCATTCCCTTATTAGTTCCTGGTCTCCCACAGGTAACTCCGCCAACGCACATACGGTTCAACTCCCGCCACAACGCCTTCCGTTGAGGACTCCTTATCACACCACCCTCTTCACAAATTTTTACCGTCAATTATTTACTCTCCAATTACGTCACTTCCACTTTCTATACATCCATGCACTATCGCTACTGTGTCCCTACTATTAAGCCGTTTCTGTATTACTTATATTGCCAAAAATCTTATGTCGTCCAACACCCATTTAAAGTTAACTCTGACTGACTTAACTGCCTTATTGAAACAATTATCACCCAAACTCTATCTATTACTACATTTTACATTGATATGTTCATTGACAATTACATTAGAAAACTCATAACTACCTCAAATTAGTTTTAATCTTTGAAACTCATTTAAAATTTATTATTCAAACATTTAAACATTTTACTTTGTTCAAACTGCATTATAAACTTCATACTTACATTACATCGCTCAACTGAATAAACAAAATTATAAACATCCATTACCACAAATACAGCGTACATAACCCCATGTATCTTCTGAAACATTAGAATCCTATGACTCCACAACTTAACACATTTTACATTTATACATTTACTATTTATTACCAAGTTTAAATCATATAAAATCATTTAAATTCATTATCAAAATCATTACAACATTTTAAATTAATCAATTATTAATTCATCTCAAATTATTTACTTCGATCAATTATTGAAAACACAAATTATTTTAATTACTCTACTCCAATTACAATTACAATTCATTTACTACAAACTCTCATTATTTATTTAGTCTGCCAAAATATTATTATTATTATTACATCAGTTTTTTCTACATACACACATTGTTTATATAAAATACCTTTTACAACACAAACACAATTAATTTCACTATAAATTTATTTACAATTTCTTGTCATTATTTCTCTGTTTACCATACCTCATTTCATAAGTTAGCAAGGTCATCACCATAAACTAAAATATTTAAAATGTCCATTCACTGATTTTTTTATTTAACCCACATCATCATATAATAATCTTACTTTTACATAAAAATTATCATCTTTAATTATACTCCTTACGTCATTGTTATTTATATTATAACCCGTTAATATTTCAAATTGTTCCATAAAACCCACATAATAATCTACTGGATTATCCCACATTATTATTAAATCATATAGCCTGTCTACATCATTAGTTTTGGTCTTGTCACCGTCCGTAATATTACCTATCACCCTTAAGTATTTTAACCTCTCAATTTCAAAATCATTTACTACTAATACTCCACGTCTAAGCACAGGTAAGCTTCCCATATAATCATCAACGTTATCGTCATTTATTTCTCCCCTATCTTCACAACAAGGTAAGTCTTTCATATCATCTATTTTTTCAAATTTTATCTTCTCTTTTAACTCCTCATAGCTTCTACTCAACGTAAACATCTCTATTATTCTCTCTCTCTCTCTCTCAAAATACTTCTCATCATAATATACATAATCTTTGTCTCTATCATTCCACGCAAAGGGTAACACAACGTTATCATGACCCCTCTGGGCTTTTCCAAGGAACTCATGATACACGAAAGGGGACCTACTTAGAGACACCTCGTCTCTATAACCACGGGAGGAAACTCTGTCCTCATATAACACTTGTGAAACCTCTGTTTCCCACATACTTGGGGAAAATCTGCCCTTTGCCCACCTAACCTTTCATCACACTCTCTCTCACTTTCATTAACAACTACTACCTCATCACTAATTTCTACTCCTACTAAACTCTCATCATCACAATCGCTATTACCCACCGTATCACCTTTAAATACCCCGTTTTCAACTATCTTACCACTTACCTTGTTAATTATTTCTGCATTATTATTCATAATTATTTCACCATTTTTCTCACCTGTTTTTACACCAACGTCGTCTGTTACTTCGTTATTTTTCATAATTATCTCCTCATTATAATTAACAACATTATTACCACTTACCTGTTTTAATTCGACTTCTGTATTCTCTTTTAATTTACGTCTATCTCCTTCCCACTTCTCGTCTCGTTTATTCATCTTTGTGTTTAACTCATCAAATTGTTTATTCATCATATCAAAACCCTTATCCATTATTTCCTTTCTTTCATTCAGTTTTGTGTGTAATTCGTCAAAATGTTTACCCATCATATCAAAACCCTTGTTCATATTATCATACATTGTTTTCAAAAGATTCATTATATCATCCAATGAATGCTCTTTTTCTGCGGTTTCCTTTACCTCAGCGATGTTTAAACAAAATTATTTATATAATATCCCTTATATATAAAAAACCACTATTATCCTATAATTACACACATAAAATCAAAACACCTAACACAATCGTTATCAAAAAGTAAAAATAAACACAATAACCCTACCAAAACATAACCTTATTCAACATAAATATACAGTAATTTCACAACTTATGCCGTTACCCAAATCGTATTTTCTGTGCTTAAAATAGGTCTACCTCGTATAAAGCTATACTCGGATCCTGGCAGCAAGTCTCCAATTGTTTAGAAACACCCTAATTATAAATAAATACATAAAATAAAAACTGCCAGAACCTTAACTGCGAACTTTTCTCGCTGACTAACCTTTTTATAAATTCCAATCAGAAGTTCAGAGTCGCCACCAATATCTTTGCAGGACAGATATGGAAATCTTTATACTCTACCTTAATTAAAATGGGATAATTTTGCAATCTGACTTCCCCCCAATTCAGAAGATTCCCGGAAACGTTAGACGAATTTTTCAGCACAGAATAGGAAATGGTTCACGGCGAAATAACTACAACTATCACATGGTTATATTGAAAACAAACCTTATTTATTATACCATTAACTATTTTTCTTTATATTTGTATTTTTTAAAAATTCTATTCCAATAATTTTTTATGGACTACTACTAAATCTTTCTATATGAACCAGTACCCTTTATAACAAACACACACACTCTCATTTGATTTACATTTATTTCTGATAACCCCCCATTTAATTAACGAGCTCTTTAATTTAAATATCCCACACTTTTGGCCAATATATATATTCACAGTACTTAACTGTCCACGCTATCCAAAATGATTCTGCCGCCTTTCAGTTCACTTTCACTCTAGCTTTCACTGACAATGTTCTAATGCTTCACATTTACATATTATTTAAATTCCACTGACACTATCCCTTCCTTCTGTTCTTCTCCGTCTCTTTTATATATTTCGGTAGACCTTGGCTACTCGATTCTCGCCGGTCTACCGAAATTCTGAGGCTGCGTTACATTTACGGCTGTACTGTTTTTATGTTGTGGTGAACTGCCCTGCTATGCGATGACTGACTGTGTGTGTGCGTTGGTTTCCTAACCGCCCCAGTGTTAGGCATCGCCGTCAACGTATATTCTGTATTGCTTTGTTCCCATCACAGGTTCAG
Source organism: Magicicada septendecula (assembly GCA_034769895.1). Lineage (NCBI taxonomy): Eukaryota > Metazoa > Arthropoda > Insecta > Hemiptera > Cicadidae > Magicicada > Magicicada septendecula. The sequence goes on from CM068372.1 coordinate 176,648,310, forward strand.
CGTTGGAATGTATGTACGTGCCGTTTTTTTGTGAGAACGTTGGCCGAGGTGTGCGCCCTTACACATTCCCAGACGCTTTAATTGCTTTTGCACCTCGCACGGCTTGGTACGCATTAACTACAAGGTGTTCCAAAAGTAGAAATTTCGTGATCAGAACGTTGTTCAGCTTGGGTTGGTTACAAATTTTTTACAATTATTTTGAAATTAAACTAAACCTCTTTGTTTGTACCGTTACAATACCCGCCCCCAATGAGAGGTTTTCTGCCGAAACAGAAAAACTCTCATTGCTAAACCCTAAGAGGATCAGTAAGGATATGGCGCCAACAATCCCCCCTTTAATTCTTAACACGTCATGGGTTAACTACCCCCCTAGCTCGGCGACTATGGCTGCACCGGAACGATATTACTGGACTTCTCTTTTCGAGATCCCAACACCATAAAATCGGACAGGCACCCACCATAGTACCACCTAACTCTGTAACATTCAATAAAAATACCAATTACTGGCTTTTCAACATACCATATCCTTAACTGACTCGTTTCCCCTTAGTCGTACTGGTTTGCCTTTTAGCAAAGTACTGGTTGTATCTCAATGTTTTCTATTTATAATATACACTACATATACTTATATTCAGTTAAACATTTAAAGTTTCACATATATGGTAAACACAATTAACCTAATATAAACATCTCAATTTGCATGAAATTACCAGCATTACACAACTTTTAGTTCCAATTTTCACAACATTCACCTTTAAATAATTTGTATAGAAAATTATAAACACTACAACTCTAACATTCTATTAACTCTTTTTATATCAACCTTTAATTATTTATCACTTATTGTACCATTACATTCTCCACAATTTCAAGTTTATTATTAACATTCATTATATATATAATATGTCAAATTCAGATTTTATCAAAAAAGTTACACAACTTACAGCTTAATTTTAGTTTTAAATTCTAATAACTCTTTAACTTGTTACATTTTATTATTACCTTTCAATTATGAATTTCTGTTAATCATTTTCATTATCAATTGTTTTGGGTGATTTTCAGTTATCCACAATGATCTACTTTACTGAAAAGGCATTAAAATATAATCTTACCCCCCTTCTTCCTTCTAACCACCATTTACAGATTTGCATAGAGTGACACCAATCTCTCAAAAATATCTACTTCCATTAACTTCTCTAACTCCACTTAATCATTCTACTCTTATAACAAAATACATGCTACCCTCTTTGTACTTAGGATGTGTGTTCCCTCCCTATACTCATTCCCTTATTAGTTCCTGGTCTCCCACAGGTAACTCCGCCAACGCACATACGGTTCAACTCCCGCCACAACGCCTTCCGTTGAGGACTCCTTATCACACCACCCTCTTCACAAATTTTTACCGTCAATTATTTACTCTCCAATTACGTCACTTCCACTTTCTATACATCCATGCACTATCGCTACTGTGTCCCTACTATTAAGCCGTTTCTGTATTACTTATATTGCCAAAAATCTTATGTCGTCCAACACCCATTTAAAGTTAACTCTAACTGACTTAACTGCCTTATTGAAACAATTATCACCCAAACTCTATCTATTACAACATTTTACATTGATATGTTCATTGACAATTACATTAGAAAACTCATAACTACCTCAAATTAGTTTTAATCTTTGAAACTCATTTAAAATTTATTATTCAAACATTTAAACATTTTACTTTGTTCAAACTGCATTATAAACTTCATACTTACATTACATCGCTCAACTGAATAAACAAAATTATAAACATCCATTACCACAAATACAGCGTACATAACCCCATGTATCTTCTGAAACATTAGAATCCTATGACTCCACAACTTAACACATTTTACATTTATACATTTACTATTTATTACCAAGTTTAAATCATATAAAATCATTTAAATTCATTATCAAAATCATTACAACATTTTAAATTAATCAATTATTAATTCATCTCAAATTATTTACTTCGATCAATTATTGAAAACACAAATTATTTTAATTACTCTACTCCAATTACAATTACAATTCATTTACTACAAACTCTCATTATTTATTTAGTCTGCCAAAATATTATTATTATTATTACATCAGTTTTTTCTACATACACACATTGTTTATATAAAATACCTTTTACAACACAAACACAATTAATTTCACTATAAATTTATTTACAATTTCTTGTCATTATTTCTCTGTTTACCATACCTCATTTCATAAGTTAGCAAGGTCATCACCATAAACTAAAATATTTAAAATGTCCATTCACTGATTTTTTTATTTAACCCACATCATCATATAATAATCTTACTTTTACATAAAAATTATCATCTTTAATTATACTCCTTACGTCATTGTTATTTATATTATAACCCGTTAATATTTCAAATTGTTCCATAAAACCCACATAATAATCTACCGGATTATCCCACATTATTATTAAATCATATAGCCTGTCTACATCATTAGTTTTGGTCTTGTCACCGTCCGTAATATTACCTATCACCCTTAAGTATTTTAACCTCTCAATTTCAAAATCATTTACTACTAATACTCCACGTCTAAGCACAGGTAAGCTTCCCATATAATCATCAACGTTATCGTCATTTATTTCTCCCCTATCTTCACAACAAGGTAAGTCTTTCATATCATCTATTTTTTCAAATTTTATCTTCTCTTTTAACTCCTCATAGCTTCTACTCAACGTAAACATCTCTATTATTCTCTCTCTCTCTCTCAAAATACTTCTCATCATAACATACATAATCTTTGTCTCTATCATTCCACGCAAAGGGTAACACAACGTTATCATGACCCCTCTGGGCTTTTCCAAGGAACTCATGATACACGAAAGGGGACCTACTTAGAGACACCTCGTCTCTATAACCACGGGAGGAAACTCTGTCCTCATATAACACTTGTGAAACCTCTGTTTCCCACATACTTGGGGAAAATCTGCCCTTTGCCCACCTAACCTTTCATCACACTCTCTCTCACTTTCATTAACAACTACTACCTCATCACTAATTTCTACTCCTACTAAACTCTCATCATCACAATCGCTATTACCCACCGTATCACCTTTAAATACCCCGTTTTCAACTATCTTACCACTTACCTTGTTAATTATTTCTGCATTATTATTCATAATTATTTCACCATTTTTCTCACCTGTTTTTACACCAACGTCGTCTGTTACTTCGTTATTTTTCATAATTATCTCCTCATTATAATTAACAACATTATTACCACTTACCTGTTTTAATTCGACTTCTGTATTCTCTTTTAATTTACGTCTATCTCCTTCCCACTTCTCGTCTCGTTTATTCATCTTTGTGTTTAACTCATCAAATTGTTTATTCATCATATCAAAACCCTTATCCATTATTTCCTTTCTTTCATTCAGTTTTGTGTGTAATTCGTCAAAATGTTTACCCATCATATCAAAACCCTTGTTCATATTATCATACATTGTTTTCAAAAGATTCATTATATCATCCAATGAATGCTCTTTTTCTGCGGTTTCCTTTACCTCAGCCATGTTTAAACAAAATTATTTATATAATATCCCTTATATATAAAAAACCACTATTATCCTATAATTACACACATAAAATCAAAACACCTAACACAATCGTTATCAAAAAGTAAAAATAAACACAATAACCCTACCAAAACATAACCTTATTCAACATAAATATACAGTAATTTCACAACTTATGCCGTTACCCAAATCGTATTTTCTGTGCTTAAAATAGGTCTACCTCGTATAAAGCTATACTCGGATCCTGGCAGCGAGTCTCCAATTGTTAACAAACACCCTAATTATAAATAAATAAATAAAATAAAAACTGCCAGAACCTTAACTGCGAACTTTTCTCGCTGACTAACCTTTTTATAAATTCCAATCAGAAGTTCAGAGTCGCCACCAATATCTTTGCAGGACAGATATGGAAATCTTTATACTCTACCTTAATTAAAATGGGATAATTTTGCAATCTGACTTCCCCCCAATTCAGAAGATTCCCGGAAACGTTAGACGAATTTTTCAGCACAGAATAGGAAATGGTTCACGGCGAAATAACTACAACTATCACATGGTTATATTGAAAACAAACCTTATTTATTATACCATTAATTATTTTTCTTTATATTTGTATTTTTTAATAATTCTATTCCAATAATTTTTTATGGACTACTACTAAATCTTTCTATATGAACCAGTACCCTTTATAACACACACACACACTCATTCGATTTACATTTATTTCTGATAACCCCCCGTTTAATTAACGAGCTCTTTAATTTAAATATCCCACCCTTTTGGCCAATATATATATATTCACAGTACTTAACTGTCCACGCTATCCAAAATGATTCTGCCGCCTTTCAGTTCACTTTCACTCTAGCTTTCACTGACACTGTTCTAATGCTTCACATTTACATATTATTTAAATTCCACTGACACTATCCCTTCCTTCTGTTCTTCTCCGTCTCTTTTATATATTTCGGTAGACCTTGGCTACTCGATTCACGTCGGTCTACCGAAATTCTGAGGCTGCGTTACATTTACGGCTGTACTGTTTTTATGTTGTGGTGAACTGCCCTGCTATGCGATGACTGACTATGTGTGTGCGTTGGTTGCCTAACTGCCCCGGTGTTAGGCGTCGCCGTCAACGTATATTCTGTATTGCTTTGTTCCCATCACAGGTTCGGCGTTGGAATGTATGTACGTGCCGTTTTTTTGTGAGAACGTTGGCCGAGGTGTGCGCCCTTACACATTCCCAGACGCTTTAATTGCTTTTGCACCTCGCACGGCTTGGTACGCATTAACTACAAGGTGTTCCAAAAGTAGAAATTTCGTGATCAGAACGTTGTTCAGCTTGGGTTGGTTACAAATTTTTTACAATTATTTTGAAATTAAACTAAACCTCTTGGTTTGTACCGTTACAATACCCCCCCAATGAGAGGTTTTCTGCCGAAACAGAAAAACTCTCATTGCTAAACCCTAAGAGGATCAGTAAGGATATGGCGCCAACAATCCCCCCTTTAATTCTTAACACGTCATGGGTAAACTACCCCCCTAGCTCGGCGACTATGGCTGTACCGGAACGATATTACTGGACTTCTCTTTTCGAGATCCCAACACCATAAAATCGGACAGGCACCCACCATAGTGCCACCTAACTCTGTAACATTCAATAAAAATACCAATTACTGGCTTTTCAACATACCATATCCTTAACTGACTCGTTTCCCCTTAGTCGTACTGGTTTGCCTTTTAGCAAAGTACTGGTTGTATCTCAATGTTTTCTATTTATAATATACACTACATATACTTATATTCAGTTAAACATTTAAAGTTTCACATATATGGTAAACACAATTAACCTAATATAAACATCTCAATTTGCATGAAATTACCAGCATTACACAACTTTTAGTTCCAATTTTCACAACATTCACCTTTAAATAATTTGTATAGAAAATTATAAACACTACAACTCTAACATTCTATTAACTCTTTTTATATCAACCTTTAATTATTTATCACTTATTGTACCATTACATTCTCCACAATTTCAAGTTTATTATTAACATTCATTATATATATAATATGTCAAATTCAGATTTTATCAAAAAAGTTACACAACTTACAGCTTAATTTTAGTTTTATATTCTAATAACTCTTTAACTTGTTACATTTTATTATTACCTTTCAATTATGAATTTCTGTTAATCATTTTCATTATCAATTGTTTTGGGTGATTTTCAGTTATCCACAATGATCTACTTTACTGAAAAGGCATTAAAATATAATCTTACCCCCCTTCTTCCTTCTAACCACCATTTACAGATTTGCATAGAGTGACACCAATCTCTCAAAAATATCTATTTCCATTAACTTCTCTAACTCCACTTAATCATTCTACTCTTATAACAAAATACATGCTACCCTCTTTGTACTTAGGATGTGTGTTCCCTCCCTATACTCATTCCCTTATTAGTTCCTGGTCTCCCACAGGTAACTCCGCCAACGCACATACGGTTCAACTCCCGCCACAACGCCTTCCGTTGAGGACTCCTTATCACACCACCCTCTTCACAAATTTTTACCGTCAATTATTTACTCTCCAATTACATCACTTCCACTTTCTATACATACATGCACTATCGCTACTGTGTCCCTACTATTAAGCCGTTTCTGTATTACTTATATTGCCAAAAATCTTATGTCGTCCAACACCCATTTAAAGTTAACTCTGACTGACTTAACTGCCTTATTGAAACAATTATCACCCAAACTCTATCTATTACTACATTTTACATTGATATGTTCATTGACAATTACATTAGAAAACTCATAACTACCTCAAATTAGTTTTAATCTTTGAAACTCATTTAAAATTTATTATTCAAACATTTAAACATTTTACTTTGTTCAAACTGCATTATAAACTTCATACTTACATTACATCGCTCAACTGAATAAACAAAATTATAAACATCCATTACCACAAATACAGCGTACATAACCCCATGTATCTTCTGAAACATTAGAATCCTATGACTCCACAACTTAACACATTTTACATTTATACATTTACTATTTATTACCAAGTTTAAATCATATAAAATCATTTAAATTCATTATCAAAATCATTACAACATTTTAAATTAATCAATTATTAATTCATCTCAAATTATTTACTTCGATCAATTATTAAAAACACAAATTATTTTAATTACTCTACTCCAATTACAATTACAATTCATTTATTACAAACTCTCATTATTTATTTAGTCTGCCAAAATATTATTATTATTATTACATCAGTTTTTTCTACATACACACATTGTTTACATAAAATACATTTTACAACACAAACACAATTAATTTCACTATAAATTTATTTACAATTTCTTGTCATTATTTCTCTGTTTACCATACCTCATTTCATAAGTTAGCAAGGTCATCACCATAAACTAAAATATTTAAAATGTCCATTCACTGATTTTTTTATTTAACCCCCATCATCATATAATAATCTTACTTTTACATACAAATTATCATCTTTAATTATACTCCTTACGTCATTGTTATTTATATTATAACCCGTTAATATTTCAAATTGTTCCGTAAAACCCACATAATAATCTACTGGATTATCCCACATTATTATTAAATCATATAGCCTGTCTACATCATTAGTTTTGGTCTTGTCACCGTCTGTAATATTATCTATCACCCTTAAGTATTTTAACCTCTCAATTTCAAAATCATTTACTACTAATACTCCACGTCTAAGCACAGGTAAGCTTCCCATATAATCATCAACGTTATCGTCATTTATTTCTCCCCTATCTTCACAACAAGGTAAGTCTTTCATATCATCTATTTTTTCAAATTTTATCTTCTCTTTTAACTCCTCATAGCTTCTACTCAACGTAAATATCTCTATTATTCTCTCTCTCTCTCTCTCTCTCAAAATACTTCTCATCATAACATACAAAATCTTTGTCTCTATCATTCCACGCAAAGGGTAACACAACGTTATCATGACCCCTCTGGGCTTTTCCAAGGAACTCATGATACACGAAAGGGGACCTACTTAGAGACACCTCGTCTCTATAACCACGGGAGGAAACTCTGTCCTCATATAACACTTGTGAAACCTCTGTTTCCCACATACTTGGGGAAAATCTGCCCTTTGCCCACCTAACCTTTCATCACACTCTCTCTCACTTTCATTAACAACTACTACCTCATCACTAATTTCTACTCCTACTAAACTCTCATCATCACAATCGCTATTACCCACCGTATCACCTTTAAATACCCCATTTTCAACTATCTTACCACTTACCTTGTTAATTATTTCTGCATTATTATTCATAATTATTTCACCATTTTTCTCACCTGTTTTTACACCAACGTCGTCTGTTACTTCGTTATTTTTCATAATTATCTCCTCATTATAATTAACAACATTATTACCACTTACCTGTTTTAATTCGACTTCTGTATTCCCTTTTAATTTACGTCTATCTCCTTCCCACTTCTCGTCTCGTTTATTCATCTTTGTGTTTAACTCATCAAATTGTTTATTCATCATATCAAAACCCTTATCCATTATTTCCTTTCTTTCATTCAATTTTGTGTGTAATTCGTCAAAATGTTTACCCATCATATCAAAACCCTTGTTCATATTATCATACATTGTTTTCAAAAGATTCATTACATCATCCAATGAATGCTCTTTTTCTGCGGTTTCCTTTACCTCAGCCATGTTTAAACAAAATTATTTATATAATATCCCTTATATATAAAAAACCACTATTATCCTATAATTACACACATAAAATCAAAACACCTAACACAATCGTTATCAAAAAGTAAAAATAAACACAATAACCCTACCAAAACATAACCTTATTCAACATAAATATACAGTAATTTCACAACTTACGCCGTTACCCAAATCCTATTTTCTGTGCTTAAAATAGGTCTACCTCGTATAAAGCTATACTCGGATCCTGGCAGCGAGTCTCCAATTGTTAAGAAACACCCTAATTATAAATAAATAAATAAAATAAAAACTGCCAGAACCTTAACTGCGAACTTTTCTCGCTGACTAACCTTTTTATAAATTCCAATCAGAAGTTCAGAGTCGCCACCAATATCTTTGCAGGACAGATATGGAAATCTTTATACTCTACCTTAATTAAAATGGGATAATTTTGCAATCTGACTTCCCCCCAATTCAGAAGAATCCCGGAAACGTTAGACGAATTTTTCAGCACAGAATAGGAAATGGTTCACGGCGAAATAACTACAACTATCACATGGTTATATTGAAAACAAACCTTATTTATTATACCATTAATTATTTTTCTTGATATTTGTATTTTTTAATAATTCTATTCCAATAATTTTTTATGGACTACTATCAATAAACAGAAGCAGATTGTAATAAAAACCAGAGAAGAATAAAGAATTAATAACAAAAACGTTATATTAGAATAAACAATGATAATTATATTAATAAAAGAGATTCCCACCATAATAAGAATTGAGATAACAATAAAGCAAACAAGTCAGAAGAATAACTGAGATAGGAATATTAAAATCTCTGAGCAATATACGAAGTGAAGTATCCAAAGATATTTTTTAAAATAGTCATAAAGCGGACTATTCTTAAATAATTTTTTAAATAACTATCTGTAGATAAGTCCAGCAGTATTAATGTTTTTGAGCAGAGATGATTTGCCTCTGTACTCAATTAGAAGTGAAGTATTGGCCAGCAGAGTATGTAGCCTACAGTGCCTCTCTGAACTGCCCCAGCTCACGTGTTAGGGAATGATAGGGAATAAATATCCCAGGGATAAAACACCAAGTTAAGGAAAATGAAAATAAAATAATAAATATGAAACTCAGATGACTATTACTATCAAGGAAGATCAATTAAGAATGAAATATATGTAAGTTCGAATATGGAGGAGAAAAATTTAGAAATGGAAGGAAGTCAAGAATAATAAAAAATATAATAATTATCATAAGCAATTATTTCAGACAAACCAAGTATAGTCTGAACTAATCACTTCTGGAGGAGGGCAATCTGTAGCATGACAGATAATCCACTAAGTAATAATTCCATTATGATCATAAATAAATTTAAATTACATTAACTCAAAAGAAAATTCAAAGAAAAATAATTAAATATCAAAGAAAAATATAACCATAAAGGAAAAAGTAAAATTAAATCATAAAAATGCACCAAAAAAGTATCAAGAAAATTAAATCCGAAGAAACTAAATAAAATCAGGATAATACCCAGGTAGGATAGGAGCAGGTGATAAAGAAGATACCCCGAACCAACCAACGGACATAATAAAACCAAATTACCTTGGAAAACCCAAGAAGGAAGAAGTGAAGAAAGAAGATATAGGATGGGAGAACTACTAGGAATACCCATGATAAACCTATTACTAACAATAACAAACCCCGAACCAAATTTTAATGTCACCCAAAGGAAGTATAACACCCCAAAACCTCATAGAAATGTAAAATAATTATAAACAAAAGTGTTTAGTAGTGTGAATAGAAGTGCACCGACTAAAGTTATTATATAATAAAATAAACAAATCTTCACAGTCCATTATAACTAAAGATTTGGTCTTAGAATATTGTAAAACTCAAATATAAATCAGACCCAACAGTGTCAGTGAAGTAGTGCAAGTGATTTAAATATAATAAACTTCAAGTAAAGGTGTAACTGTTACTTTAACTATGTACTATTAAATAACTTTAATATTTTATATAAATACAGAGAAACATGTCATGAAATATTGTTGTGAAAATATTTCTAATGTTTCATAGAAGAGGCCACTTTTCATAAAAAAAAACATTCTTTGAAATGTAAATGATAAAGAGTGTGACAGTACAAAAAGTATGATATAAAAATATGGTATGCAAGGTAGTAAACTATGGTATTTCAATGTTTTAAAAATCATTTATATGTGTGATACAATTTCCCTTGGGTTTCGCATACGACGACGCAGATCAGAGACAACAAAACAATTTCAAGGACAGCAGAATACGTGCCGATAAACAGACTTGTAATGGTTACTGTAACCAATACCGGCTCTACTTACTTCTATCTCATTGGCCAACAACGCCCAACGTCATTAAAACCACAACGACGCTATAAAAATACGTAATCAACAAGACTATTATGTAACGAAGAAACAAAGAACGATGACGTTTACACACACACATGTACGTAGAATTTGCGTAGTGTTGAGTCCCAGTCTATACAATACAGCAGCAGTAGTAACACCTGTCTCACAGGCAACCGGCATTTTACACCGGTTTAGTGTTTGAAATAACTCAAAATGTAATCAAAATGTGAAATGTAACCACCTCAGTAAACTTTAGACAGTGTGCAGTGATTGCTTTTCAAAATTAGAAGTAGAGTCAGTGAATTTGATATGATGTAACAACGCCAGCGGAGGGAACAATATGTATGTGATGCACGTCTAGAACTTCCAGTCGACCAAATCAGGGAAGTGAAAACCCAAATTTATATTTAAAGAGCTCTTTAATCAATCATAGAGATGTGTACACAAAAAATGATTTTGAAATTATAAGTATGAATGCGCGAGAGAAAGTAGGGTGTGCCCGATAATGTCGACATCCCATCGGGGTGTTGGTTTGCGTTTTCTTTTAAAGAATTATTATTAAATTAATTAAATATGAAGCAGCTGCATAATCAATATAAAGATTCTGGTAAATTAATGTTTGATAAAATATAACTGATTTTAGTATGAAAGCGAGCCAATATATTTAATGGCCGCCATCTTGGAATATTGTCCGGTGTACACAACTAAAAATGCAGAAATAAATTACGATTGATGTTCATGGTGTCAAAGAAACGTATTCTCATTTCAATTCCTCCTTGTGTCAGCATTCACGCTGAGTCGAATCCTGGACCGTTAGGTAGTAATAATAAGTATAATAACAAAACTGAAGCAAACGAATTCACAAATTATGGTGGATACCATAATTATGGTATGTGTGACAAACGTGTCTGATCGAAATAAAGTAAACAAAACAAAATATAGGTTACTGGTTGTTTCCACATACATATACAGATGTATTTTATTAAGAGTATAAAAACGAGTAAAGTAACAAATGCCGCCCAGAACTAGGGACATAGAAAAGTAAAGTAACAAATGGCGCCCGAACAGGGACTATATGAAATATATAAATACATTTTATATAATAAGCCTGAATTGTGGCAGAGGGGGGACATTGAAAATGAGAATGCGGTTGTAAAGTAGATGATAACGATAAGATAAAGCGACAAACCATTAACAAATTTCATAATGGCAGAGAATAAAGAAAATAATTCTTTATTAAACATAATTGATAGTACAAACAACAGCCAAATAAGCATGACGGAATCAGTAGTTATGAGTGAAGGAATAGTGCACTCAACACCAGTTTCAAATAACAGGGTTGAGAATAATGAGATCATGAAGATGATGCAAATGCTGTTTAGTGAACAAAAAAGCGAAATTAGAGGAATTCAGAATAATTTTAATATAAAATGTGACGAAATAAAAAACGAAATCGAAAAACAAAATTTTAATTTTGATAAACGAGTTGATGAAATGCACGCACGTTTCGATAAAACGGAAGAGAAAATAGTTGCATTAGTTAATGAGAAGTTTGATAGACAAAAGAATAAAGTAGATGAAAATTACGAGAGTAAAATGGGGGTAGAGAATAGTAGAGAATCAGATAAATTGAATGAAAATAAAGACAAGGTAAGTAGTGGTGAGAATTATGATAATAGAATTAAGAATATGGTGTTAGAAAATAATTGTGTGAGTATTGAGAGTGTAGCTTGGTGTGATAAAGAGAGATATATTGAGAGAGAGAAGTGTTATTGGGAGAGATATTGTGAGAGAAAGAGGGATATAGAAATTTTTAAGATGAGTAGAACTTATGAAGAATTTATGGAAAAGTTAGGAACAGAGATGAGATATAATAAAAATAAGAACTTACTTTGTAATGAAGCTGATATAGCAGTAGGAGAGGATGATAATGAAAATAATGACTTTATAACGTACCTAGTGTTGACTGATTATACTGGAGGTGACAGGACAATAACCAATCGTGACAAGTTGTATGTTGAATTGATAGGAAATAACCCTATTAATTATGATGGTTTTATAAAATATAAGAATTTAAAGGTGTATTATATTAATGATGTTAATATAATGTATTTAAGAAAAAATAAATTGTACAGACCGAAGATAAGACTATTGTTTAACGATGGAGGGTAGACCTTCTATTGTGTTATGAACATTTAATTGTGTGGACAGTGTTTTTTAAAAAATGGACTGATCAGGACTGATTACGGCAAATGATTTCATGATTATGTGAATTGTATATTTTTGTGTATTGATGTCTATGTATTTGTGTAATTTTGCTATTGTGTATTCTATGTATTTTTTGTGTGTAAGCTATTGTAGAATTTTAAATAAGTAAAAGAAGTTTAATAATGATTTTGAAAGGATATTATGGAATTTAGATTATAAAGGGTTAGTAAATGATTATATATTTGGATATTGAGAGGTATTGTTGTTAGTTGGTAAGTGATGAATTTTGTAATGGTGTATTAAGTTGAAATGTTGTAAAGAGTTTGGGAATAAGGATAAATAAGGGCATTGGAGTTAGTTAAATAGAGTTATTGGGAGTTAGGAAAAATAAAGTGTTGAGATGCTGATAAAATATAAAGAGGTGTTAGATATTTTAGGGACACAGTAGGTAGGGATTATATGTAGAGGTGAGTGGTAATTATATTTGTTGTTGGTGATATTTTGTAATAAGGGTATTGGTGTAGGAGTCCAACGAGAGATGTTGAGACAGGAAGGGACCGTTTAGCGCCGGAAAGGGTTATCTGAAAGGGTCAGGAACCGATAAGGGAATGAGTTGGTTAGAGGGAATACACACATACTAGTATAATAATGAGCGGTGCCAGAGGTTATAAATGGGATTTGTGAAGGGGGTTATTATTGAGATATTGGTGTCAAAATATATTAATGGTTAGAAGCGGTTAGTGTAAAAAAGGGGTAGTAAGGTTAGGTTGACAGATGCCAAAATAAGACAGAGAAAAATAATGAATAATAGAGAGTCACCCAAACGAGTAAGGATAGAAGGGTTAGAGAAGGGAAAATTCATAGTAGAAAGGTGATGTAACTGAAAGGTAAGGTAAATGGAAAGGTAATGATAAATGTGAAATTTTGTATAGAATCTAAATGAATGTTAAATATTAAAAGTTGAATAGAGAATTGTTGATAGGAAAGATGTTATAAAATTTTGCTACAAGTTATGTAAATTGTTTATTTGTGAATTGTTCAATGTTAGTGTTTAATGCTTATGATGTACAATGTTTTATTGTGTTTTATTATGTTGATAATAGTGTGTGGATAGGAGGTTACTACCAAGAGAGTAACGATTATAATATCAAAGTGTTGTAAAGTTTGTCCATTCCTTAGAAACGATGCTGTTATAAAGAAGGTTAAACATAAGAAAAGATCGTAAAGAAAGTATAAAGTTTTAAAGTTGTTTGCCATAATATAGATATTGTAAGATGATATGAAGTAAAATATTAGGGTTAATGGTTGTTGCTAAAGCAGTAAGATACAGTTTATTTAGGTTAAAAGTAATTGTTTTCATATGGTAAAGGGAGTGAAGATAGTTGATAGAAGTCAAAAGTGTGTACTAGGTACCGGATTGGTAAAAAGGAGAAGTAATTTCTATCCTAATTCTTGTCATACTTTGTGTGAAATTTTAGAATTAAGCAAACCAATGCCCCGCAACGCAAACCAACGTGCTAAGAGGAAACATATCGGTTATGGATATAGATATAGAGAAGGCCATTATTTAAAATTTTGTATCGAATGTTTCAGAGTTTTATGGTGTGGTGACCGCGGTCCTGAGCTGGCTGGTGCGTCAGAACAGGAGCGTAAAGTGCCTCATGGCCTTATGGTGTAGGGATCTCTCTGGAGAAGTCCAGTAAGGTCAGAAGGTGCGAACCTCATCATTGGACCAAGGGTAAGTGATTGAAGTTTTTTTATATATAGTAACATTACAGGGGGTTGTGGCTCCATATCTGAGCTGATCCTTTTAGAGAAGTGTGAATAAGTCAATGAAAGTTTTTGTGTCTCGACACAAAACCTTTCATTGAGGGGGTTTTGTGACAGTACAAAAAGTATGATATAAAAATATGGTATGCAAGGTAGTAAACTATGGTATTTCAATGTTTTAAAAATCATTTATATGTGTGATACAATTTCCCTTGGGTTTCGCATACGACGACGCAGATCAGAGACAACAAAACAATTTCAAGGACAGCAGAATACGTGCCGATAAACAGACTTGTAATGGTTACTGTAACCAATACCGGCTCTACTTACTTCTATCTCATTGGCCAACAACGCCCAACGTCATTAAAACCACAACGACGCTATAAAAATACGTAATCAACAAGACTATTATGTAACGAAGAAACAAAGAACGATGACGTTTACACACACACATGTACGTAGAATTTGCGTAGTGTTGAGTCCCAGTCTATACAATACAGTAGCAGTAGTAACACCTGTCTCACAGGCAACCGGCATTTTACACCGGTTTAGTGTTTGAAATAACTCAAAATGTAATCAAAATGTGAAATGTAACCACCTCAGTAAACTTTAGACAGTGTGCAGTGATTGCTTTTCAAAATTAGAAGTAGAGTCAGTGAATTTGATATGATGTAACAACGCCAGCGGAGGGAACAATATGTATGTGATGCACGTCTAGAACTTCCAGTCGACCAAATCAGGGAAGTGAAAACCCAAATTTATATTTAAAGAGCTCTTTAATCAATCATAGAGATGTGTACACAAAAAATGATTTTGAAATTATAAGTATGAATGCGCGAGAGAAAGTAGGGTGTGCCCGATAATGTCGACATCCCATCGGGGTGTTGGTTTACGTTTTCTTTTAAAGAATTATTATTAAATTAATTAAATATGAAGCAGCTGCATAATCAATATAAAGATTCTGGTAAATTAATGTTTGATAAAATATAACTGATTTTAGTATGAAAGCGAGCCAATATATTTAATGGCCGCCATCTTGGAATATTGTCCGGTGTACACAACTAAAAATGCAGAAATAAATTACGATTGATGTTCATGGTGTCAAAGAAACGTATTCTCATTTCAATTCCTCCTTGTGTCAGCATTCACGCTGAGTCGAATCCTGGACCGTTAGGTAGTAATAATAAGTATAATAACAAAACTGAAGCAAACGAATTCACAAATTATGGTGGATACCATAATTATGGTATGTGTGACAAACGTGTCTGATCGAAATAAAGTAAACAAAACAAAATATAGGTTACTGGTTGTTTCCACATACATATACAGATGTATTTTATTAAGAGTATAAAAATGAGTAAAGTAACAAATGCCGCCCAGAACTAGGGACATAGAAAAGTAAAGTAACAAGAGAGCAGGTGGGGGATAATTACTGTGACAGGGGATTAAAATATAATACATAATATAAACAGACAGGACTGAGATTAAATTAAGTTTAACAAAAAATTTAAATTTTAAATGGCTAATTATGTTTAGAGCCTATGAACTCCACATTTCAAGGTGGTATTTAGAATAAGGATTATTATTAAGGTAAGAATGTTTGTTAATATCACAGTTCCATACAGCATAAAATGTTTATGTCTGTATACTATAATAATTTATAAAATGTTTGTTATGTATTTTAAAAATCGTTAAAACCAAAATGTCTAACTTTAAAGACTAGAAATTAATTATCAATATTGTTTTTGTATTATGAGCATGAATACAATGCTACATGTACCAATAGTTATATAAGAAGATTTTATTTAATATTGTGTTAACTTTAGAAAGTCAGAAGGGGTATAGAAATAACATTATTCGAAAAACAGTATATGTAAAACTATAAAATCTAGGCCAAATAAGAAATTCCAAATAACATTATAATTAAGTAAGGAAGTTAAATAAACCAAGTAAACTAATGAGATTTATACAAGGTGAATCAATCACTAACTACTATAACTGAAAATATACTTTAAAAGAATAATATAAAAAGATGTATAAAATTATTAAAAAATTTGCAAAATGTAATACCTAACAATTTCAGAGGAGGAATAGTATATTCATGAATTATAACTAAAAGAATGATCAATTGATAAATTTGTAAGAAATTAAGAAAGGATAAAGAGTTAAATCAATCTGAAATTTATTATAATCATATTTATAACACATAAGATGGCTAAAATTTTGGACAAGAACAGGAAGCAGATATTGAGCCTACATTTCCAAAATGACAGAAATATAGCAATTTTGACAAAAAACTTTATAAAGATGGACTATTGTATGTCAAATTAAGCAGAAGGAGTTAAAGAAACCAATTATGTAATTACTAGTTCACGAAAGTAATCAATAACCAAAATATATTCTGAATATAATGTATTTTAAATCACATGCAGAGGAAGTGATTAATAAATGAAACAATACTTTTCTAATATTAACTTGGCAAGATATTTCAGGAGACGAAGGAAGTAATACAGTTCTTATTTAACATTGAGAGTGAACGTTGATTTAAGCTCGCACTAAGAACCCGTATAGCGAATACGTTAATGGCGTATAACGGATGAGCCTATCTTACATTAAAACAGTCGAGAGTTACGGAAAAATTTAACTTAAACATAAAATCAGTGAATATCACAACCACAAACGGTGAAAACAATTAAAACTGAACGACATGACAGTGAATTAAAACAATAAAACTATAAAACAGGAAATATAACTTAACCAAACGAACATCACATTTTTCGACATACACGCAACACAAGTGAACACACCTAATACAAAACATTTAATCAGTGAACACGGAACACTTAACGAGGACACCTCTCACAACACAATAGACATTATCCAATATTGCAGACCCAAGGAAACAGTTGAGAAGGCAGCTTTATTAGCAGAAAATTCAGCGTCATCATTCCAGTTTTACGCAAATACGAAGTGTCGGCCTATCATGATCCTGTGATTCGTTGCAATATGATAATCGATTTTAAATCGATATTATTAAAGTTGTCAATAAAACATATTAATTCTATGCTTTGATTTAATTTTTATTTTAGAATTTTTATAAATAAGAGTTAATTCACAACAGGATCAAAGAAAAAGGCGACATTACTCAAGTGGGAGTAATATACTTGAGAAAGAAGAAAGATAGC
This sequence comes from Magicicada septendecula, assembly GCA_034769895.1. Taxonomy (NCBI): domain Eukaryota; kingdom Metazoa; phylum Arthropoda; class Insecta; order Hemiptera; family Cicadidae; genus Magicicada; species Magicicada septendecula. Next base: position 176,666,186 of record CM068372.1, read on the forward strand.
CGATCGATTAGCGAAATGAGACAATCCTATTAACTCTAAATTTATTTACAGAGAAAAAGAAGCGAATTTATTGACATAATTAACACAGATTAAAACAAAATTTTCACACGATACTATTACAAGGATTATTATTTAAATTATTAAACATAAAAACAGACATTAAATTTTTTTTGAAAATTTTTTAAATTAAAATAAAATTTTGTTTTGTACACGAACGAAACAATTATTTTTATTAGTACTTGTTACAATATTCACAGTACTTAACTGTCCACGCTATCCAAAATGATTCTGCCGCCTTTCAGTTCACTTTCACTCTAGCTTTCACTGACACTGTTCTAATGCTTCACATTTACATATTATTTAAATTCCACTGATACTATCTCTTCCTTCTGTTCTTCTCCGTCACTTTTATATATTTCGGTAGACCTTGGCTACTCGATTCACGTCGGTCTACCGAAATTCCGAGGCTGCGTTACATTTACGGCTGTACTGTTTTTTTTGTTGTGGTGAACTGCCCTGCTATGCGATGACTAACTATGTGTGTGCATTGGTTGCCTAACCGCCCCGGTGTTAGGCGTCGCCGTCAACGTATATTCTGTATTGCTTTGTTCCCACCACAGGTTTGGCGTTGGAATGTATGTACGTGCCGTTTTTTTGTGAGAACGTTGGCCGAGGTGTGCGCCCTTACACATTCCCAGACGCTTTAATTGCTTTTGCACCTCGCACGGCTTGGTACGCGTTAACTACAAGGTGTTCCAAAAGTAGAAATTTCGTGATCAAAACGTTGTTCAGCTTGGGTTGGTTACAAATTGTTTACAATTATTTTGAAATTAAACTAAACCTCTTGGTTTGAACCGTTACAACCTTTTACTCTACCTATTTTATGCATTATTCACAAAATTAATTAAAGTAAATGAATAACCTTTTGTAACTAGGTATTTGTATACTATACATGAGATGTAACTTCCGAATTAATAGTTACTACAAATAATCCGATGTCTTGGATAGGAATTCCATCAGTTTATTTTTGTCTGTATGTTTATGTCAAGCTTATATTATTTCTTTGTAAGTGAAGAAATAGGTATATGATGAGTCATTGCTTTGAAATATTTTCTTGTGAAGACTGAATATTTGTCCTCAACATACTCTCATACAGTCAAAGAAACTAGTGGATAATAGCATAAAAAAATAATTTGTTTTGAATGTATGAACAAAATATAATGTATAAAACAAAATTTTACATCATATTAAACCCATATCCAGCATATTAGCAGAGGTCACATAAAATACTATATTGGCACAGATACATTGACATCATAATTCTATACAGGGGAAACAAAAGATAATGCGAACAGCTACTAACCCACATAAACAAAATACACAAAAACATAACCTTCACTGCTGAATACGAGTACAACAATAGCACAAACTTCCTAGACCTCTCCCCATCACAAAATTTGAACACAAACTCAGTATATAAAGAAAACCGACTACAACTGACACACTAATACACAACTCCTCCAATCACTACAACACAAACTAGTTGCCTTCAGAACTATGATACACAGACTAAACATCACACTAGATGAAAAAGACTACAAAGACAAACTAAACACGATAAAATATCTACCAGAATCCAAGGGATACAACAGAACAATAGTCAATAAACTCCTACACAAAACAAACAACAGACAAGGACAGAAAATAACAAATTCATAACACTAGCATACATCAATAACCACACTGAAAAAATAGACCACTAATATAAAAAAGCAGGATACAGAATCGCATACAAAACTACAAACAAAACAGAACACACACTATCAAAACATACACAAAGCACAAAACAAATTTGATATACCTGGTGTTTACAAACTAAATTGCTCAGATTGCAACAGATTCAAACAGGCCAGACAGGACATTGCTTCAAAACAAAGATACATTGAACACACAAAGACACTACATCTATTACCAAATCCACCTTTGTAAATCACCTCATTGAAGGAAACCACACATACACAAACATCAAAAACAACATGGATATTCTACACATACACATGTGTAGGCCGAAAACTAGACACTCTTGAACAATTGGAAATATACAAACACACGAAAACACATAAAAATGACATCCTAAATGAACAGACACAATTCAAATCGCATGTATTATTCGAACATATCACACCCCAAACACACACACAACGTCAGTCCTTTAAAAGTCGACGCCATCGCCACGAACAAGACGGACAGGACTCCCAGTGGCAGCCTCTGACGAAGCTTATAATAAGCGAAAACTAATTCAGGCTATAAGGTAAAACTTTTATGTTTTAACCAATAAAAAAACTGTGTGTTCAGAGTTGGTACTGATATTTAGAAAATGTCTGTCTTAATAATTTTCCACTCTACATTGATATTTAATGCACTACATATTATAGCCGCTGTGATCTGGAGGGGGCAGAGGGTAAGCTAAGGAAATTCTGGGGGCCCAGGCCCACCCTGGCCCCTCCCATAGTATTTACTAGTTAGCTTGTTACGATCAAATAAGTTAGACAAACTTATGTTTATTGAACTTTGTTGTGTTTACTTGCTGAACTGCTACTTGTTATGTTCCGGACGAGGCCTTTCAGTGTTTCCACCATTTTCAAGTCCTGAAACACGATGGCAGAAACACTGAAAGCCCTCGTCTGGAACATGACAAGTAGCAGTTCAGCAAGTAAACACGACAAAGGTGGAATTACAGAGACCGCTGATTCGAATAACAAGATGAATTATGTTTATCAATAAAATCGAATGTTGTGTAAAGGTAAATACTTCGTTATGAAAGGTTTAACTTCAAAGGAAATAAAAACGAATTGGATTCCACTTTAGGATACTCTTCACTTGTCAAAGCTGAAGAAATATGCAGCTGAATTCAAACATCGTTCGTTCGTTTGAAACGATGAACTTTCAGGTCGCCCAAAACATCGAAGTCCATAACGACGTGTTAAATGATTGTCATGTGAGATTGCTGACACTGCGAACATCTCACTACATAGTGTCCACAATATATACAATATACTACACATATCAAAGTCGGTAGTATAAGTAGGCACATAGCCAGAACTAACTATCAGGAGGCTAAAATATCTTCCATGAGGGGCAAAACTTTTTCCAGACAGGGAAAACATTCATATATTTTCCATTTATATGTGCTTCTTGTAACAGTTTATACATAAACATATTAGTTCATAATTCTATAATAATAGAAATAAATACACAGATTGTACTATTTCATTAAGATATTTATTGACTTTCACAATACGCATAGAAGTGTATAAAGACTGGTTAAAAATAACATTTGATCTTCATTAAGTAGTACTCTAGTTTCCAAAGTTCTAAATTATGATCGCCGTAATCAAAACATCAGAGCAGGTTATTGTGTGTATGAGGGTCCAATGTGGACGATTTTCAACATTCTCTATGGAGTGCTGCTTAGAGTAAAGCTGCGAATCTACACAGTGTACGTTTTACAGAACAAACAAAAACACGCGGAAAAGAACGAGCACTCCAGAATCGCTCACATGAACCCTGTGCTCTTGCAGAGGGTTCACTCCCTAAAGACGAAATGTTTGTCTGTGAACTGTTCCTCTGCAACACATGCAGTTACGCTGGCCAGTGATCCACAGGAAGCAAATCTCTGTCCATTCTGGACACCCTTTTCCATTGGCATGTGTGGATAGTTGTGTGAGGATAACGGAACTTTTCATTTAAAATGTGTGCAAACTTAAGCAAATAAACAAGACTCAGGCCAGAAATAACGTGAACTGTATGTGTGTGTCCTGCCTGCCTTTTGATTCCGGTAATCATAATAATAAAACTTTGGAAACATAAACATTACATAATGGAGATAATATACTTGCCAGCCAGGAACAGTACATCTTCACGTGTTGATGATTTAAATTGAAATGAAAAAATTAAAATTTTATTGCCTGGTAACCGAAATTATTTTTGACAATTACCACTGTTTGACATAGTTTAGATGTATTTTTTTATTTACATATGGTGGGGAGGGGGTGAAGTTCATTAAGTCAGTAGCAAAAGGTGAAAAATGGACATGTTGGAAAACCTTTAAAAAAACACAAAAATCGTAAAATCAATAGACTAATACCTCATGCTAATACCTGAACAGAAACAAACGAGTAAATACCAAACACATTATATTATGCAATAGTAAATTAACAATACTAACCACGCACACCCCAGATTAGATTGTAATTCTTCTAGTTTGCAGCTTTGATCTGCGGAGTATGGAAGGAATAATAATAAATCTAACTTACAGACGAACTTGATTATATTTCTGTTACTGAAAACATACAGTTTTTGTAACAGTATATGTAGAAGTGTTACAGATTTGTGAAACAAATAATTCAGTCTCGTACTTGTTCATCAATATAATTTTATTCTAATCCACTGATAGACTGCAGCGCCCGCTCTAGGGGCGGGCAACCCTGACAGTTGTCCGGGGCGCCAAAATTTGGGGGCAGCATTTTGGCTGTACGTGTGAGAAAAATATTGATGTGTTAAATACCCAATTAATAGAAAATTTCACATATCGATTTTTTGTTCACTAAAAATTTACAGTGCGTAGCGTATTTATATTGTTTATGTCTAAAAGCTAAAAATATTTACAATTCTTGATTCTAAAGAAAACAATCATAAAAGAGCGGTATGTTTAATTAAATAACCGTTTTTCCGTTTCAGGGGAGAACGGAAAATCCCAGCATTAATTTAATTTCGTGAGATTGTGATACATATCACAATATTTAAAGATTTCAGAGATATGAAAGATTGGACGGTGATTCATTTTTTAATACATTTATTACGGCAATCTATGTTAAACACATTAAACAATAAAAGTTGACTATAAACTTACAAAAATCTAGTAAATTTTTATAATTCCGAAAAGGAAACATTTTATAAACTAATAATTTATTTTATTAATAAAGTAACGCAGAATTTGTAAAGGACGCTGCTTGAACTTGTTTGAACATGCAATGCATATACTTCTCTGAACAGAATAGCACGCGAGCAGAGCACTGCTTCAACTTGTTTGAACATGCATAGACTTGCTTATTACCTCTAACCTCGAGCAGTTTCATTACACAATAGCATTATTCTTGCTATTACAGTACGTCGGTAGTGATAACAAGTGGAAGTTCATAAAATTTACTTCAGTGCGATTTCTTAATTTTGAAAGGTAAGTACATCTATAATTAAGCTGTTGTTTAGTTTGATAGATACTAGTTTATCATAAATCGATTATCGAATCGAAACAATGAAAGCGTTTTTATATAAAATAAATATTTTATTTATCCAAAAAGGCTGTTTATTGAATCAATAAAATATTATATCAAATTTGAATGTATTTTATAGGTATAATTATGTATATTTTTGTTTTATGAAAATAATTATTTGAATCAATAATATAAGACATTTATTAAGTTCATTGCTTCGATAAAACGCATTTTATAATAATATATTTGAATAATTGAACAGAATAAAATCTCAAAATCAAGAATTATAAAATTGTTTTTAATGACTATTTATGATTTACTGAAATATTTGTTATTATAAAATACATATATAATTACACTAGACTTTCTTTACGTTCACAGGATATGAAAAATATTTTGGATTTCGTTGTCCATGACGTGTCCGTTAGTTAACTAAATATCACTATTACTTTAATGACTCGGAACACTAGGTTTTTTATAAGTAAAATCAAAAAGTTTTACCTTACAGCCTTAACCGGTTTTCACCTTTAAAAGGCTTCTTCAGAGGCTGCACAGGTAGCGCTGTCCGTCTTGTTGTGGGTGACGAAATCGAATTTTGAAAGATCGATGCTGTGTGTGTGGGTGAGATATGTTCGAATAATGCGTGCGATTTGAATTGTGTCTGTTCGTTTAGGATGTCGTTTTTATTTGTTTTTGTGTGTTTGTATATTTCCAATTGTTCTAGAGTGTCTAGTTTTCGGCCTTTTGTGTGTACGTGTAGAATGTTCATGTTATTGTCGATGTTTTTATATGTGTGGTTTGCTTCAATGAGGTGGTTTGCAAAGGTGGATTCTGTAGTGGAGTGGAGTGCCTTTGTGTGTTCAATGTATCTCTGTTTGAAGCTACGTCCGGTCTGGCTTATGTAGAATTTACTGCAATTTGAGCAATTTAGCTTGTAAACACCGGGTAGATCGAATTTGTTTTGTGCTTTGTGTGTGTGTTTTGATAGTGTGTGTTCTGTTTTGTTAGTAGTTTTGTAAGCGATTCTGTATCCTGCTTTTTTGAATTTGTGGGCTATTTTTTTAGTTTGTTTGTTGATGTATGTTAGTGTTATGAATTTGTTGTTTTCTGTCTTTGTCTGTTGTTTGTTTTGTGTTTTGTGTAGGAGTTTACTGACTATTATTCTGTCATATCCGTTACATTCTGCTAGATATTTTATCGTGTTTAGTTCGTCTTTGTAGTCTTTTTCATCTAAGGGAATGTTGTTAAGTCTATGTATCATGGTTCTGAAGGCAGCTAGTTTGTGTTGTATTGGGTGATTGGAGGTGTTGTGTATTAGTGTGTCAGTTGTAGTTGGTTTTCTGTATATACTGAATTTGTGCCTGTGTTCTAGTTTTGTGATGGAGAGGTCTAAGAAGTTTATGGTATTGTTGTGTTCATATTCGGCAGTAAAGGTTATGTTTTTATGTATTTTGTTTATGTGTGTTAGTAACTGTTCACATTGTCTTTTGTTTCCCCTGTATAGTATTAGAATGTCATCAACGTATCTGTGCCAATATAGTATTTTATGTGAGTGTCTGTCATTGTTTGTGAGTATTTTTGTTTTTTCTAAGTGTTGGAGGAAGACTTCTGCTAGAATGCTGGATATGGGGGAGCCCATGGGTAAGCCATCGTTCTGTGTATAGTATTTATTGTTATAAGTAAAGTAGTTTTGTTTTGTGATAATGTTCAGACTTTCTGTTATTTCGTTGATAAGTTCGTCTGGTGTGTTGTTCTGTTTGAGTTTGTTTTGTAGGATGGTGATTGTTTCAGAGATGGGGATGTTTGTGTACAGGTTTTTAATGTCAAAGGAGGCTAATGTGGCATTATGGGAGATGTGTATGTCTTTTATTTTTGTTACTGTCTGTGTTGTTTTTGACTGCAATGTTGTTGTCTAGTTGTGTGTGTTGTCTGATAATTTTGTCTAGATATTTTGCGAGTTTGTGTGCAGGGGCATTACGGTAGTTGATAATGGGGCGTCGGAATGTCCTCTTTATGGATTTTGGGAAGCGCTTGGAGGGTAGGGGCTGATGGTCGGATTTGTTTCATGTAGGGCTTTTGTTTATGTGTCATTATGTGTTTGGCTTTGTTGACTAGTTGTTTTATTGTGTTTTGTATCTGTCGGTGGGGTCATGTTTTAGTTCTGTGATGTTGTTCTGTTCCATGAAGTTTTGTACTTTTTTGTGTAGGTTGTCTGTGGGGATGATTACAGTCATGTTGCCTTTGTCTGCTTTTACAAATGTGATGTTGTGTTTGTGTGCCTTTTCCCTCAGTTTGATGGCTGTGTGTATTTCTGAGTTGTGGTTGTTGTTGTCTGCTGTCTTATGTGCTCCTATTATATTGTTTATATTATGTCTTAGTGTGTCTTGATGTTCTGGTGCTGTGTTTTGTATATTTGTTTCAGTGTCAACTATGAGCTTTGTTAGTGTTTGGTTGTTATGTTTGTAATGTATGTTATGTTTTAGGCCTTTATCAAGGAGTGTTTGTTCATTTTTAGTGAGTGTGACGTTCGTGAGGTTTACTGTACGTGGGTAGAATTTGTGTGGGGTAATTCCCTGACGACTCTGAGAATCCAACATCAACTCCGGTTATAGAAGAAAATACGGAATCGCCAGATAATGATGATGACAAACAAATGGACGAAGTTTCTAAATCAATTGGAACTGACGACACTCTGACTCTACCATCACCAGATGAAAGCATTGAAAAAATTGACACCAACGTGACACCCACAGAAAGCGTTCTACAAACTTTGAGTAGAGATCCAGCATTGTGGCCAAGAATTTTAGGAGACGCCGAAAGAAGTTTTTTAGTAAGACAAGGTCCACCTAAATCATTGCATAATTACAAATTTCCTTCCAATGACACTGGTCGACATTTTAGCACAAATTATTATACACGAATTTTAAGCAATGGAGAGCAAGTTTTACGAGACTGGCTAGTGTACTCTCTTTCACAAAACTGCGTTTACTGCTTCTGTTGCAAAATTTTCAGCTGTATAGTTAGTTCTCTTTCAAAGGAGGGTTTTAAAAGTTGGAAGCACCTCGCCGAAACTTTAAAAGAGCATGAAATTTCCAAAAATCATATTCAGGCCCAAAAATCATGGCTAGAAATGAACCAAAGGTTAAAGTGTTGTAAAACTATAGATGCGGCTGCTCAAAGAATTATTAATGCCGAAACAAACCATTGGAACGAGGTGCTTCTAAGAATCGTAACAATTACTAAAATGCTTGGTAAAAGTTGTCTGGCTTTTCAAGGTACAAGCGACAAGTTGTTTGAGTATAATAACGGTAATTTCTTAAAAATAGTTGAGTTGCTATCTGAATTTGATCCCATTATGGAAGAGCACGTCCGTAGAGTGCTCAAAAAAGAAGAGACTAAAGCTCACTATCTTGGGAAAAATATACAAAACGAGATAATAGATCTGCTGCATCAAAGTGTAAAGTCTCATATTATTGATGAAATAAAAAAAATCCAAATATTTTTCCATAATTTTAGACTGTACTGGTACTCCTGACATTAGTAAGGTAGAGCAAATGACTCTTGTAATCAGATATGTTTCAATCAATAAATTTGACGCTGATGTTGAAATTAAAATTAATGAAAGCTTTTTAGGCTTCTTACCAGTCGAAAGATCCACAGGAAAACAAATGACCGATATTATAATTGGAGAACTTAATGACTTGGGTTTAAATTTGCAGGATATCAGAGGGCAGGGATACGACAACGGGTCCAATATGAGGGGCGATAAAGCAGGAGTGCAATCTAAAATTAAACAATATAATTCGCCAGCATTCTATGTTCCGTGTAGTAGCCACTCTCTCAATCTTGTTGTTAATGATATGGCAAAAGCATCCTTGGAAGCCGCTAATTTCTTCAACATGGTCCAAAAAATATATTTATTTTTTTCGGCATCTACTTTTCGATGGGCAATACTTTTAAAACATGTTCAAGGTTTAACTTTGAAACCATTGAGTGACACTAGATGGGAGAGTAGGATAGAGGCCTTAAAGCCTTTGAGATTCCATTTGGGAGATGTATACGACACCTTGCAAAGCATTTACGAAAACCAAGAAATTGATAATGTAATAAGAGACGAGGCCTCGGGTTTATTAAATTGTATTAAACAATTTAAGTTTTTGTGTTCATTAGTTATTTGGCATAAAATACTAAATTGCATTAATCCAATAAGCAAGTTGATGCAAACAAAAGATTTTGATCTAGCCTCTGCACTTGATCTTTTACAAAACTGCAAAATATTTTTCAAGAATCTTCGATCGGATTCGTCCTTCGATGAAACTATTATTGATGCAAAAGAACTTGCTACCGAAATTGATGTGGAGGCTAATTTTGGATCAACAATAACACGACACCGCGTAAGAAGAATAAAAAGGAACTTCTCATACGAAGCACGAGATGAACCGATCGAAGATCCAAAAGAAAAATATTATAATATATACGATTTAAATACCATGTCCAAAGAAATGCTACTAAAACACTGTAAGAATTTAGAATGTATTTTAACTGATGGTGATTCTGTTGACATAAATGGGGTAGAATTAGCAGAGGAAATTTCAGCAGTATCAGCGCTTTTGGGCAAAAAAGAAAGCCTAAGCAATGTATTGAGCTTAATTACAAAGTTAAATTTTGCCCCAAACCTTACTATTGCTTTAAGAATATTGCTAATGATACCAATAACTGTAACAAGTGGCGAAAGGAGTTTCTCTAAGTTAAAATTATTTAAGAACTTTTTACGTTCGACTACTACACAAAATCATCTTAATGGTTTGGCCATTTTGGCAATTGAGCATGAAATTGCTGATCAAGTAAATTTAAAAGATGTAATAAAAAAGTTTGCAGAACTGAAAGTGAGAAAAAAAAAGTTTTTTGTGATTTTAGCGTAGTTGATGTTACCTTGTTTTATTTTCAAAATAATGGCATTTTGATTGATTGTGCAATAATACAAATTTTTAATAGCATTTAAAAATGTAAAAAATTATATGGTTAACAATTTGTGGCTAGGTACAGATATTTCTTAATTAATTTCTACTGTTTTGTACTGCTTGATTATCAATTTTATGTTATGTTACATGTTTCTTTGTAAATATGTATATATGTATGTGTTGATTATAATTTAAAATGATTTGACTTTTATTTAACATAAAAAGTAGAATCTACTGTTTTGTACTACTTGAATGTCAATATTATGTTATGTTACATGTTTCTTTCTGAATATATGCTTTTATTAAAATTTAAATAAAATGATTTGATTTTTATTGAAAATAAAAGATATGTACCTTTATTTAAAAAAAATATATATATATATTCTTAAGGGGCGGCAATTTGTCTTTTTGTCCGGGGCGACGTAACCGCTAGAGCGGGCCCTGTAGACTGGAGTATGCATTAGCATTTTTCTCGTCTCTGAGTTTATTTACATTTTCAAGAACCGTGAGTAGGATGTTATTCCAGTAAACAAAAATCGGTATGGAGAACCATACATGACTTCCATATTCTAAGATTTATATTTAAAATCATTTTCGAAATGAAATATTACCATAGAAACTACTTCTTTCTACTTACTGCTTCAACCTTAACCACAGTACTGTGGTCACTAACGTATACCACCTCAAGTCATCGCACTCGATTTTCACTGATGATGGAAGTCGATGGCATTGCCGAAACGTCTGGTTTTGTAGAAAACATTGGACTACGGCCAAATATCCCGGGAAGGAATTTTAACAAAAACTACTTCTTTGTTGCCGATAACGTTGTACACATATATATAAAAAATATGCATAAAATTAATGGCTTGTATAAGTTAATGATTGATCTCCATTAAGTAGTGCTCAAGTTTCCAAAGTTTTAATATTATGATGTCCGTAATTAAAACATCAGAGCAGGTTTAGTGTGAATGAGGGTACAATGTGGACAAATATTTTCACATTTCCTATTGAGCTTTGCTTAGAGTAAAGCTGCGAATCTACAGTGTATGTTTCACAGAACAAACACGCGAAAAAGAAGGAGCGCTCCGAAGTCACTCATGGACCCTCAGCATCTTGCAGAGGGTTCATTCCCTAAAGACGAAAAGTCTGTCTATGATTCGTTCCTCTGTAAACACGTGCAGTTACACTGCCCAGCGATCCACAGGAAGCAAATTGATGTCCATTTTTTCGGCTTATGTTGGTGTGGGTTTCGGCACTTTCCATTTAAAAAGCGTGCAAATGTAAGAAAATAAACATGAGAGAGGCCAGAAATAACGTGAATTGTGTGTGTGTCTTACCTGCCTTTTTATTGCTGTAGGCATAATAATAAAATGGAAACGTAAACATTACATAACTGAGATATGCTTACCTGCCACGAACAATATATTATTTTATACATGGAGGAGTTCAGTGACATACACACGTACAGAAGAATTATATATATAAAGATATTAACTCATACATAATTTACATTAAAATGAAAAAATTATAATTTTATTCCTTGGCAACAAAATTATTTTATTTTTAACAATTACCATTGTTTGAAAAAGTTTAAATGAATTTTCAAGTACTTTACTGTAGTTAAAACGTAAAATGTTGCAGGTAAACTACCCCTTCCACTTAAACGATCTTCACCAAAATCGAAAGTCCTTGAGATCTCTACCATTCAGGGACGTATGCAAAAAATTATTTGATTCCATTTGAATTTGCGGCTGTTATTGTTTACCATAGAAAATACGCTTGATAAAAAAAGTTGCAGGTAAACTACCCCTTCCCCTTAACCGATCTTCACCAAAAACAATAGATCTTGAGTACTCTACAAATCAGGGTTGTATGCAAAATATTATTTGATTCTGTTTGAATTTGCGGCTGTTATCGTTTGCCATAGAAAATACCCTTGTTAAAAAAACGTTGCAGGTAAACTACCCCTTTCCCTTAACCGATCTTCACCAAAAACAATAGGCCTTGAGACCTCTACAATTTTGGGCTGTATGTAAATAATCTTTTGATTCTGTTTGAATTTGCGGCTGTTATTGTTTACCATAGAAAATACGCTTGATAAAAAAAGTTGCAGGTAAACTACCCCTTCCCCTTAACCGATCTTCACCAAAAACAATAGGTCTTGAGAACTCTACAATTCAGGGCTGTATGCGAAACATTATTTGATTCTGTTTGAATTTGCGGCTGTTATCATTTGCCAAAAAAAAAAAATTTCCCTTGGTAAAAAAAAACTGTTGCAGGTAAACTACCCCTTTCCCTCAACCGATCTTCACCAAAAACAATAAGTCATGAGTTCTCTACAAATCAGGCCTGTATGCAAAAAATTATTTGATTCTGTTTGAATTTGCGGCTATTATCGTTTGCCATAGAAAAAAATCTACACACAGATAGACACACAGACACTTTTCGGAAAACGACTTTTTTCATGTTTTGAGTGTAGTAGAATCAGAATCTGCAATAATCTCGAACACAATTTTTTTTGCCATCACCATACTTCCATTTCCTTAAGGCATATGGAAGTAAAAACAATGATCTGACTGAAAGCAAAAATATATTATATCTTATGTTTCAGGAAGTGGAGCCAATGTTCAAAGAAAGTGATCACATCCATACACACGGCTCGCACGGCTTGGTACGCATTAACTACAAAGTGTTCCAAAAGTAGAAATTTCGTGATCAGAACGTTGTTCATCTTGGGTTGGTTACAAATTTTTTACAATTATTTTAAAATTAAACTAAACCTCTTGGTTTGTACCGTTACAACCTTTTACTCTACCTATTTTATGCATTATTCACAAAATTAATTAAAGTAAATGAATAACCTTTTATAACTAGGTGTTTGTATACTATACATGAGATGTAACTTCCGAATTAATAGTTCCTACAAATAATCCGATGTCTTGGATGGGAATTCCATCAGTTTATTTTTGTCTGTATGTTTATGTCAAGCTTATATTATTTCTTTGTAAGTGAAGAAATAGGTATATGATGAGTCATTGTTTGAAATATTTTCTTGTGAAGACTGAATATTTGTCCTCAACATACTCTCATACAGTCAAAGAAACTAGTGGATAATAGCATAAAAAAATAATTTGTTTTGAATGTATGAACAAAATATAATGTATAAAACAAAATTTTACATCATATTAAACCCATATCCAGCATATTAGCAGAGGTCACATAAAATACTATATTGGCACAGATACATTGACATCATAATTCTATACAGGGGAAACAAAAGACAATGCGAACAGCTACTAACCCACATAAACAAAATACACAAAAACATAACCTTCACTGCTGAATACGAGTACAACAATAGCACAAAATTCCTAGACCTCTCCCCATCACAAAATTTGAACACAAACTCTGTATATAAAGAAAACCGACTACAACTGACATACTAATACACAACTCCTCCAATCACCCAATACAACACAAACTAGCTGCCTTCAGAACTATGATACATAGACTAAACATCATACTAGATGAAAAAGACTACAAAGACAAACTAAACACGATAAAATATCTACCAGAATCCAAGGGATACAACAGAACAATAGTCAATAAACTCCTACACAAAACAAACAACAGACAAGGACAGAAAATAACAAATTCATAACACTAACATACATCAATAACCACACTGAAAAAATAGGCCACTAATATAAAAAAGCAGGATACAGAATCGCATACAAAACTACAAACAAAACAGAACACACACTATCAAAACACACACAAAGCACAAAACAAATTTGATATACCTGGTGTTTACAAACTAAATTGCTCAGATTGCAACAGATTCAATTAGGCCAGACAGGACATTGCTTCAAACAAAGATACATTGAACACACAAAGACACTACATCTATTACCAAATCCACCTTTGTAAATCACCTCATTGAAGGAAACCACACATACACAAACATCAAAAACAACATGGATATTCTACACATACACATGTGTAGGCCGAAAACTAGACACTCTTGAACAATTGGAAATATACAAACACACGAAAACACATAAAAACGACATCCTAAATGAACAGACACAATTCAAATCGCACGTATTATTCGAACATATCACACCCCACACACACACACAACATCAGTCCTTTAAAAGTCGACGCCATCGTCACGAACAAGACGGACAGGACTTCCAGGGGCAGCCTCTGACGAAGCTTATAATAAGCGAAAACTAATTCAGGCTATAAGGTAAAACTTTTACGTTTTAACCAATAAAAAAACTGTGTGTTCAGAGTTGGTACTGATATTTAGAAAATGTCTGTCTTAAAAATTTTCCACTCTACATTGATATTTAATGCACTACATATTATAGCCGCTGTGATCTGGAGGGGACAGAGGGTAAGCTAAGGAAATTCTGGGGGCCCAGGCCCACCCTGGCCCCTCCCATGGTATTTACTTTTACGATCAAAAAGTATTTACTTTTACTTTTATGGTTCAGCTTGTTACGATCAAATAAGTTAGACAAACTTATGTTTATCGAACTTTGTTGTGTTTACTTGCTGAACTGCTACTTGTTATGTTCCGGACGAGGCCTTTCAGTGTTTCCACCATTTTCAAGTCCTGAAATACGATGGCAGAAACACTGAAAGCCCTCGTCTGGAACATGACAAGTAGCAGTTCAGCAAGTAAACACGACAAAGGTGGAATTACAGAGACTGCTGATTCGAATAACAAGATGAATTATGTTTATCAATAAAATCGAATGTTGTGTAAAGGTAAATACTTCGTTATGAAAGGTTTAACTTCAAAGGAAATAAAAACGAATTGGATTCCACTTTAGGATACTCTTCACTTGTCAAAGCTGAAGAAATATGCAGCTGAATTCAAACATCGTTCGTTCGTTTGAAACGATGAACTTTCAGGTCGCCCAAAACATCGAAGTCCATAACGACGTGTTAAATGATTGTCATGTGAGATTGCTGACACTGCGAACATCTCACTACATAGTGTCCACAATATATACAATATACTACACATATCAAAGTCGGTAGTATAAGTAGGCACATAGCCAGAACTAACTATCAGGAGGCTAAAATATCTTCCATGAGGGGCAAAACTTTTTCCAGACAGGGAAAACATTCATATATTTTCCATTTATATGTGCTTCTTGTAACAGTTTATACATAAACATATTAGTTCATAATTCTATAATAATAGAAATAAATACACAGATTGTACTATTTCATTAAGATATTTATTGACTTTCACAATACGCATAGAAGTGTATAAAGACTGGTTAAAAATAACATTTGATCTTCATTAAGTAGTACTCTAGTTTCCAAAGTTCTAAATTATGATCGCCGTAATCAAAACATCAGAGCAGGTTATTGTGTGTATGAGGGTCCAATGTGGACGATTTTCAACATTCTCTATGGAGTGCTGCTTAGAGTAAAGCTGCGAATCTACACAGTGTACGTTTTACAGAACAAACAAAAACACGCGGAAAAGAACGAGCACTCCAGAATCGCTCACATGAACCCTGTGCTCTTGCAGAGGGTTCACTCCCTAAAGACGAAATGTTTGTCTGTGAACTGTTCCTCTGCAACACATGCAGTTACGCTGGCCAGTGATCCACAGGAAGCAAATCTCTGTCCATGCTGGACACCCTTTTCCGTTGGCATGTGTGGATAGTTGTGTGAGGATAGCGGAACTTTTCATTTAAAATGTGTGCAAACTTAAGCAAATAAACAAGACTCAGGCCAGAAATAACGTGAACTGTGTGTGTGTGTCCTGCCTGCCTTTTGATTCCGGTAATCATAATAATAAAACTTTGGAAACATAAACATTACATAATGGAGATAATATACTTGCCAGCCAGGAACAGTACATCTTCACGTGTTTATGATTTAAATTGAAATGAAAAAATTAAAATTTTATTGCCTGGTAACCGAAATTATTTTTAACAATTACCACTGTTTGACATAGTTTAGATGTATTTTTTTATTTACATATGGTGGGGAGGGGGTGAAGTTCATTAAGTCAGTAGCAAAAGGTGAAAAATGGACATGTTGGAAAACCTTTAAAAAAACACAAAAATCGTAAAATCAATAGACTAATACCTCATGCTAATACCTGAACAGAAACAAACGAGTAAATACCAAACACATTATATTATGCAATAGTAAATTAACAATACTAACCACGCACACCCCAGATTAGATTGTAATTCTTCTAGTTTGCAGCTTTGATCTGCGGAGTATGGAAGGAATAATAATAAATCTAACTTACAGACGAACTTGATTATATTTCTGTTACCGAAAACATACAGTTTTTGTAACAGTATATGTAGAAGTGTTAGAGATTTGTGAAACAAATAATTCAGTCTCGCACTTATTTATCAATATAATTTTATTCTAATCCTCTGATAGACTGCAGCGCCCACTCTAGGGGCGGGCAACCCGGACATTTGTCCGGGGCGCCAAAATTTGGGGGCAGCAATTTGGCTGTACGTGTGAGAAAAATATTGATGTGTTAAATACCCAATTAATAGAAAATTTCACATATCGATTTTTTTGTTTGCTAAAAATTTACAGTGCGTAGCGTATTTATATTGTTTATGTCTAAAAGCTAAAAATATTTACAATTCTTGATTCTAAAGAAAACAATCATAAAAGAGCGGTATGTTTAATTAAATAACCGTTTTTCCGTTTCAGGGGAGAACGGAAAATCCCACCATTAATTTAATTTCGTGAGATTGTGATACATATCACAATATTTAAAGATATCAGAGATATGAAAGATTGGACGGTGATTTATTTTTTAAAACATTTATTATGGCAATCTATGTTAAACACATTAAACAATAAAAGTTGACTATAAACTTACAAAAATCTAGTAAATTTTTATAATTCCGAAAAGGAAACATTTTATAAACTAATAATTTATTTTATTAATAAATTAACGCAGAATTTGTAAAGGACGCTGCTTGAAATTGTTTGAACATGCAATGCATATACTTCTCTGAACAGAATAGCACGCGAGCAGAGCACTGCTTCAACTTGTTTGAACATGCATAGACTTGCTTATTACCTCTAACCTCAAGTGGTTTCATTACACAATAGCATTATTCTTGCTATTACAGTTCGTCGGTAGTGATAACAAGTGGAAGTTCATAAAATTTACTTCAGTGCGATTTCTTAATTTTGAAAGGTAAGTACATCTATAATTAAGCTGTTGTTTAGTTTGATAGATACTAGTTTATCATAAATCGATTATCGAATCGAAACAATGAAAGCGTTTTTAAATAAAATAAATATTTTATTTATCCAAAAAGGCTGTTTATTGAATCAGTAAAATATTGTATCAAATTCGAATGTATTCTATAGGTATAATTATGTATATTTTTGTTTTATGAAAATAATTATTTGAATCAATAATATAAGACATTTATTAAGTTCATTGCTTCGATAAAACACGTTTTATAATAATGTATTTGAATAATTGAACAGAATAAAATCTCAAAATCAAGAATTATAAAATTGTTTTTAAAAACTATTTATGATTTGCTGAAATATTTGTTATTATAAAATACATATATAATTACACTAGACTTTCTTTACGTTCACAGGATATGAAAAATATTTTGGATTTCGTTGTCCATGACGTGTCCGTTACTTAACTAAATATTGAGCCACTCATCACCAATGACATCACAACACAATTTACAACTTTCCGAATTTAACACATTTTACAAGTTTGACTTCCTTAAAAAAAAAAATAAAAAAATTTACAACTCACCTGGATGACTGGCTCACTTGTTCACTTGAACCAGGAGAGGCCTCCTAGTGGAAGAATGGCCACATGCTGGGAAACCATTAGGTAATTGGACCAATGAGGTGACCTCAATTTTAAAATTCCGCAAATAACAAATTTATTGATTCTATAAAATTTTGTTTTTCTTACAATGAGAGATTTCATAGTATCCAGGCTGTGAAAGTATTCTATTAGAAATATATAAAATATTTAAAATATATTACATGGTATTCAAAATAACCATGACATGCGACAAGCCTCGACAGTACATTTTTAACCTTCACCAAATAGAATTTCCCTATTTGGAAATAATTATATTAACATTACTAAATTACAAAGAGTAACTCCAGAGGTTTTCGAAATATGATACATTTAATAACAAGTGTTTTTTTTCCTTTTACAGTCCCCCTCTGGTTGTACTATAAACAATTTTAATAATATAGACATTTTTTATAAATCATTTAACGAACAATTTTACCCTACAACAATTATTACAGCCACAACAATTTAAACAATTATATTACACAACAACATGCACCCTCTGAAATCTCAATCAAGCTAGGAAGGAGAATCATATAATTAGTAAAGTATAATGTAAACATAAGGTAGGTAATTATATACTTTGTGTGGAATTCACAAGTGTGTGTGCTCAATTTTCCTTAACCGTGTATAAACTTGTGTCGCACAATGGCTTGCCGATTTCAGAGTGCACACCATTATTAAAAAAACTATCAAATAATCAGGTATATATCTCTCAAAAATGTAAACATGTTTTGTGCATAAAATTATGAGTATATACATATACAAAAGAATTTTCACAGTGACTGTACATTGATAGCGAATTAAAATAAATACTAAATCCCAAAGTGGAAATTTCATCTTGTACAAAAGTTCAGTCATTTCTATTAACATGATGAATACTTCTGAATTACAGTTCTAGTACATATTATGGCAATTGTATGTGATCTGCAGCTCTTTTCATAAACAAATTTATACGTTCTAATAAAAGGCAGAAACAATATAAGTTCAACACAGATTATAGACAAAATGTATACTGGACATTACATGCGTTTCACAATTCAAACACAAGACATTTATATGAACAACACTGAATAATACTGAGAGAGATTAAGGAACTCGGCTAGATTTCGCTTCACTAGGCACATGGGCACACAGGCCAAATCCTAACACATTTTCTTAAGTTTTTTTGTTGGTTTTTGTTTTTTTTCTTTATTTTTTTTTGTATGTAAAAAAAAAGGTTTTGCACATAAGGTATTACTGTCACTACTAGCAGCATGAGAAGCTGAGCTCACCATTTGAAAGAAATATCAAAAGCCAGTCAAGTTCAACAGACCTTTTCCTTTTAAAAAAAACTTGCGTTCAGGAAAGAATTTGCAATGGCTAGGAAAAATTTAATAATTTTCATTTTTGCATACCTGTCTGATTTTGCAATAGCACATGCTAAGGCCGCGTTCCTCAATCTACTTACGCATTACATCTTGGTCTCACCACACGGTCACAGTTGCCAGGCCAGAGACCCCTTGGCACACTTTTTACTTAGCCTTCCATAATCAATTTACAAAAAAAAACCCCGGCATTAAAAATGAAACAAAAACTTTTCCAAACGCTGACCTGGACAAGACAGCTGGCTGCATGCACACAGCTGACAACCCTTCTACCGTCAACAACAAGCCTCTCGTCCACTCAACGACAACACCGCGCCACGCCGCGGGACAGAAAAGTCAAGTTGTCCAAAGTCACACATAGATAGCGTGAGCGTCCAAATTCGTAGCGAGAGCAACAAACAAATTCCTATGTTGCCGTAACGCCTGTCATAGTTACGGCACAATATCACTATTACTTTAACGACTCGGAACACTAGGTTTTTTATAAGTAAAATCAAAAAGTTTTACCTTACAGCCTTAACCGGTTTTCACCTTTAAAAGGCTTCTTCAGAGGCTGCACAGGTAGCGCTGTCCGTCTTGTTGTGGGTGACGAAATCGAATTTCGAAAGATCGATGCTGTGTGTGTGGGTGAGATATGTTCGAATAATGCGTGCGATTTGAATTGTGTCTGTTCGTTTAGGATGTCGTTTTTATTTGTTTTTTGTGTTTGTATATTTCCAATTGTTCTAGAGTGTCTAGTTTTTGGCCTTTTGTGTGTACGTGTAGAATGTTCATGTTATTGTCGATGTTTTTACATGTGTGGTTTGCTTCAATGAGGTGGTTTGCAAAGGTGGATTCTGTAGTGGAGTGGAGTGCCTTTGTGTGTTCAATGTATCTCTGTTTGAAGCTACGTCCTGTCTGGCTTATGTAGAATTTACTGAAATTTGAGCAATTTAGCTTGTAAACACCGGGTAGATCGAATTTGCTTTGTGCTTTGTGTGTGTGTTTTGATAGTGTGTGTTCTGTTTTGTTAGTAGTTTTGTAAGCGATTCTGTATCCTGCTTTTTTGAATTTGTGGGCTATTTTTTTAGTTTGTTTGTTGATGTATGTTAGTGTTATGAATTTGTTGTTTTCTGTCTTTGTCTGTTGTTTGTTTTGTGTTTTGTGTAGGAGTTTACTGACTATTGTTCTGTCATATCCGTTACATTCTGCTAGATATTTTATCGTGTTTAGTTTGTCTTTGTAGTCTTTTTCATCTAAGGGAATGTTGTTAAGTCTATGTATCATGGTTCTGAAGGCAGCTAGTTTGTGTTGTATTGGGTGATTGGAGGTGTTGTGTATTAGTGTGTCAGTTGTAGTTGGTTTCTGTATATACTGAATTTGTGCCTGTGCTCTAGTTTTGTGATGGAGAGGTCTAAGAAGTTTATGGTATTGTTGTGTTCGTATTCGGCAGTAAAGGTTATGTTTTTATGTATTTTGTTTATGTGTGTTAGTAACTGTTCACATTGTCTTTTGTTTCCCCTGTATAGTATTAGAATGTCATCAACGTATCTGTGCCAATATAGTATTTTATGTGAGTGTCTGTCATTGTTTGTGAGTATTTTTGTTTTTTCTAAGTGTTGGAGGAAGACTTCTGCTAGAATGCTGGATATGGGGGAGCCCATGGGTAAGCCATCGTTCTGTGTATAGTATTTATTGTTATAAGTAAAGTAGTTTTGTTTTGTGATAATGTTCAGACTTTCTGTTATTTCGTTGATAAGTTCGTCTGGTGTGTTGTTCTGTTTGAGTTTGTTTTGTAGGATGGTGATTGTTTCAGAGATGGGGATGTTTGTGTACAGGTTTTTAATGTCAAAGGAGGCTAATGTGGCATTATGGGAGATGTGTATGTCTTTTATTTTTGTTACTGTCTGTGTTGTTTTTGACTGCAATGTTGTTGTCTAGTTGTGTGTGTTGTCTGATAATTTTGTCTAGATATTTTGCGAGTTTGTGTGCAGGGGCATTACAGTAGTTGATAATGGGGCGGATCGGAATGTCTTCTTTATGGATTTTGGGAAGCGCTTGGAGGGTAGGGGCTGATGGTCGGATTTGTTTCATGTAGGGCTTTTGTTTATGTGTCATTATGTGTTTGGCTTTGTTGACTAGTTGTTTTATTGTGTTTTGGTATCTGTCGGTGGGGTCATGTTTTAGTTCTGTGATGTTGTTCTGTTCCATGAAGTTTTGTACTTTTTTGTGTAGGTTGTCTGTGGGGATGATTACAGTCGTGTTGCCTTTGTCTGCTTTTACAAATGTGATGTTGTGTTTGTGTGCCTTTTCCCTCAGTTTGATGGCTGTGTGTATTTCTGAGTTGTGGTTGTTGTTGTCTGCTGTCTTATGTGCTCCTATTATATTGTTTATATTATGTCTTAGTGTGTCTTGATGTTCTGGTGCTGTGTTTTGTATATTTGTTTCAGTGTCAACTATGAGCTTTGTTAGTGTTTGGTTGTTATGTTTGTAATGTATGTTATGTTTTAGGCCTTTATCAAGGAGTGTTTGTTCGTTTTTAGTGAGTGTGACGTTCGTGAGGTTTACTGTACGTGGGTAGAATTTGTGTGGGGTAATTCCCTGACGACTCTGAGAATCCAACATCAACTCCGGTTATAGAAGAAAATACGGAATCGTCAGAGAATGATGATGACAAACAAATGGACGAAGTTTCTAAATCAATTGGAACTGACGACACTCTGACTCTACCATCACCAGATGAAAGCATTGAAAAAATTGACACCAACGTGACACCCACAGAAAGCGTTCTACAAACTTTGAGTAGAGATCCAGCATTGTGGCCAAGAATTTTAGGAGACGCCGAAAGAAGTTTTTTAGTAAGACAAGGTCCACCTAAATCATTGCATAATTACAAATTTCCTTCCAATGACACTGGTCGACATTTTAGCACAAATTATTATACACGAATTTTAAGCAATGGAGAGCAAGTTTTACGAGACTGGCTAGTGTACTCTCTTTCACAAAACTGCGTTTACTGCTTCTGTTGCAAAATTTTCAGCTGTATAGTTAGTTCTCTTTCAAAGGAGGGTTTTAAAAGTTGGAAGCACCTCGCCGAAACTTTAAAAGAGCATGAAATTTCCAAAAATCATATTCAGGCCCAAAAATCATGGCTAGAAATGAACCAAAGGTTAAAGTGTTGTAAAACTATAGATGCGGCTGCTCAAAGAATTATTAATGCCGAAACAAACCATTGGAATGAGGTGCTTCTAAGAATCGTAACAATTACTAAAATGCTTGGTAAAAGTTGTCTGGCTTTTCAAGGTACAAGCGACAAGTTGTTTGAGTATAATAACGGTAATTTCTTAAAAATAGTTGAGTTGCTATCTGAATTTGATCCCATTATGGAAGAGCACGTCCGTAGAGTGCTCAAAAAAGAAGAGACTAAAGCTCACTATCTTGGGAAAAATATACAAAACGAGATAATAGATCTGCTGCATCAAAGTGTAAAGTCTCATATTATTGATGAAATAAAAAAATCCAAATATTTTTCCATAATTTTAGACTGTACCGGTACTCCTGACATTAGTAAGGTAGAGCAAATGACTCTTGTAATCATATATGTTTCAATCAATAAATTTGACGCTGATGTTGAAATTAAAATTAATGAAAGCTTTTTAGGCTTCTTACCAGTCGAAAGATCCACAGGAAAACAAATGACCGATATTATAATTGGAGAACTTAATGACTTGGGTTTAAATTTGCAGGATATCAGAGGGCAGGGATACGACAACGGGTCCAATATGAAGGGCGATAAAGCAGGAGTGCAATTTAAAATTAAACAATATAATTCGCGAGCATTCTATGTTCCGTGTAGTAGCCACTCTCTCAATCTTGTTGTTAATGATATGGCAAAAGCATCCTTGGAAGCCGCTAATTTCTTCAACATGGTTCAAAAAATATATTTATTTTTTTCGGCATCTACTTTTCGATGGGCAATACTTTTAAAACATGTTCAAGGTTTAACTTTGAAACCATTGAGTGACACTAGATGGGAGAGTAGGATAGAGGCCTTAAAGCCTTTGAGATTCCATTTGGGAGATGTATACGACGCCTTGCTAAGCATTTACGAAAACCATGAAATTGATAATGTAATAAGAGATGAGGCCTCGGGTTTATTAAATTGTATTAAACAATTTAAGTTTTTGTGTTCATTAGTTATTTGGCATAAAATACTAAATTGCATTAATCCAATAAGCAAGTTGATGCAAACAAAAGATTTTGATCTAGCCTCTGCACTTGGATCTTTTACAAAACTGCAAAATATTTTTCAAGAATCTTCGATCGGATTCGTCCTTCGATGAAACTATTATTGATGCAAAAGAACTTGCTACCGAAATTGACGTGGAGGCTAATTTTGGATCAACAATAACACGACACCGCGTAAGAAGAATAAAAAGGAACTTCTCATACGAAGCACGAGATGAACTGATCGAAGATCCAAAAGAAAAATATTATAATATATACGATTTAAATACCATGTCCAAAGAAATGCTACTAAAACACTGTAAGAATTTAGAATGTATTTTAACTGATGGTGATTCTGTTGACATAAATGGGGTAGAATTAGCAGAGGAAATTTCAGCAGTATCAGCGCTTTTGGGCAAAAAAGAAAGCCTAAGCAATGTATTGAGCTTAATTACAAAGTTAAATTTTGCCCCAAACCTTACTATTGCTTTAAGAATATTGCTAATGATACCAATAACTGTAGCAAGTGGCGAAAGGAGTTTCTCTAAGTTAAAATTATTTAAGAACTTTTTACGTTCGACTACTACACAAAATCGTCTTAATGGTTTGGTCATTTTGGCAATTGAGCATGAAATTGCTGATCAAGTAAATTTAAAAGATGTAATAAAAAAGTTTGCAGAACTGAAAGTGAGAAAAAAAGTTTTTTGTGATTTTAGCGTAGTTGATGTTACCTTGTTTTATTTTCAAAATAATGGCATTTTGATTGATTGTGCAATAATACACATTTTTAATAGCATTTAAAAATGTAAAAAATTATATGGTTAACAATTTGTGGCTAGGTACAGATATTTCTTAATTAATTTCTACTGTTTTGTACTGCTTGATTATCAATTTTATGTTATGTTACATGTTTCTTTCTAAATATGTATATATGTATGTGTTGATTATAATTTAAAATGATTTGACTTTTATTTAACATAAAAAGTAGAATCTACTGTTTTGTACTACTTGATTGTCAATATTATGTTATGTTACATGTTTCTTTCTAAATATATGCTTTTATTAAAATTTAAATAAAATGATTTGATTTTTGTTGAAAATAAAAGATATGTACCTTTAGATAAAAAATATATATATATTCTTAAGGGACAGCAATTTGTCTTTTTGTCCGGGGTGACGTAACCGCTAGAGCGGGCCCTGTAGACTGGAGTATGCATTAGCATTTTTCTCGTCTCTGAGTTTATTTACATTTTCGAGAATCGTGAGTAGGATGTTATTCCAGTAAACAAAAATCGATATGGAGAACCATACATGACTTCCATATTCTAAGATTTATATTTAAAATCATTTTCGAAATGAAATATTACCATAGAAACTACTTCTTTCTACGTACTGCTTCAGCCTTAACCACAGTACTGTGGTCACTAATGTATACCACCTCACGTTATTGCACTCGATTTTCACTGATGATGGAAGTCGATGGCATTGCCGAAACGTCTGGTTTTGTAGAAAACATTGGACTACGGCCAAATATCCCGGGAAGGAATTTTAACAAAAACTACTTCTTTGTTGCCGATAACGTTGTACACATATATATAAAATATATGCATAAAATTAATGGCTTGTATAAGTTAATGATTGATCTCCATTAAGTAGTGCTCAAGTTTCCAAAGTTTTAATATTATGATGTCCGTAATTAAAACATCAGAGCAGGTTTAGTGTGAATGAGGGTACACTGTGGACAAAAATTTTCAACATTTCCTATTGAGCGTTGCTTAGAGTAAAGCTGCGAATCTACAGTGTATGTTTCACAGAACAAACACGCGAAAAAGAAGGAGCACTCCGAAGTCACTCATGGACCCTCAGCATCTTGCAGAGGGTTCATTCACTAAAGACGAAAAGTCTGTCTATGAATCGTTCCTCTGTAAAGACGTACAGTTACATTGCCCAGCGATCCACAGGAAGCAAATTGATGTCCATTTTTTTCGGCTTGCACGCGTTATGTTGGTGTGGGTTTCGGCACTTTCCATTTAAAAAGCGTGCAAATGTAAGAAAATAAACATGAGTGAGGCCAGAAATAATGTGAATTGTGTGTGTGTGTCTTACCTGCCTTTTTATTGCTGTAGGCATAATAATAAAATGGAAACGTAAACATTACATAACTGAGATATGCTTACCTGCCACGAACGATATATTATTTTATATATGGAGGAGTTCAGTGACATACACACGTACAGAAGAATTATATATATATATATATATATATATATATATATATATAAGATATTAACTCATACATAATTTACATTAAAATGAAAAAATTATAATTTTATTGCCTGGCAACAAAATTATTTTATTTTTAACAATTACCATTGTTTCAAAAAGTTAAATGAATTTTCAAGTACTTCACTGTTGTTAAAACGTAAAATGTTGCAGGTAAACTACCCCTTCCCCTTAACCGATCTTCACCAAAATTGAAAGTCCTTGAGACCTCTACAATTCAGGGACGTATGCAAAAAATTATTTGATTCTGTTTGAATTTGCGGCTGTTATCATTTGCCACAGAAAATACGCTTGATAAAAAAACGTTGCAGGTAAACTATCCCTTCCCCTTAACCGATCTTCACCAAAAACAATAGGTCTTGAGTACTCTACAAATCAGGGCTGTATGCAAAAAATTTGATTCTGTTTGAATTTGCGGCTGTTATCGTTTGCCATAGGAAATACCCTTGTTAAAACATAAAACGTTACAGGTAAACTACCCCTTTCCCTTAACCGATCTTCACCAAAAACAATACGTCTTGAGAACTCTACAATTCAGGGCTGTATGCGAAACATTATTTAATTCTGTTTGAATTTGCGGCTGTTATCGTTTGCAAAAAAAAAATTTCCCTTGATAAAAAAAAAACCGTTGCAGGTAAACTACCCCTTTCCCTCAACCGATCTTCACCAAAAACAATAGGTCGTGAGTACTCTACAAATCAGGGCTGTATGCAAAAAATTATTTGATTCTGTTTGAATTTGCGGCAGTTATCGTTTGCCATAGAAAAAAAAATCTACACATAGACAGATAGACACACAGACACTTTTCGGAAAACGACTTTTTTTCATGTTTTGAGTGTAGTACAATCAGATTCTGCAATAATCTCGAACACGATTTTTTTTGCTATCACCATACTTCCATTTCCTTAAGGAATATGGAAGTAAAAAGGTTTCACTGTGAAGCTAATGCTGCATGTTTTGCGACAGACTTCGGCCATTAAACCAATTTTACCTAACAGCTCGGAAACAGAGGTTGTTTCTGGAAGTCATGGATAATGACTTGTTTGATTGCCTCAAATCTTGTAGGTAAATCAAAATATCCACTGTTTGTGTTCGTGGCAAGCATATTATATAGCATATAAGCTTGGTAACGTTAATGTTGCGCCTTCATTTCGACTGACAGATGGAGTTTGCACGATGCGTCTTAACGCCTTGTGTCTGAGATGCAGCTCGATGAACGCCATTTCTTGTGGTGTAGTACGGGCTTGCAATCGCAGAGTTATCCGCACAAGGGTGTTATGATGCGAGTCCTATTGAATGATAAGGACTAGCGTGTTTGGCCTGACTTCATGCCTGAGGTGCAGCTTTGTGGCTTCCTTCAGGGGCGTATTTATGTGGGGGCGGGGGACCCCCAGAGGGTCAAAAAAAGTTGATAAGGTTTTTGTTAATCTCTTTAATTTTTAGGCCAGCCGTATAATATAGTAGTAACTCTTTTTTAATTTTCAAACATGTTTATTACACAGCATTTGTGTATGTTTGAAATGCACAATGTAGGAAAATCAATTCAGTCAATAATTATCTCCAGTAACGCGTATTTTATTGTGTTATTGCTGTTTACTTTAATGGGATTGATTTGAACATGTTATCAAATGATCTTCAGCCACTTTAAATATAATAATACTGATTAGTCTTAAGTTATTTTTTCTTTTGTATGAGGCCGACTCAGCGGAACCCCTCTCAACAGGGTTCCCATAAAATTTTCAAAATTAATTTCCCTGACGGTTTCAAGAAACTTGCCTGACATGCAGAACATTCAGAAAGATTACACACATTTTTAAAATAATGATTTTTTATTAACTAGGCCTACAATACATTTTATATTAAATGTAAGACAAAACACAATTAGAGTATTATTAAACATGGAAACATATACTTAACATTTAAATATCAAAAAGTAAACATTGTTTTGATTATACAAAACAAAAAATGTCTTATTTAACACAGACAGGATAGCTTCATTTCACTTTCAATATGCAGAGAAACAAATTAATATGTAATTATTATTTACAGAAACACTAGTGATTTTTTATTTTAAGAATCTTTTAAGCGCCTAATTTTCAAAATGATTTCTTCTTCTTCTATTTGCTGTTTCATTCGAAAAACTTTTCCTTGATCTTTAACTTTTTAATTTAAATTTTTATTTTTAGAAGGTATGGACCATTGTTTTCTTGGTATTTCTTATTCCCTTTTACTTTTTCTTGATAGTGTTCATATTTTTCCTCACAGATTATACAGCAGTAAGCATTTTTGAGTGACTGTAAAATTTTTGAAGCCATCGTAATACTTAAGAGTGTCATATACAATGCGCTGAGCAACAAACTATCCTCTTTATCATTTTCTGTTAATAGGCTTTTGTTTACTGAAAACCCTGACTCAACAGAGGCATTACCATGTGAAACAATTAGAGGCAATTTAGTAACCTCCCACAGTTCATAGTACTTGGTTTTTTTTGTATAATAAAGATGAATAAAAATCGTCCAATCTAATTTCAGTTTTCTCTTTGTCATTGATAGATAGATAAAAGAATCAAAAGTGTCTTTTAATACAGCACTGGCCTCATTATAGAGCACAGAATACTGCTGTTTAGCTTTCTTTATCAGCAACCACTTCAGTAATAATGTTTTTCTCATACAGAACTTCAAGTAAAACGTCAATTCTGTTCTTTCCAGTACTTGACCGATTATTTATATATAATTACAGGATCAAATGATGTCAGACCTCTAACAGCTTTGTATTTTAATGGACTTCTTTCCTTGATTTTTTCAATAGTTTTAATAAGAAACGTTAGGCATTCCTTCTTAAATTTGATAATATTGTTATGACAGTCTCACTGATTGTTATAGGGTACAGTGGAAAACAAAATACAGACACCAATGAAGTCACTAATAACCAGGTTTAATTACTCACAAATAACAATTTGTAATCAGCTCGTACAATAATTCCAGTTAAATTTGTCCACTAATAATAGAGTTCCACACTAATTATAACACAATAACACTTCTCCCAATACTTTGAGAAACACTCAATCCGCACTAAGGAAAATTGCTCAACGAACTAACTAGCTGGCTGCTAAAGCTTTTCATAGGTAGCGCACATCTTACAGAATTTTTTCTGCTGACTGCAGTGTACCAGGCAGTGGCGGCTCTGGCCAAAAAACTTTGGGAGGACACTTGGATGTTATACTTGTTTGTTCATTTAAGCATCATATATGGGACTCAGTACATTATTACTTCCATATTCCTTAAGGAAATGGAAGTATGGTGATGGCAAAAAAAATCGTGTTCGAGATTATTGCAGATTCTGATTGTACTACACTCAAAACATGAAAAAAAGTCGTTTTCCGAAAAGTGTCTGTGTGTGTGTCTGTGTGTAGATTTTTTTCTATGGCAAACGATAACTGCCGCAAATTCAAACAGAATCAAATAATTTTTTGCATACAGCCCTGATTTGTAGAGTACTCACGACCTATTGTTTTTGGTGAAGATCGGTTGAGGGAAAGGGGTAGTTTACCTGCAACGGTTTTTTTTTATCAAGGGAAATTTTTTTTTTGGCAAACGATAACAGCCGCAAATTCAAACAGAATCAAAAGATTATTTGCATACAGCCCTAAATTGTAGAGTTCTCAAGACCTATTGTTTTTGGTGAAGATCGGTTAAGGGAAAGGGGTAGTTTACATGCAACGTTTTTTTTAACAAGGGTATTTTCTATGGCAAACGATAACAGCCGCAAATTCAAACAGAATCAAATAATTTTTTGCATACAGCCCTGATTTGTAGAGTACTCAAGACCTATTGTTTTTGGTGAAGATCGGTTGAGGGGAAGGGGTAGTTTACCTGCAACGTGTTTTATCAAGCGTATTTTCTATGGCAAACGATAACTGCCGCAAATTCACACAGAATCAAATAATTTTTTGCATACGTCAGTGAATTGTAGAGGACTCAAGGCCTTTTGATTTTGGTAAAGATCGGTTAAGGGGAAGGGGTAGTTTACCTGCAACCTTTTACGTTTTAACAAGAGTAAAGTACTTGAAAATTCATTTAAACTTTTTCAAACAATGGTAATTGTTGAAAATAAAATAATTTTGTTGCCAGGCAATAAAATTATAATTTTTTCATTTTAATGTAAATCATGTATAAGAGAAAATATATCGTGCTTGGCAGGCAAGCATATCTCAGTTATGTACTGTTTACGTTTCCATTTTATTATTATGACTACCGCAGTAAAAAGGCAGGGAAGACACACACACACACACACACACACACACACACACACACACACACACACACACACACACACACACACACACACACACACACACACAAAATTCGCGTTATTTCTGGCCTCATTCATGTTTGAAAGTGCTGAACCCATACCAACATAATGCATGCAAACCGAAAAAGTGTCCAGCGTGGATAGCGATTTGCTTCCTGTGGATCGCTGGGCAGTGTAACTGCACGTGTTTACAGAGGAACGATTCATAGACAAACTTTTCCTCTTTAGGGAATGAACCCTCTGCAAGATGCTGAGGGTCCATGAGCGACTTCGGAGCGCTCCTTCTTTTCCGTGTGTTTGTTCTGTGAAACGTACACTGTAGATTCACAGCTTTATTCTAAGCAACGCTCAATAGGAAATGTTGAAAATTTTTGTCCACGGTGTACCCTCATACACACTAAACCTGCTCTGATGTTTTAATTATGGACATCATAATATTAAAACTTTGGAAACTTGAGCACTACTTAATGGAGATCAATCATTAACTTATACAAGCCATTAATTTTATGCATATTTTATATATATATGTGTACAACGTTATCGGGAACAAAGAAGTAGTTTTTGTTAAAATTCCTTCCCGGGATATTTGGCCATAGTCCAATGTTTTCTACAAAACCAGACGTTTCGGCAATGCCATCGACTTCCATCACCAGTGAAAATCGAGTGCGATAACGTGAGGTGGTATATGTTAGTGACCACAGTACTGTGGTTAAGGCTGAAGCAGTAAGTAGTTTCTATGGTAATATTTCATTTCAAAAATTATTTTAATTATAAATCTTAGAATATGGAAGTCATGTATGGTTCTCCATACCGATATTTTTTTGTGGGTTTATTTAAGATTATGTATCAGTACGTTTGTGTGTTTAAGGTTTCTGAATGCCCCTCACAGAATAATAATAATGTGTCAGTAACCCTAGACAATCTGGTCCTAGTAAATCTAATCTCTTAAAAATTAAATCATTTTAATACTATATGTAATAAAATACAGTGCACATGTACTCACCTAGGACGATTCCAGTGTTCCAGATACATCTGGAAGGCTGTGTACCCACTGTATCGCCGGTGGTGATTAGAACACAGGACTCCTTGACTGTCATTATCAGTCTCCATGACACGTAACACCAAAGCCTCACTAACTTAATATATAATTGAATATATACTGTAATTCGTTTGCTATGATTTATAGTTTATATGGCCTAACTACACTGTTGGTACAAAAAAATAATAATAATAATTGATATTTACATTCCAAAATGCGTTATTTTAGAATAATTCAATGGACGCAGGATTTAAATAAGAAGTCCATTTTACGAGTTTTAGCAGAAGCAAAATTATCAATCACAAGTTCATTAAAATTTTCACATTGAGAAATAAACTTTCTCTCAATTGACAGCATTGATAGGGAATTTAGGCGATCCTGTGTCACTGTATTACGCAGAAAACTTTTAATTCTCTTTAATGTAGAAAAACATCGTTCACTCTCAGCCGTCGTCATTGGAGTTGTGCACACAACGTTCAGCAGTTTTACAGTCTCTGAGAATGTGTCGCACAACTTATTCTCAATCATTACACCCAACAACGATGAAATACCAGGAGCACGGATAAAATCACTTCTTTTATAAAGTACATTAAGTTCAGCAGTCAATTTATTATTATCTACGATAGAAGGATAGTGCTGCAGGACTTCGTCAAAAATATATTTTGGAAAATTTATTCGATACTTTTCAAAAAATGTTGTGTCAAAAAGGGAGGCCAAAGATAAATGTCCAGTAAATGACAATTTACACTCACCAAAATAATGTCGCATATTTCTTTTGCGTTCATTACCTTGTTTTCATCAAATCGTTTCCTTTTCATTTGGTTTGTGCAAATGAAGTCATCAATTCCTTCTCTTACATTTTGAATATGATTTTTAAATATTTCGATACAACTTTTGACAAAAACAGAATCGATACCTCTTTTTTGAATTTGACAAAATAAAATTTCTACATTATCTTATTGAAAAGATCTAACCAAAAAAGGAAATTTTCATCTTGCAACAAATTGAGCAAACCGTATGCTTTTCGAATAGTACTGGCATCGCTTTCATCACTTATGATCTGCTCGAAACATTTCACCAAATCGTCTTTGTGATTGTGAATTGTTGTTACCGTTTTACTGTGAAATGTCCAACGGGTATCGCATCCTCGGGGAAGGCGTTTTTTCACTACACTATTCAGCACTTCTGTCCTTTTTGAAGATCGGGAAAAAAATGAAGGGAAGCCGTCCAAATTAGAAAAAAATACTCTGACATTTGTATTACAACTAGCTGCTTTGGCTACCACTAGATTTAATTTATGAGCATAGCAGTGAATATAGTGAGCGTTTGGGTAATGTTGTTTTATAAGCGCCTGCACACCGTTAACACTGCCTGGCATGACAAATGCACCATCATAACTCCGTGCAATCAATTTCAATGGCTTTTCCGAAATTTTTAAACATTGGAGTTGCTGTAAAATGCACTTTGAAATTCCCTGCGCGTTTTGAGATTCCGGGGTAAAGTAACCCCAAAATCGTTCATAGATTTTGCTACCGATTGTGTACCTGGCAATTAAAACCAATTGATTTCTCACTGAAATGTCGGTGGTTTCATCCGCTTGTATTGCAACGAATTCAGCCTGTTCCATCTCTTTTAAAATGAAGTTACAAGCTACAACTAGCATTGAATCTAACAATTCATTTTGGATTGTCTTTGACAATCCCTGAAAAGATTTTTTTTCTAGCAAATGTTTTTTAAATATATTATCAACTTCCCCTAACAAATCAACAAGTCCACGAAATACTCCAGGATTATCCGAATCCGAACTTTCATCGTGTCCTCTCAAAGCAAGCTCGAAGGAACCACAAAATTTAATACACTCTATTATACGATTTAAAATATACCGATTCTGCTCAACATTTTCATTGTGTTCTTTAATGGACTGCCTGTAGATTGAATTTAACTGGCTTTGAATGTTGATTGATCCTAACAGAGAGAATTCTACTTCATAGTTCAAATGTTTTTCACTTGAACTATGCTTCTTTACTTTCTCTTTTAAATGTTTTAGATCAGTAACACCATTTATTGTCCATGCCGCATCTACCCAAGGAGAACATAATAAGCAAACAAAACAGAAAAATGCATTACTTTTATCACAACCACATAACCACTTTGCGAAGTCATAATGTTTTTCACTAAACTTTCGGTTGAATACCCTACTCCCATTCTTATCTGGCTGTGAAATATTTAAAATTGGTCTTGGTGCGCCCAAATTTTTAATTGCCAATCGCGTTTCAAAATCAAAAACATTGTTTTTTAAATGCTCGACAGAATTCGTTTCAAATTAGTCTCACGAAATAATGTGATTTAAACAATACATTCACTTACATGAACAAAGTTATCCGATTTAAGACGATGTTATGCGTTACTGCCGGAAGATTCACCTAATGAACACTGACTAAACAAACCGGACTGAAAACACATGTGAAAAATACGGTTATGTTCGGGCTTCGGGCGAATGGCGCGAAAAGTTCAGGTAAACGCATGCATACAATGGAATTGGACATTCGGCCGCCGTCCGAAACGCCTGTTGGAGTAGCTGGGCTATGTTGTCATTTTACTCCTGGAGAATTTTTAGTTTACCTAGTAAAGAGGCTTTGGCAACATTGTATTGGATGGCGCAGTCTCAGAGTGTCCTCCGGGCTACTGACAAGTGTCCCTGTGCAAGCCGTATAGACGACAGTTATTAGCAGCTGATTCATATTGTTTTGACATCGTATTTTCGAACTTAATATTTATTTTCTATTGAAAAAAGATAATTTTATCACCTTGAAAAATATGAAATGAAGTATAATATACCGGATAATAAATCTATTTATACGTTATCTCATTAACATATTCACAGGGGGGACAGTGTCCGAGCGCCTCCCTGTTAGGGCCGCCCTTGGTACCAGGTAATGCTTATTTTAACTGTGCTCTTGAAGAATCTGGAATATACTTTAGTGCATCCTTGAATGAGGCTACACCTGCTCGACTAGAGGAGGGATGGGTGGATGACGCTCTCAGCTGTTCGATAGGATTCTCGTTACAATTTATAGCTCAGTCGCTCCTTTAACCTCTTTAAATGTTTTTTTCTTGGTTTCTATTAAATTCTCAGTCATTCGGGTCAATGGAAACAAGTTACTGTCAGTATCTGCTGACTGTAAGCAATGGAATTTGACACAACGAGCCATTAAACTTCTCATCAAATCAAGTAAATCTGAAAACAGATATGGCCCAAGTGGTGATGAACTTTGATATCTCCTCAAGAATGGCTTGCACTCACAAGACGCCACTTTGAAAAATGCCAATTTACATTTTAAAAAGTCTGAATTGACTTATGTGGAGTGTTATTGACACGTTTTACACTATTACATACTTAATATCATCAACAATCTTTACACCTGACACCTGATAAAAGAGAGGAAAATTCAAATAAGCCTATGTTTAAACCAACCTTACATATACAATTTAATACACTAACACAATGTATGTATATTACTTTAAAAAATAAACTTTGTTTCCCAGTTTATAACCCTCTTTCTTTGTAAATTTCCACAATGTATAAAACTATAAACAATTAAGGCATGTTTTATGAAATTCTCCTGACTTTTCACCAGTTTTGTTTTCCCTGACTTTCCAGGTCTGTGGGAACCTTGCCCAAAGCCAAATTCTACATATGCCACTGGCTTCCTTAAGGGTTGATCTGCAGGTAGGTAGAGAACTGCTGATGTGGATGATAGGTGAGGGCGTCGTAAGGTGTCACCCAGATTGACATGCTCCTTAGCTTCTGCAAGAAACCACTTCCTCACATCACAGTTTCCCATGCTAAGATGACAGCACAGCAAAGGCAGCTCGAGCTGTTTCTGTTCCAAGCATCCGATAGTCACCACCATGAGAAGCCATATGCCTTGTTGCAGTCAACGGATCACGAAAATCATGGAGGTGGTTGATTCATTCGAGGTTCATTTTAGGAATGGCTCATGGTGGATCATCAAGTAGCGCCCGAGTGTGGTGTGTTGTTTAACTGACAGATGTGCGGGACAGAGGATTCCATGGCCTTTGTGAACAAATTTTTCCAGGGTTCGGATGGAATACTTCAAAAGCCGCATACTTGATTACTGCCTATAAAAACAGCAAATGTGAGAACAGCCACGCGGCTGTTCCACAAAAACATGGGGAAAATTTTGGCTTTGACGCTGGTCCAATCATGTAGTTGTTGAAGTTGAAACGCCAGCCTAACCAAATGCCCAGATAGTACAGTTCAGTCCACTAGATGGCTCTCCCCTAAAAGGAGAGGGATTGGCATGTGGAAGTGGACAGATCGCTTTGGACTCGTCTGTGTTGATCACTATGCGCCACTTCAGCAGGTAGTTTGTGGAATAATGGCCAGCTAACGTTACATCATTACGATCGCCTGCCGCGGGGGGGGGGGGGGCAGAGAGTTATGTCTAACGGAAATCGTATCATCAGCGAAGAGTGACACCGTGACTCTGGATAGGTCGTTCAAGTACATGAGGTACAGAATTGCCCGAGGACAGATCCTTGAAGAACACCTGTGGTGACAGGGTGCGCCCCATCGATACCCACCCTGAATTTTCGGTCAGTTAAATGTGTGATGGTACAATTCTGGTGCAATTTTTAATTAACATAAACATGGTATAAAAGACCATAAGTATTGTATCCTTTTTTTTACGATTTGGTCAAAATTAAATAAACCTTTAATAATCTTTGTAAATCTACAGTGAGTGAACTATATAAATATTTGCCAGGATTCTAACTGTTTCATAGCAAAAAACATGAAACACAGCAAAAAACCGTATGTCGTATATTGAGATAAAGTGCCAATCCCTGATGACGCCAGCGACAAGGAATGTGTTTCCGTAAACAAGACGATGCTGTAAACAGACAAACAATAGCCTGATGACGTAGTTTTCACCCCACCTACGCTTTTTGGGACAAAGGATCTTTGTCATTTCATCAGGAAACGTGATCGTAGCCGGCCGGCAAATCGTTCATAATGAACTAACTAAAATATCGGAAATGTTGGGGCGTTAACGAAATTGTACAGGTGTCATCGGCCGATGGATCGTTAATCACGTAGTGCGTATAGAATCTGTCCGAAGCGCTTTCGTGGGCCGACACGACGGTGTGGGCAATTAGAACGAAGTAAAAAATACAGATTGTGCACGAAGAATACGACCCTAGAAGTGCGGTGAGGCTTATCCAACAAATTGGTGAGAACGTTCCAATTTCATTTCTATTTTTCACATAATTCAAAATAATGACCAAGGAGAAAGTCACACACTTTTAAAATGAAACTAAGTCTTTAAAATTTCAAAAAATGAGCTCATTAAAGAAATCAATTGTACCAGGGTGTGAGAGAGAGAGAGAGTGTTTTAATTTCTCTAAGTGCTGGGTTGTGCGAAATATTAATCTATGTTAAATAATCCTTTATATATTAAATAATCTATTATATAATGTAACATAATTGCATAAGTTATGTATCATATGTGTATTTTGGAGGGTAAAATTGTTTTGCAAACGTCCGTGGCGTAATATGTGGGGTCGAGTCATTTTTTCAATATGTATTGAGATTCAAGTTTAAAAATAAAAGTAACTTATATATGTTATCTCGAGTACAATTATTTCAGGTAGTATGTTTCACAAATCGGGTTCGTGTTGCCCGAATCCTGGCCCGAAAAGTAAATTTGTGTGAGGTTGTCCAATCTTACAACATGGCGTCCGGTTGTAAAAGTGATATTCATTTACTAGTACATACAAATGCACAATTTTTATGGTAACTAATAAAACGATAAAAAGCCATTAGTTACAAATGCAACCATATGAAATTATAATTGAGGTACTGGTGGACAGGCCAGTTCATGAGCAAGTCGTCGTTGAACAGGGTAGCGTATGTGGATTAACACCTATTAGTATCGTCTGCTAGCAGGTTAACGTAACGACCCTCACTATTGAGTCCCGCTGCCGATAGAGACTCTCGACATGCTAGCAAGAGCGATATCGGAAGGTAGTTTTCAGGAAGTTTTTGTGACGTCTTCGGTTTCGGGATCATAACAATGTTTGCGGTCTTTCACATGTGAGGAAAGTTCTGTAGCCTCTTCATGTTTGTAACTTTAGGCCTACAAGATTCAAGACTACCTGCTTTTCAATATTTCAAACTGATGTACTTTGTTTGAACTTATTTTAACAGCCTTATATTCACACTGTCTTGTAGAGGTGGATATTACTTAAATGGAAAAACAGTATCAAAAATAATTTTATTAATGTATTAAAAAATTTCTTCAATTCAAGCAATTTAAATTTAATTTTTATGTAATTGTAAATGCACTTTGAAAACATGTCAACAATTTGAAATAAAATTGTCTACCAAAAAAGTTGAAGTTAATAAATTTGAAATAAAATAAGTATTTATAAAACTCCAACTGACCTGATTTCACAGTACTGAATACTATTGGCGTTCAAACCAAAATAACTTTGCAGTTTAGCAGAAAGTCAAATTTTCGTTCAAAGCAAAAAATTAAAAACAGATGGATAAAGACTGATGGTAACAATAATAGATGCTAACCAGTTTTGTGCTTTTATTCTAACTAACCATATACATTATACAAAGTGTTGTTAGATATACAGTTAGATTTTATAATATACATTACAGTTTTCCAGTCTTAAAGGTAACTTCAAAGGTATTTTTTGTCGCGCAACAAAATGAACTCAAGTTCACTACAAAAAATTTTTCTCTAAACAGAATACACGTTTTATTATATATTTACACAATAAACACTATTTCATTTCATACATACTGGTAATGTTGGGTATTTTTATCTTTTGCTTATGGAAGAGCTCTTTCATTTCACTTATATACTACAGAATGGAAGCAAATATTATTCATAAGTAACTAAAGATTTATGATTCAAGATTTTTATAAACACTGTAGTTAACTTAGAACATACTTTTTGCTTATTATTTAGGCATATATTATTAGTTGTTAATGTAGAAATAATACAAGTTTATATTTTTTGTGTGTAACCTGCTCTCAGAACACTCAAATTATAGATTGTACAACACGAATTACAGTGATATTTGACAAGTCCAATATTTTGTTTGACTAGTCAGTACACCTCTGTGCAATTAGATATCTTAGGAGGGAAGGGTAACCTACCCCTTGAAAGAAAGTAAACCATTTCACAATAGTACATAATACTGTTAAGTGCAGCCTCAAGCAAAGAAGCCTAGAGAAAATAGAAAGGATTGGAACAGGTCTATTAAGAATTAAAGATAATAGTTTAAACTGACTGCACACCCAGACTGCAGAATAGAGAATTTATTTTATTTTATTTTATACAATCATTTCAAAAACATGACTGTTTTTGTTGAATAATCAGAATACTATACCAGAAATATCCCATCTTTGGTGATACAGAAGTGGCTCTTACATCCCAATAAAAAAAGGTACAGACATAAGTAAATACTTTGTATAATAATGAAACTTTCAACTTGTGAAACTTACTTGTCTTTTCCTCTCGTACGTGTTTCGGCGTGGTGTTCGCCTTCGTCAGCTTTGAGACAGACTGACATTAATTTGTAACGGTTTTTATTTGGAAGGTATAGTGGGGGTGGTGTGTGGAGGAAGGGGATTGGCGCGGGGATCCAAATTATTGTTAGTTTTTTGTATAATTGTGTCAAAAAGTGTATGTGATTTATACTGTAATTGGTCGTTAAGTATGTTGTTTGGTTGTGTTGTGTGGTGTTTGTATATTTCATATTGTTCTGCTGTGTTAAGTTTTCGACCTTTGGGTAAGTAGTGTAATATTTCAAGGTTAGTATCTATGTT
Source organism: Magicicada septendecula (assembly GCA_034769895.1). Lineage (NCBI taxonomy): Eukaryota > Metazoa > Arthropoda > Insecta > Hemiptera > Cicadidae > Magicicada > Magicicada septendecula. The sequence continues at coordinate 176,705,351 of CM068372.1, forward strand.
GGTGTAGCTGTGGTTTTTTTTTGTGTGTATGTGTGTGGCAAACGCGGAATGTATATTGTTGTTGGATAAAGCTTTTAGGTGTTCAGAGTAACGGAATGAAAAAGATCTTCCCGTCTGGCCTATTTAGAAACTATTGCAGTTATTACAATTTAATTTGTAAACACCTGTTTTGTTGTATTTGTCTATGTCCCTGTTTGTATCATTGATGTGTTTTTTGATGGTATTGCTTGTTCTGTATGCTATTTTGTACTTGTGTTTTCTGATTGTGTTGGTGAGTTTGTATGTGTTGGAGTTATGGTATGTGAGTGTGATGTATTTAGTTTGTAGTGTGTTGTTGTTTTTGTTTATGATGTGTTTGTGTAGTTTGTTTATTAAATTAGGGTTGTATCCGTTTTGCATTGCTATGTATTTGATTGTGTTGAGTTCGTCAGTATAGTCACACCAACACACACAAACTCGCCAACACATTCAGAAAACACAAGTACAAAATAGCATACAGAACAAACAATACCATCAAAAAACACATCAGTGATACAAACAGGGACATAGACAAATGCAACAAAACAGGTGTTTACAAATTAAATTGTAATAACTGCAATAGTTTCTACATAAGCCAGATGGGAAGATCTTTTTCATCCTGTTACTCTGAACACCTAAAAGCTTTATCCAACAACAATATACATTCTGCGTTTGCCACACACATACACACAAAAAAAAAACCACAGCTACACCAACATAGATACTAACCTTGAAATATTACACTACTTACCCAAAGGTCGAAAACTTAACACAGCAGAACAATATGAAATATACAAACACCACACAACACAACCAAACAACATACTTAACGACCAATTACAGTATATAAATCACATACACTTTTTGACACAATTATACAAAAAACTAACAATAATTTGGATCCCCGCGCCAATCCCCTTCCTCCACACACCACCCCCACTATACCATCCAAATAAAAACCGTTACAAATTAATGTCAGTCTGTCTCAAAGCTGACGAAAGCGAACACCATGCCGAAACCCGTACGAGAGGAAAAGACAAGTAAGTTTCATTATTATACAAAGTGTAGTGCTGTGAAAAAAGATGATGAACAATCAAAACAACTATAAGTAAATACTTTGTATGGCAACTTCAAGATTTTTTTACAGTCCCTCCCCCTGTTACATCTACTACTGTCTCTGTCCCCACTATTGCTATTTCTTCCTATGGTTAGCATTATATGTTGATCAATCATGTATGCAAGAAATATGTTAAAAGAGGTAAGTAGATTTTTACATTAGACTGAGGAATAAGAAATTAATAACAGCCACAAGTTTTTAATTCAAAAGGATGGTTGTTCAGTCCAGTCACCTGCTACTCGGAAATGTACGTGTTGAATCGTGTTACCATGGTTATTTTTGTTTCTACAACTTACTTTCCTTTTACCGCATGCCATGACGGAAAGAGTTCAAGAATAAAACTAAAATAAGCAAATTGTGTTGGTGTTTCAAGAGTATTTATTGTCATCATCAGGACAATTGGTGTCAAGTTGTTATGACACCAAACACACAACTGTAAGGTGTTTGGTGTCATAACAACCCAACAACAACGGTCCTGATGACGACAACAAATATTGTAAAAATTTAGTCTATACTTATTAACTGATACTTGCTAAACCTTCCATCACCAAACATTTATTGACTGATTGTTAATTTAAGTATTTTATTTTTTTAAAAAGGTGACCTTTTATTTTTTACTTGTTTGTCTTTGCCTACCAATTTAAATGTCTAAGTACTAGGTCTCCTTTAACATGTTCCATGCTGATAGTGTACTTCCTGGGTAGTGAATTATTTGTATTGTTTTCTATTGTAAATTAAAAATTAACATTTGCATTCTTGAATTCAAGTACAAATAGAAAAGATACAAATACCAATAGCTGATCATGTCATATCTTATTGAATGTATGAGAAAACATTTTCTGGATTGTTAAAAAACCTGAAACAATTGTTCCTACCAAACTCATGGGCAAAAGACAGAAATGGAAAATTATCGAATCTTGGAAACAAGCTAGATGTGATAACTTCTTCCCTTTTTGGACTGATTTTGTTGTAGCATTGTAGCACTGCTGGTTGAGTTATTATAAAAGGGTTGGTCTAATAATATTAAACTTTTTCTCATGGTGGTTTCCATAGGAGTTAGCACTATGTCCAGAAATTCTGATATAAAAAAATATATATAGTTTTTTTGTAATATGATCACAACTATGCTCAATTTATGTTCCTATATTTAATGTTATTAAAATGTCCATACCGAGTTCCTTTTTAAACTGCAACCACCTGCTCCAAATGTTGTTTTACATTCAGAGTGAGGTGAGAACACTTGAGTCTGTATATATCAGTTTCTGAGCTACCTGACACAAAATATTAGGGAGTCTGAGACACATGTGATTAGTCTGAGGGGGTTGAGGATAATGCCACAGCTAAGCATAAGAGTGAGTTAGACAGGCAAGTGAGGTAGCACATGGAGAACTACCTACATGCTGCCAACATTGCAGTATGGTTTCATTTGTCAGTGGTGGTCAGTTAAAGTTTATTTGAATTATATATTTACAATTCATTAGGTCTAACAATATCATAATAGAAACCTAAAGTTGTTTTCTTGCTTGAGGCTTAATTTTTTTGTGCACCACCAGATTTTTTGGTCATGAGCACCACTGCTTTTTCTAAAGATATCTACACACTATGTAGGCAAATATTGAAGCCCAAAAAAACATGAAAACGGCTTAGCAGATTAACAAGTATATATGGTAAGGCTATTCAGAGTTAATAAATGGGGATAAGTGGAGAATTTGTAACTACTTGTCTGACTGAGATGGAGGTGTAATGGTGACATAGGGTAACTGAGTACACGTTAATATACTGCGAATACTGCTAACCTCAAGAAAATATTTTGTATAATCTTTGCATAGTTTTGTATGGATTTGTATCACAAACCATAAAGAGGAACAAGAAATGAGTAATAAAAGGAGATAATGGATGTGCAATGATTATAAGACTATTGTATTAAAAGAGGGAAACATTGACTGGGTACTGACTCAAGTGGCTGCAGAAGTGATTATGCAGGGAGACAGAAAGCAATCAGCAGGGGAACCTGAAGATGTCACAACTAATATCTGAATTGATGTTACTGATGTACAAAAAACCTGATGATTTGATTACCAATTATGGGGCTTTATGACCAAGAGACTATAGAACTGTATGAAAAAACAGGTTTTTAAAATTTGTTAATAAAGTTAGTGATTATTACACTTCGTTAATCTGACTGAATAAATCCAAAATATAAGAAAACGTCTGTGTATTCTTGTAACAATATTCACTGCCTATATAATCATTTCAATAATATGTGTCTCATAACACATGAACTCCAAGCCTATGGATTCTACAAACAAGTGAATGAATAACAACACAAAATCCCACTGAAGAATCAATTGAACATGATAAAAATCTTGAATCAAAAACAATACCAATTTTTTTCCTTAAGATTTTTCTATATATTTTAATTGTAGCAATGATTCATTATGAAATAATATATTGTCACAAAAAGTAATACAAATATGAGCTTATCTAATATTACAGTAAATATTTTTGGCATTAGGTTAAAAACAATACATATTAAAATAATGCTTTGTTGAAAAGTCGTAAGTGTGGTCAACATATAGCTAACAACATTAGTTGAATTACAATTTAACAATTTATGAATTAATCGCAATTTTTACATGAAAATTAATCGTATAAATATGTTACAACAATTTAGTAAAACAGTGAAACTAATAAACACAGGCATTTTTAATTTTAATACAATGTGAATCATTTAACTGTATATAATATTCACTAACCAATATTCTGAAAAGTGTCCAAGTACATTTTTGAAGCATTAAGTGAATTTTGCATGTTTTTAAAATTTCTGTATCAATGGTATCCACAAGAATGCAATTATGTATATACAAAAAACAAATGATTTATGCATTTTTTTTTAAAGCTATGCGTGTGGATGTAAGATAGTTGCTGTTGTTGATCAGAGGGGTCTAGCCTAGTCAGGGACTGTCCATTAACTAACCACATGGACATGCCTGGTTATGGGTGAAGCCAAAAGAATAAGCAAAATGGCAAGGGATTGAAAATAAATTAAAACATGACACAAATAAAAGTAAATGAAATAATTCTGCTGAACTTTTATGTTCTAAAATGGTATGTTGAAACTAACGAAGGGAGGTATTGATTTTTTTTTTTTTGTTACTTCTGTTGTACACAAATAAACAAAAACAAATATATTTATATGTTTGCTCTAATGTACACAATTTTTAGGCAAACTCGTGTCCACTTTCTTCTAACAAAAACAATCTACCTAACCTGGAAAAATAAAACAACCTGAAAGTGGTCCTGGCTTTTGTGAAATGGTAAAAACGTTTAAAACAGCACAGGTTAATGGCAATTAATGTAGATATAGGCGAGTATAAATAGTTAACAAATCATAAAGTAATGTGAATACAATGAAAAGAGTAATGTATGAACTATGTTGACTTTACATTTGACAAACTATAACCTGTTTCATGTACTTTTAATATACTGTACAAAATACATGCTTTATCAAAATACATCAAATTACAGGTAGAAACTAGCAAATCTATTTTGATACTATACAAGTTGAGATTATTACAATAATATTAAACAGTAGTTTCACAAAAGTAATGTAAATGATTTCATACACCAAGTTTTACATTATGGATCTTCTGTATGACAAATCTTGTTTTAAATTTTAACTAATTTAATTTCAAAAGTATGTTAAATAAATACAGAGTATATCCCAAGACTTCAATTTAGCCTGGTTTGATCTGACTGTTTCAACAAGTTTTGAATTGCAATCACATATGATCAGAAACAGTAATTTTCTAAAGATAAAAACCTAGTCTCCTACAAAAAATATTACACTCAGTGTTACAAATAACATGACCACATTACTATAAAAAACCTAATTCTTCATGTACTAGTTTATTACATAAAAAGTCACATACACACACATATATTATAAAAAAGGAACTCAAATCACGATGATGTTTCTGTGCTCTTATAAAAATACTAAACCTTATTAACTATCATCAGTTAATTATGCACAGTATTATTAACCAATGAGTATCTTTTTTTTCTAATATAAATTTATTACAAAAAAAATTCAGTGAAAAAATATAACCACCAACATTTAATTCAGAGCTTAGAAAAAAAGAGATAAAACAACATGCAAAGAAAAATAAAAACTATTTAAAATCAACAAAAATTAAGTCACAAAATGGACATTAATATATATTATATAATAAAACCACTATACATTTTGTCTTCATTACAAATGTAGTAACAAAATTACACAAACATATACAACTTATAGTATCCTTGTACAATACTTTTATGTTACATTAACAATGTATATACTACATTTATTACACAAAACTCATAATATCTATAGCTTTGTGTCACAAACAATACTAACCAGTGGCAATTTCCATTAAATAACTTCCAAAACAGAAACCTTAAATGTTATCTGCATTTAAGATTTATTTAACACTTAAATGTTTACAAAATGTTAAAAAACTAATGAATTATATTATAACGTTTATTTTCACATTCAAAAAGTGGTTTCCCTACTTTTGCTACTAGTTTTTGTCAGCTCTATTCAGTAAAGGATACATTATCACCCAATGTTGCGTTACTAAATTATCTGTGCAAAATGAGAAGGAGCTCTGCATTCTTTTCACAAACAGTGTCACCAACATCTTTCTATTGTTTACCCCTTACAATCACAAATGAAGATTTTCTTATACATTTTAATAATCACAAATTTTTATGAACACAATTTCTGAGGTTATATACTCTAAACAACGATATATAAATAATATCATACATACGCATAATACAACATTTTATTTATAATTATTATATTCTTTGTATAGGCATATAAATATTTGTGCTTAAATATTTGAACAGTTAATAGAATCACACACATTTAGGCTATTTAGGATGCAGCAGAAAGTGGTGAGCAGGAAACTTTTTTTGAAGGCAGCTCCTTGCCTGTGAATCAGCGCCTTTTTAAAGTTTTTAAAAATATATTTTACAGAATTTAGTTACCACTACAAAAATGTTGATAGTAAAAAGACAAAGTCAGTATTATGCTGATACATTAATTCAAAAATAATTTTGAATACATAAAATCAGCTCTGAACAAAATCTATATGTTGCACTGCAGCAACTGTAATTAAAAATCACTAAAGGATTTGTACATGTACGTAGTCACTTACTGTTTAACAGATGTACATTCTGTAATCCATGCTTCATATTCACTGAAAGCATGAATGATTCAATCTTCAATTTATTTGCTAATACCAAAAAAACTAATAATAAATTGTTATTCTGCAAAAATCATTCATCATAATACAATTTTCAAGCAAGGAAATCTGGTTATATACGGTGCATGTGTTCTCAGTAACTTCTGCATACAATGAAACCATGAAGTGCAGAATTTTTTATGACAGACGGGGTTTCATATGAAGTACAGTTAGGTTAATTGCACATTTAAGAGTTTTAGTTATAATTAAAAGATAAACACAATTTAGTGGTTAAGTCTAACTTTTACTAAACTTGTATTGCAACCACTAACACGCAATTATACTTTCAATAAGCGTGAGCCTCTCGGCTCATCTTCAGATGGAACACAATGCTTGAAAGCACTTACGGAAAGTATAATTGCGTGTTAGTGGTTGCAATACAAGTTTAGTAAGTTTGATTTATCTTTTAAAAATGTATGTTCATATTTAAGCAATATTATCTTATTCAGTTCCACATGTTTTTTTTTTAAATAACTTTTTGCATTTAAAATATTAGAAAATATAAAATCAAAAGAGTATTATAAAGCAATTATATGTGCAATTTGTACAATTATGTTTATTTTTATTATAAGACAGTTTGCTTACAGAGAATATTCCTGCAATTTACACATGACACACAGCATTCAATCTGCAATTTGCGAAACTGCATGCAAAATGTGACTGCCTCGATAAATGTTACGCTCATAATTATTACAAGTCAGTTACTTTTACAAACATACTGACTCCCTAAATGGTACAATGCCTTGTGAGGCATTCCACCTGTTATAATTCAACACTAAGTGACACAATAAGAGACAATGGCCAGCAACGCAAAACATAATATATAAAATTACTGCAAATATTTAGTTACAAGGATTTGCCGTTACGATGGGTATGGGATTTTAATTATATAATTCATTTAGATACGTGGTTAAGACCACTAATTAACACTCATGAGTACAATATATCCATCTGTAGGTGAACTTTCCGACCTACTACCTACATTCCTATATGTACAGATGAACCGTGCCTTAATAGTACGAGGTGATACCAAAAAAAAGTTGTGAGACTAGTGGTAGTGCACAAACAGATAGCAACACAGCATATTGCAGCCAGTAGTCATCACCAGTGCCTTCGTGTAGTTAGTATGGTGAGTGGCAACATTCTTTCAACATCAAAGTTGTAAATTACCTTATTTCAAATCCGTCCTGTGACTTCGCTGCGTTGTTTTGTTGTTACGTGTTTCGGGAACTATGTCCCATCATCAGACGTATCACTCGGGAAAAGATCGTCAAATAATAAAATTCATAAAAGTACATTATTTAAACACACGTGTCCGACTCGGTGCGCACCGTGTAACGTTCGGTCGAATACTGAATTCTTGGACTTCGAGTTATTGCCAGGTTGTTTATCTCAAGCAAATGCAATGCGGTGTCATACAGTGGGTTGGATTTAAAATTCAATTTATCATTCAGTATGCCATCATGGTTGTTCGTGCTGTTATAACTTTTGTATATTTCAAACTCCTCCAATGCGTCCATGTAGCGACCCTTGTTACGGTAATGTAAAGGTATAAGATTAGACCTTAAATCCGTGTAAGTATGGTTGTTTGAAATCAAATGGTGTGCGTAATTTGACTTAATGTTTTTAAGTGAATATATGTTATTTAAATTTCTGCGTGGTGTGTGTTCTTGAAATCTTTTGACGAAAGGTCTCCCTGTCTGGCCAATATAGAAACTATCACAGTCGTTACATATTAGTTTATATATGCCTGTTTTTATCTCCAAGTGGGTTTGAATATTTGGGCGAGCTAATTTCCATAGACTATTATTATTATTAGTTTTGAAAGTAGTAGTAATACTGATTTTATTTCATATGGATGTTAAAATTCTGCGCATTATATTGGTGTAAGTGGTTGAAATGAATGTGGTCTTAGAATTTTTAGCTGGTTCAGGTTTGGACTTTTTATAATTGTGCTTTCTGAGGATGTTATCAATCATTGAACTGTTGTAACCATTGGCTACTGCTATGTTTTATTGTATTGAGCTCATCGTTGAAATCTTCAATGTCAAGGGGTATCGTTAATAATCTGTGTATGAAGCTATTGTATGCTGCTATTTTTTGTGAAAAGGGATGATGCGAGTCGACGTGTATGGTCACATCAGTAGTGGTCGGTTTTCTATATATTTTAAATTTCAGATTACCTATGTGTCTAATGACGGTTAAATCTAAGAAATTTAGCATATTATCGGTTTCGGTCTCCAGAGTGAATTGGATATTACAGTTTATGTTATTCATGGTGTTTTTTAGACTATTTATTTGGCATAAAGTGCCATTAAAGATTAAAAATGTGTTATCTACATGTCGACCATAGAAAATTATATTATTAGCGTAACTGTTGTTGGAGAGAAAATAGGAATTTTCATAAAAATTCAGATAAATATCCGCCAGTAAACCGGACAGAGGAGAACCCATGGCCAAACCATCTCCTTGAATGAAATACTGGTCGTTGAAGGTAAAATAATTCTGTTGTAGAACAATTTCAAGTAAAAGGATTAACTCATCTATGGTCTGGGTACTTAGTTTTTTGGTATCGCACAAATTGTTTCTTAATATACCGGATAATATCAATTGTTTTTAATATTTGACGATCTTTTCCCGAGTGATACTTCCCAAGTGATACGTCTGATGATGGGACATAGTTCCCGAAATGCGTAACAACAAAAACAACGCAACGAAGTCACAGGACGGATTGGAAATAACGTAATTTATTATCAAAAACGTGACGGACCATAATCAACAATGTTTAAATCAAAGTTGCGCTACATGAGGCACTGCAACCATGTGCAGAGACACGTTTGCGATTTTAAAATGGACTGTAAATTACAGCAGAGTGCTAACATCAAATTCTAAATCAAACTTGATAAAGGCGTTTCATATGTCTAGCATGTTTATGGCAAATGAAGTAATGGGCTGTGCAAGTTGGTTTGAATTGTACTTGTGCTTAAAGAGTGGCAGAACTCTACTGGATGGCAAATAGAGATCAGGGGGACTTTCCACAGGCACAATCCCGAAAAATGTAGACAAAATTCGGGAACTTGTGCATGAAGATGATGTCTGAGAACCATTCAAGTTCAGGCAATCCTTATGTCTGAATTGAATATGCACTGTGTTGTTGCAAAATTTGTGCCCAAGATTCTGATCCTAGGACAGAAAGTTGAACAACAGGTCCTAGATGACCCAACATTCATGTCGAGGGTCATCACTGGGAATAAGACTTGGACTTACAGTTATCATTCAGAGACCAAATGACAGTCTTCACAATGAAATAGCCAATCATCTTCAAGAGCAAAAATTGAGGCAAGTCAAAAGCATCGTGAAAAGCATGCTCATAATTTTCTTTGATATTCAGGATGGGGGGGGGGTGCACCATGAGTTCATCCCTGAGGGCCAAATTGTCAATGTACAGTTTTATTGCAATGATGTGAGGCAGGACATTCAACGCAAAAGACCTGAACTGTGGCACAAAGACAATAATTAGATCCTCCATCGCAATAAAGTGCCCACTTACAGTGCACTGGAGATGTGCAGTTTTTAGGCTGCAAACCATGATCCCCATTCTTTCCCACCTTCTCATCAGATTTGGCCACTTCGACTTTTTCTCTTACTGAAGGTGAAACAAGTTTATATATTGCTGTTTTGGAACCTTTCATGAGATCAAACACAAACTGCAGATGGTGCTTGACATGCTTCTAAAAAAGAAAAGTACTTCTAGGAAGCATTCCAGATGTTGGAAATGCATGGGGAGCAGTGTGTCACTACACAAAGGGACTACTTTAAATATTATGGTAACCCCAAACTTATGTAAAATAAGTACTCTGTTGTATACAGGTCTAGTCTCAGAGCTTTTTGATACCACCTCACATGCCACAAACATTATGCAGATACTTTCATGTTATTCGCACTGACAAAGTCTTTTATACAAAATAATTTCAACTGTTACCAAGCTCTGTGTGTTTGTTTATATTCACTGGAGTTAAAAATGAAAGTTACTGTCTTTATGAATACATAATCTGCAGTTATTCATTTTTTAGTTTTATTTGTATGTTTATGCTATTATAAATTTTGCCATGATTTAGTTGGTTTATTTAAAATTATATAATTTTCAAGAATTTTTATAAATTACTTAAAATATCTTAAAGTTTATTCAGAAGAGGACACAATGAAAAAGTATGTTGAGATTATTTTTTTAGTAAATAATTATCAGTGTTGAAATATACATAGCTGTTTTTGGAAAAAAGTTGTCATACGGGAAGAATTATGGACTAAGATATCAGTATTCAAAATGTTAAAAAATAATTATTTTTAGTGTTTAGGCATTTCAAGCACTCTACAGCTATACTACTGTATACTGTTTTCGTTTTCATTTGGAACACTGGTCCAATAAAGACAAAAACTGCTGACTTTTTGACACTTTAATTACAACGTTACAGAAGATTGTCTTCATATTAATTGCTACAGGTGGCCGATTATTAATTGACTAATGAAATCACTGTTTGTCAGCTACTATAGATATTTTCTCAACTTCAACCTCATATATTCTAGTGCATAATTATGTACTTAGCTTCTACGAACTACCCTTGGCACAACTCTGATCTACTTAGTCTGACAACAGAACCACAAATAAACTGTCACAACCTCTAGGTAGTATATAAAGTAAAAAGTAAATGTATTGAACATTAAATGTAAATCATTACATTCGATATGTTCAGCTTTTTAAAAATCTAACCACCCCCTGATGATTTTCATTATTCTGTTTCACAGGCAAATGGCTTTCAAAAAGCAAATGTTTTATAACGCTTGTTACTGGATACTGTTTCTAGTAAACAGAGATTAATTTATAACACAAATCACTATGTTATAATTCTTTGACGAGTACATATATTTAATGGTATAACCAAATTTTACTTAATTAAAAGCCATTTAATCTACACTACTTATAACATCTTATAATGAGAATTCCAGGCAGAAATATAAAAAGAACAATATAACGCTCTTACAGCAATCCTCTGAAAGAATCATTTTATTTTACTCCAGGAACGAGTAGTAAAGTAATTGTTAAAGATAGAATCACTTAGATTGATTCAATACACAACTTGCCCAGGCTGGGTGGACAAAAGCTAAGAAGTTTACTACAAAAAAAAAAAAAAAAATACAACATCTACTGGTACATACATAATAACAAAATGTACACAACTAATTTAATCATCAAAGCTTGATACACTGGAAACATTTCATACATACACACCATTGTCCCAGATATACATGACAAATACAAATAATATGACCACATTTTATGGTATACAGTTTATGAAGCAGCTGGTGTAAACGTATAACATAATCTAACAGAATATGCCTTTAAACTTTTTGTGTGGTTGACTGAAGTTTTGAAACCTGCAGTGTATCGTGCAATGTCAGCTTGCCAAATGATATGTATTTACTTACAATAATATAAATAATGCAGCTTGCAGCTTTAGACCACTGCTGTCTAGCACTGAAAACATTCAATCATGAAATTATAAAAATTGTGTGTGACGTCTGTTTAAAAAGAATCTGCACACATTTTTTTTCTGGAAAAGTGTTTCAAATGCTTGTTCAAATGAGAACAGGAAAACTTGGCAAACCTCAGCAGTAGTATCTGCTGGATGGAATGGATGATTTTGTTGTAACCTTGTTAAATGTTAGTTGTTCAGAAACCAGAAACCACTGTGTCTGTTACCGTAACAGGTGCTTATTGCATTTTCGTTTTGTGTATTATGATGAAACACGTTGAACAATGTTACTGCAGTAAGTTCAACAAAAGCATAGTGATACTTAAAGTGAAACACTTCATAATATTACACCGGCTTTCAGGAATGATACCATGGGGGTTACACAACTTAATCTAGTGACCAGTATATTTGGGGGGGGGGACTGCAATAACTGGGGTGGTAACAAGTCTTGGGAGATTGGGTATGGGCACGGCCGGCTCTAGTAGAAGGCCGGAACATTAAACGTGGCAACACCAGAACAAACTGATATTCGAGGCCGACTAGACGATCTCTTAATTTATGTATTCCAATAATCAAATCGCGCCATTTTTAATTAACGGTTAACAGCAGTTTTATAATTCTTTGTTTTTTGCAACTTAAAAGTTTATTATGTAAAATACTGTTATAGCATTCAAGAAATATAATAATTAACTCATTCATATGATACGAATTCAATAATTCAAACAAAATTAATTCATTACGCCTAATTCTAATTTCTTCAACTTAAAACTATAGTACTAAGTGAGCATATATCTATAATTTAGGTTTAGCTATAAATAGCCCTACTCATGATTTTAGTAATCTACGAAATTAAATCAGAATCTGACATGTTCACTTTAGCTATTTTATTACACAATGCTTATAGGCATACTTATGCTGCACTTTTATTATGCGTATCATGTATTCTATTTTTAAAAATGTTAATTACTTTGGGTATAGAAATGACATTCGGAATGTCTTAGAACACCACTTAATTATAATAGTTGTGTCACATAAATATTCATTACTGTCAACAAAACCAAAAGTCGAAAATTTGGTAAGAATAAAATATATACCTTACACATACGTTCATAAAATTTTCAGATTTGTAATTACTTTTATAACCAGGAACACAACACTTCAGTGGCATGACAAACCTACACTAAATGAATTATGTACAATTTATTATTTCCATCAACTAATGTTATAAATAAATTTTGGAAGGTTACTGTAAGTTAAAAATTCTAAGAACCTATCCTAGTTAAGCTTTATAAACACGTGCAAATTTTAGTTTAGGCTATGTTTCAATAAGTACGTGGGTTGACCAACACATGTTTGAAATCCAACATAAAAAAACAACAAACACTAATAACACTGTAGTATTATAAACAATAACATTAAACAGCACTATTGCACTACAAAATCAGTCACTAACAACAAACTGTAACAAGACCTTTGTAAATTTTACTATAAAGTTAACCCTTTACATGATACAGATCACATTCCATTCAACTGCCGCTTCGGCCTCAGATGCAACATTGCCACATTTAATATTCCGGCCTTCTACTAGAGCCGGCCATGGTATGGGGCAACAACCAAGACATGGGAGGGGCAAAATGAAAGTGACACCATATTTTTATTTACTGTAGAGGTGTACATCACGAATACAAATCAGAAGACCAAACTATCAACAAAAAGTACTATCTGAATGTTCATCACAAGAGACCATACCTGTGGCAATTGGAGCATGATAATGCCCCTGTCTATTTGTCATACCTTATCCAGGATTTCTTAGTCATGCATAGAATTCCTCAGGTTCTCCACACTCCTTTACTCAACAGACTGGCTCCTTGTGATATCTACTTATTCCCCAAATTGAAAATGTTACTGAAAGGGTGACGATTTGACAACTTGGAGGACATAATGACGAATGCAACCACACATATGATACCCATGCCAATAGAGGGTTATAGAAAAGAGAAAAGGTTTACAGCAATGAAAGGCTCAGCGAGTTAAGTTTCTGGGTTAAAAGGGACTATTTTGATGGCGATTAGGACTGGAAGCCATTAGGTACACTATTTTTTTTCTCGCAGCATGCTGTCAGCTACTCTTTGAACAGACCACATGTTCTGTTGTGAATACTTCTTGTGCGTTTACTTCAAATTTAATCAGACACACTAGTTTTATTTGAAATGTGTTTTCATAGTGAATTTAGTTCAAAATGTTGGGTAATATGCCCTTAAGCGTGGTACACATAATGTTTCAAAGCCAATCATAACTCTTGTGTTCAGTGTTGTTACAGCTATTATTTTGTAAAAACTGTATACAATGGGCATATGGTTCACATTCAGGTCAGTTATTACGATAAAATTTTATATAATGAAAGTTCTTATTCTCAGCTTATAAAGTACTGTCTTAATGCATACTTCAAATAAGTGAAATAAAACTTGTCATAAGTAACACTAATGACTAATGCAGATTGTTACTTATTCTTTATTATTAGAACAAATATTTTGTATTTGATATCAAGTTGATTATAAAAATAGTATATTTACTATACCATTTTAATAAACAACAATTTTTTTTAAGTTGAAATATTTTAAATGTTTAATATTTTCACAATTCGAATAATCACAACCGGCTGATTGTATTGTCCTCATATCACACATTATGTCAAATGTTTGATGAAAATAAAAAAAAAAACAGAACTATCAATTAAAAATTACTATTATATACATTTTGAATTTTTTTTAAGTTCCTGTCCTTTATGTATTAATTAGCTGATTAATATTATTTAGAAGTACTAAACACATGCACGCACGTGCGTGCACACACACACAATTATTTTATAATTTTGCACTGAATGTATATAGCTTCCTCTTTCCTTTGAAAGTAACAAAGAGAAATATTTTAAATTAACTGTTCCCTTGAGCTACACAAAGAAAGGAATTTGTCATATCAACATAAAACTGTAGGGTGATATTATAGACTTGTTAAATATATGTTCAACTTACCAAAGCTTGATACACATACCACTGCACATTTTATCATCAATTTTTTTTGAAGCAGTGCATGCACATAAAACATGTATATACATTTATTAAAAAAATATATCTTTTTATGATTAGACCAAAACAACACCACTATAAATTTCACAACCAAAACTGAATGAAAAATTCTGCAAAAATATTTATACCCTTTTACACAATGTATTGAAACAAGTACATTCCTGACAAAAAAAAAAATTCACTTGGTGGTAACCTTCAAGTATTCTGAGATTAGCAAACAAGGCTGATAAAACTGAGTTGGTTAAAGGACATTCTAGACGTAATTAGGCTCTAAGTGTTTTTATTCACGTATTTAGTTAATGAAGTCGCACCATGAAAAAATGTTGAAGTATCTAATAACATTTTTCAAATTTTCTGCACACACACTCGCACACCATAATCTAATTTTATCATAACAGGAATACTGAATTTATTATACCTTTAATCATGCTGGCTTTAACCATAAATACACCACACACAAATACTGATCAATAATACTCACTTTAATGGTAACACATGTGTTCCTGTTTTTCTTTGTTATTTTATTTTGTTTTATACATTAATACTTGCAAATTCAGTTCAGACTTTAAACATTTTGAGACCATATTTTAACAACTGTGTTAATAAAACATGGATCAAATGTAACAGCACAATCATAAAAATAGTATTGTATTCAATTTCATTAACACTTTGACGCCGGGCCCTAAACACATTTGCATATATAGTCGAACTTCCATATAACGAAGTGTCACGGGGCACCAAAAAAAGTTTGTTATATGGAAAATTCATTAAATAGAAACAAATGAAAAATGGTATGTATGGTCAAGCAAAAACACTAATAAAATGTATGTCTTATTTTATTGATGAATTAAAAGTGATAACAAATTGAATGATGAAATTAACAAATTGAATTGTGATTGAACAGTGAAATTAAAAATAACTTCCAGCGAAATATGTTAATTATAAAACTGGAATTTATTTAGATAACGTAATTACATATTACACAGTATTTTCTAATAAACCACGAAAGTAATGAAAACACAAATTTAAGAGATAATGAAATTAAAAACTAGGCTATTACATACAGTTCTTAGTTTGAAAAAGAATCTGTTATCTTAGCTTGCTTATTTTTTTGAAAAGATCGTTCTATTTTCAATTAATGGTTCAAGTTTATTAAATGAGAAAAACATCTCATCCAGTACATTTTCCTGCCGACTTGTTCAGTTTCTTATCGTCTTAAATGCATTCAATAAATGATTGGTCGTAACCTCGGAACCAGCTTTTTCTTCTTCATTTTCTTCGAAATCTTCACTACTATTACTACTTTGCGATGCTTGAGCTTTTCAATCGTTAATTTCATTGATAATCTCTTCATCATCTGGAAACGCTGCTACTTCAACGTTCTCATCGACTTGAAGATAGTCACCTAGTTGAACATCTTTACATAAATTAGAACAGTTTTCTAACTTCTCCCAGGCATCTTTAACAATCTCAAGATCTTGTCCACATCTGTTTCCAAGTCTGCTAAATTTTCATTTTCACGTTCCGTTTTAAAGCCTGCTTTTTGAAGGATCGTGTTATTGTTTCACCTGTGACGTCACGGTTTTCAAGACCATGGTTTTGAAACAGCTTCAACACATTCTTTCAACGAAATTAATTTACTGGTGTTAAATGGTTTCATATTATTGATGGCCTTCAAAATGTTTGCAAGAATTCGCTTGCGATAGACCATGGTTTTGAAACAGCTTCAACACATTCTTTCAACGAAATTAATTTACTGGTGTTAAATGGTTTCATATTATTGATGGCCTTCAAAATGTTTGCAAGAATTCGCTTGCGATAATGGACTTTCAAATTTTTAATAATCCCCTGGCCCATAGACTGAAGTTTTGTGGTCCAGGGTGGGGGGGGGATAACCTTAACATTTTTCATTTCTCGGAAACAGTTTGTGGGTGCGCAGGGCAATTATCAACAGACAATAAAATTTTTCATTTTTATTTAATCATTTCATGGTAGAGTTTCATTAAAATCGTTAGATTTCAGTAGTCATCCAGGCTTTCTGGTTAAAATCGTAATCTGTTTCCAAAGATTTAACTCCTCGGAAACAATGTGGCTGTTGACTTTTCCCTGAAACCAGGAGTTTTAACTTTTCACTTCTGCTCATATTCGCCGCGATCATAACACTCACCCTCTCTTTACTATGCTTCCCGCTGAAACACTTGTCTCCTTTGAAAGCAAGGGTTTTATCAGGAAGACATTTAAAATACAGGACAGTCTCATCGGCATTAAAAATATCGTCAACATTGTATTCCTGCAATAATTTTAGCAAGAGATTTTGTTTACAAAACACAGTTGCCTTCTGTAACAACAGTACTCTCACCGCCGACACATTTTTGGGAAATGTCGTGATGGGATTTAACTGATCCAAACACCCCATACTGGCTTGAAAATCAGGATAGTTTAACATTTTAGCAAATTCTAAAGCTTTCTCTTTTATTAATGCTCCTGATACAGAAATATTTTTTTCACGGACCACGGTAAACCATTTAAGAACTGCCTCGTTTAAATCTTCATAAACACGTTTTAAAACGTTTTTGACTCGTATTTAACTGCTCAGCGTGTTTTTCGACTGATTCGCAATTCTTTAAAATTATCGATAAAGAATTTGCCGGAATACCGAAACGTAATGCAATTTATCTTTTCTTAACTTGACTGTTCACTTCACTAAGAATCTGCAATTTTTCTTTGATACTTAAAACCTTGCGTTTTGACATTATTGAAGTCCCGCTATTCTGCCTGACGAACACTGACAATATCAAAAAATACAGGTTGACAACTACTGTATTCAGTAAATCATTAGAACTAGATAAAATAGAGAACAACTCTAAGACAAAGACTAAACCAGGACATATGTAAACTGTGGAGCAGTAACAGACAGTGGTGGTGGGGAGAACTGAACGCGAACGTGTAGAGGAGTGGGCGGGATCACATTACATTCCACAGTACAGTAATAGGCGAAGTTATTCAAACTTTGTATTAAATATCAACACACTATAGTTGGTTATCAGACGGACGGAGGTAAAATAAAGTAAAACAGAAATGAAATTCTAGTCTCAGGCCAGATTTTTTTATCAACCTAGCAAAAAAAAGTTCGTTAAATAGAAAACTAACTTTGTTAAGTAGGGACATTTTAACACGTTTTTCTGACTAATTCTCAAAATTCCTGAAAATAATTCGTTGAACAGAGAATTTTGTTATTTAGAAGTTTGTAATATAGAAGTTCTACTGTATTTAAAATGCTGTAGCTTCTAAACTATATGGTACAAACATATGCTACCTATATTTTTATGAAGATCTAAGTGTCTTCTTTAAAATGGTGTACTGTATGTATATCATTGTGTTGGTTATTTTCCCTGAAACTGCTTTCCAAAAAAGTGATGTTTTTGAAGAAAAAAAATTGGCCAAAACACATGTTATTACTAGAAACTCTGAATTTTATTTTTATTTGTTAGAAACAGATTAAACAATGTCGCTTTCACTCCATTCTCTCTCATTTTTTTTATACATTTCATTTGTTGTCAAGAAACGCTTGTCCTTCATTTTGACATGTAAGTGGTGTTTAGGCAACTAACACAACAGTTTGCCACGCACTATGTTATGTCAACTTTACCTATGAAAGTGGACACATATGCAATCTAGAGGATGACTTGGGTACTACAAGACCTGACATTTTTTTCAAACCAGCTCCAAGGACGTCTTTATACAAATGAAATAATGCAAAAACACACTGAATCTTCAGGACGTCAACTGATGTTTGTCGGCATTCTTGGAAGTTTTCAAAGGACATCAGTTGAGGTCCAACAGCGTCAAAGTGTTAATAAGGACGCTACTGTTAACTAGCCAGGGTTGTTTGCTCAATCCCACTACAACACCTCACATCTTATGGATAGGTAAACAAAACAGATCTATACTGACAGTGCTAAACCATGCACATCTCACACAATAAATATTCTATTGTTCTACTTTCACATGTTAATCAAGACACTGATGAAACTAAAAATGCCTTTAACTTTAATTTTTAAAGTTCTGTCTGAACTTGGGAAAACCCTTTCAAACACTGACAATGCGGCAGCTACATTGTTTATTTTTAAAAAATTACTGTTTAATACCTATTACATTTTATATGTGTACAATTTTTTTCTTATTCAATTTAACACTGTTGAATGTGTTTCTGTGACAAACGACTACACGAACTACAAAGATAAATACCTATTATAATAAAATTTATCTGGGACATATTACTGTCATGTAATGTATATATACGGAAAAAACAAGAAGGCAAGGATACAACTGGATAAGCCAGTCTTGATTGTTACATTTAACTCTACGGTATTAGATCCATAATATCGTTAATTAATATTAATATTTACAAGCACATTACAAAGCAAAATACAAATAATACATCCACAATATGTATATACAATTTTATTGTTACAATGTCATACATAACTATATTATTTATTTATATATTAGATATATGTATATATTTATATTATATAACTTATTATGGCATATATAGACATTTCTTTGGCATTTTATTAAATTGGTAAATATTTTTAAATCACCACTGGTCATAATACTATATATAGTATTATATATATATAGTAATTACACCTACATAGAAATATTTGTATACTCTCTAATCCTATATGTCATGCACAAGAACATATGCGGTGAAAAGCATTTTGAACAGACATTACTTCATTGCTGATGCTTCAGTTATTTAGGCACAAATCGCAGCACATACGCTGGACTTTTTTTGAAACATCCAAAAATGAACTATACAGTACACTGTGTGTTATGTTCAAATGAGGAGATGCCCAATATGTTATGAACTCAGATACACTTTGCAATTGCTCACGAAAAACAGGGTCACCAGCAAAAACTAATTTTTCTTATTATTCTGTCCTACTTGATACAATTGTACCATATTTAATAAAGTTTTCAAACAAATTTTATATATAAATTTGAGTTATCTATAGGAGACAAATTAGTACTTTATTTTTGAATTATTATAGCATGTACAAACTGCCATATGTTTTTCACATGCTACAACAATATGTCATCACTGATGTAAAATAAACAATTACAATTTCACATATATAATATATTATATTATATATTATAATATATATTATAATATTATTATTATAATTATATTATTATTATATATTATTATATTATATATTATTATTATATTATATATTATATTATATTGTTATATTATAACAATTAAAATCAATTGTTTGAGTTTCAGTTTTTTCTTGAAGAATATGCAATATTTAAAGCCTATTACGTTAAAACACAAAACCTTACCCAAAAGAGTAAAAACCTAATGTTTTTTTTATATCATTTAAGCAATATACCTCCTCATATTAATGTTCATACGTAGATGTATTTTTTAAATTCAGTACACAAAATACTGAGCAATAATTAATAGAAAATGTTAAAATTTAAATATTAGGAAAGAACATTGAATAATATGAAAAAATATTTATACAATCATACTTATTACCACCAAAATCCAAATTCTTCATCGTTCTTTATTATTCTTAAAATACACCTACTTCAATACCACGCAAGAAAACATATACAAAAAGTTATATTGGCACACATTTTAATCGTATAAAATATTAATTAAAAAGCCATTTGCTTAATATAGAAACTATTGATTTTCCATCGGGAAAAATAAGATTTATCAATGTTCTGCTCCCCTGGTTCCCTCAGAATCATCCTCTTGTCCAAGAGAATCGTGTTATGTAGAGTGATTTCAAAAGTACTAGTAAAAAATAATATGAATTTCATTAACTCGTACTGAAGTAAAATAAAATAATAAAAACTACTTGTTAAGAGAATTTTAATCATGACCTTTAATAGTATGTGTTCTAAAATGAGCAAACAGAAACACAGAATCTTAAACATGATTAAATGTACGTACAAAAGCACATTAAATAAGCCAAATATGCACAAAACTAATAAGTGTGTGTGTGTGTGTGTGTGTGTGTGAGAGAGAGAGAGAGAGAGAGAGAGAGAGAGAGAGAGAGAGAGAGAGAGAGAGAGAGAGAGAGAGAGAGAGAGAGAGAGAGAGAGAGAGAGAGAGAGAGAGAGAGAGCTTATATATTTATCTGACCAATTTACGTTATTTATTTAGATTCTGTGTATTCTGTAAAGATATTCTACAGTAGAAAGGCCATTGTTTGCACAATGGCTGAATCAACTCTTACTGGATACTGGTTCCTTATTATGATTTCTACGATTATACTGACTGAAAATGGTCACTTTCATATTATAATTATAGTAGGTTTAAAGATGGTTAATACAGACTGGATGTTTGTTTACACTTAGCATATGGATAACAAGCACACATGGTATCTGAAAGAGGTTTGCAACTAAAGACTGAATTAAGAGTAAATGCTTTATGAAGTTTTTGAATATACTTTAACCAGGCCACTGGAATATATAACCTACATAAACAATTTTGTGCCTACATACTGGGCGACCTACTAGTCTTTATCTTGTTTTTTTATTTTAAGCACACTACAATTCTAGTACAGACTGCAAAATACAGTGGGGGTTTTATGCCAAACTTAGAACCATGTTGTCTATCATGAAAATATAATCTACAGATACATTTCTTTAGAGCATGATTATTATTCACTTATAATTATTATAGGCCATTCAACACAGTAAAATATCAGACAAAAGTTTCCTTGTTGTCAAAAATGATATTAAAAAACTAATTCTGTACAAAATAATATTAAAATTCAGCAATACAGGTTTTCTATATAACTACAGAAATACACATAAGTACCCTTTTATTTCATCCAATTATCAAAATTTATATAATAGGCAGAGGCAAGGGATAAAATCTGAGCACACAGAGTTGTATGTGGGTGTCTTCAGTTTTTTAAACTGAAATGCAGCCAACAATATCCTAATCAAGTGATTAAAAATTACAAATTCTTCTTCTTACATGTATGAAAAAAATGGTATTTTAAAAGTCATAAAAAAAATTATAACAAAATTGACCTGACACAACACAGTTTTGAAATTACAAAGCCTATCGGAGTAGATAAAAACATTGATGTTATAGTTTGTATAAATAGTAACAGTTATACAAGCCGGTACCAATCTAAGAGCTTGACCTTGAAACAGTTCTGACAGCGGGGTAAGGCAGGACGGGTTGTATGCAGTTGGAACTGAAAACATCTGCTGTCAATGGCTTGCAAATGAGTGTTTTTTTTTTTATATATAATTTACCTTATAATTTCCGTCAAGTGACTTCTAGCGTAATTTGTGCTGGGTTACGCGTTTCAGGCCATATGACCCATCTTCAGACCTTCACTCCAAAGGAGCTCGTTATATAATAAAATCCATGTTAAAACAAACACACAATAAACAAATACATAAAGTACAATGAGTGAACATATTATAAGCGTACTAATAACCGACACGGTGCACCGCGTGTAGGATGTCAAGACTGTGTCGATGGGCACTGTATTTAGTTTTATCTTTAAGTGATCGCAGCGCAGTATCATACAGTGGGTTGGACCTGAAGTTGAGTTTATCATTGAGTATGTCGTCACATATATCGGGGTTATTATGACCTCTATATATCTCGAATTCTTCGAGTGGATCCATGTAACGGCCCTTATTACAATAATGTAGAGGTATAAGGTTAGCGTTGAAATTGGTATATGAATGATTGCTTGAAATTAGATGCCGTGTAAAATTAGATTTAACATTTTCTAGGGAAAAATCACCCCTGTTAAAGTGGCTGTGTGGTGTGTGTTCACGGAAACGTTTGATAAAAGGTCTACCCATTTGGCCGATATAAAAACGGTCACAATTGTCGCATATAAGCTTATAAACACCGGTTTTGGATTCAATGTTGGTCTGAACGACTGGACAAACCAAGTTCCGTAGACGGTTATTTGTTTTAAAGGTAACGGTATAACCTATTTTACTTAAGGTGGATGTTAGGATCTTAGGCATCAACTCGGTGTATGTTGTTGAGATGAATTTGTTATTAGGTGTATTATCTTGTGTCTGTCTGTTTTTTTTTACTTCAGTGTATGGCTACGCCTCAAAGTGTATTGCATAATCTGTGTTGTACCATTTTGTTTATACTCGTTGGTGCATCTTGTTAGTGTAGTGAGTCTTCAATTGTGTATTCATATTTTTTGTGATTGTGCTTAGCAATTTTGGCAAATATGTCAGAGTTTGTATCAAAATTAAAAGGCAAGAAACTGCATAGTCAGAGCAGGGAAATAATAAAAAAACGTTTATGATTTCATGAAAAAAGAAGCACAAGCTATAATGAAGACTGGAAAATGTAACGACAGCTTTATTGTACCATTCAAAAATTCCAAGAGAGAACAGTAGCTGCATGTGGAGTTTCAAGGACGGTAGTTCAGACAATATTGCAAGAAGCCAAGAAAATTGGTGAGGATGGCAGTCCAACATGTTCATTTTCGACTCCAAAGAAATATAAAAGGGACAAACCCGTTACTGGTATCGACGATTTTGATAAATGCATTGTTCGTAGAACCGTTCATGAAGTGTATGTGGCTGAACGGAGATTTCCAACCGCAGATATAATTAGGAAAAAACTTGAAGGAAAGATTAATTTTAAAGGTAGCGACCATAGTTTAAGAGTCATTTTGAAATCGCTAGGTTTTAAGTGGAAAGCTACCCCCAGTAATAGGAAAGTTCTTATTGAAAAGAGTGACTTACGCCAAAAGCGTATTCACTATTTAAATAGTCTCATTAAGCACAGGGCAGCGTATTCACTATTTAAATAGTCTCATTAAGTACAGGGAAGAGAAAAGACCAATTGTTTATGTGGACGTGTCATATATTCTCTCTAGTCATGTGTCATCTAAATCGTGGAGAGACGACAGTGCAAAATGTATACACTGGCCAGTATTAAAGGCAAAAGGCTGATAATTATCAACGCTGGAGGCAAAATGGGTTTCATACCGAATTCTCTTTTAATGTGGAAGGCTGGAAGAAAGAGTGGCGATTACCATGACCAAATGAATAAAGACAATTACATAAAATGGTTGCAAGAGAAACTGCTTCCCAACCTACCTCCTGAATGTGTTGTTGTAATGGATAATGCAGCCTATCACAATGTGGAGATAAATAAGGCACCCACCTCGAATTCAAAAAGGAGGATATGATAAAATGGTTAGAGGATAACAGTGTCCCATTTTTGACAAATATGTTGAAGCCTGAACTTGTAACGCTTACAAAAAACCACCAGAGTGACAAGAAAACGTACATAGTTGATGAGCTACTGAAAGCACATGGTCATACGACACTGCGACTTCCGTCATATCATCCTGATTTAAACCCGATCGAGATGATATGGTCTATCGTGAAAGGGCATGTTGGAAAACACAATACTACATTTAAAATGAATGATGTAATTGCCTTGTGTGAATGAAAATTTGCTGAACTGTCAAAGATGACTGGAAACCTCTGTGTGATAAGAGTTAAAAGATTGGAGAGGCAATACTGTGAAAGAGACATAATTATTGACGAAGAAACTGATAGGTTTGTGATTTCATTAGATAGTGAGAGTGACAGTGATAGTGAGCTGGAAACAGATTCCGACACAGATATGTGCAGTATCGAAATGTTTCCTGACTGAAATGAAGTTCAGTAGACATCAGTCTTAATAATTTAGATAGTGCATTTTAGTAGTGCGTCTATTATAATATTTCCAATTTTATTTACTATATTAATTTACCCTGTAACTCTTACTACAAACGTGTATTTAGACATCGTTATATGTAAATAACTTGTATGCAGTGTTTACTTTAATGCATTTTTTATGAAAAATAGTGGAAGGAAATCGAGTGTTTGGTGGAAACAACAGAAGCTCATAAAAACAAAGTACTGGGTGTCCTGGACATTATGGTAAGTTATATGTAATGTTTAGGATAGTTTCACATTTTCAGTATGGAACAGATTGGCCTATTCTTTGAATTATGTGTTGCGTCCGTGCGCGTGTGGGAGAGGGAGAGGGAGAGGGAGAGAGAGAGAGAGAGAGAGAGAGAGAGAGAGAGAGAGAGAGAGAGAGAGAGAGAGAGAGAGAGAGTGTATTTGCATCTTTGAAATATTAAACAACGAAAAAACTATACGAATATTTTATTTTCTTATTTCAACGCATATTTCGTTGACTCATAATTGTTCAGTATAGTCAACGTTGTTTATAAACTATAAATTTTGTTTTACGATTGTAACAATACTGATTCAACGAAGTAGGCGTATAAGAAAACAATGTGTGTGTGTGTGTGTGTTTAATATTATAACATACAAGCTTACACACCCCACCCCACCATGTATACATAAGCACAACACACCTCCCATCTTTTCTGTTAATGCTCCGCTACGCTCTGGTTACATCCTTGATATCTCAAAACTTTTCTTCAACACTTTCTCGGATTGTGATCTTAAAATTTTACTTAGACTTTCAGAAAACGGTTAAGCAAAAAAAAAGTATAGGTCATCGCTTTGGAAAAAAAGTTCCCCACTGGATGAAAAAATGCTTACGCTCGCGTACTTATTCGATGCCTCTTTGAAGAAATTACAATTTACATTAATAATTTACAGCTTTAGTATTCAACTACTACTCAGAAAATGTATAAATTTAAGTATACCAAAGGTTTGTTGTAAATGAGCGCAAACTATTAAAATATGATCTGTATACCTATAGAGTAACGGCACGATATTTTTAAGTTGACTATTAGCTGCTGACCTTGCCAGCTGTCGTCAAGGTCGAGCTCTCAGATTGGTACTGGCGTGTATACACTGGAACTTCAATTGTCTACATAACTACAACACATTATTACACAAATGTTTTAATTGGACAAAATTCTTGCTGAAAAGTACCAGCATCATTCAATGTACTTCATTCCAAGCTAGGCAGGATTATTTATTTTGTACTTGAAAAAATAACTACATTTGCATTTATACACTATTTATACACTTTACAACTTTGATTTACCACACTCACTGACTACCAATGGAATGAAACGGAAGAAATAAAAGTACTGGAATTGTGGAACATACCTTCTACTTACTATAAAATCTACTACAAGAGAGAATGAAGAAACGTTATTAGACGAAGCATCAGCAATGACTGGTTTGTCAAATTGTGACTAACTATCAGCTAACATATGCACAAAACTTATAGGAAACATCCCTTTTATTGATGGGTCTCTTTCTAAAGCTCCTTCCATCCAGTTTTCGTCTTCGGTGCACGTACTTGTTACAAGTATTATGTCACCTTCTCTGAATGATAGTTCATCTTCGTTATCCGCTGAACAATCGTACAAAGCTTTACAGCGAGGAGGTCCGTGATGAGTTGTCATGCCGGTCTGCTGCTCCAGTGGGCAGTAGAAATAAGGCTGTAAATCATGAACATTTTGTATTAGCCACTATACACATCAAAACACTTTGTAAGCTTAAATGTGTGTACACTAGCACATTAAATGAGGCAAATATGCACAGAACTAATAAGCGTGTGAGTGAGTGTGTGTGTTGTGTAAGAGAGAGGGGGGAGAGGCAAACTGAAGAGAGCTTGCAAATTTATCTGTTCAACTTACACTATTTATTTAGTCTTTTTATAGTATACAGTAGAAAGGCTTTATTTAGGACATTTTATAAACTGTAATATTTTTCAACTGAGTAAATAGAATCATCTTTTTCATACAGCTGATTACAGTAAATAAGCTTTATTCCCATCACAATTAGCAAAATGTGACCTCTTTTTGTTATGAGGGGGGCTATAGACTTGTTCAGTTACAGCCTGTTTTCATTGCAATTTTTATTAAGTTACAGCAGTTCTAAAACTTTTACTAAGATCAAAAACTTTAGTCAAAACACAAACATCAAGTAAACATACTACAGTACGACACTGATTATTCAGACTGATGCTACAACGTTGAATCTGAATTCACAAATCCACATAATTGAATAATTCTAATATTTCATTATAATATTGGCTATCATTCTTTAATTTTTAGTGTGTACCTTTCTGAACCGAGAAATATGGCAATTCAAAAAGTACATGTATTTCAGTCAAATAAATAATATGTATTTTATAATAGCTCCTTTTGCTCGTAATGTCTGAAATGGTCAATATTGTTATGCAATTTCCACCTGTTAATGCTCTGTTTAAAAGCCTTTCTTTCAGTTTTCTCAGAACCTCTAATTTGTCTTTTACAGCAGGACAATTTATAGCAGACATCCTATAAAAATAGGGATATCACTACAAGGTTAAACAACACTAAAGGACTGTAAAATGAAATTGGGATAACATTTATGGAGGTTTCAAACAAATAATGTACTTTAGACAGTTACACGCTTAAAATATCGCAGCAAGAAATACATATAATGCCATTCGTGTTACATACTCATCCTATTATGTATTCAGTACAAATATGCCAAATAAAACTTAAGACAAAACAAAAAACAATGATATAATACATTTAGTAGCAGTAATATCACACACTAAATGTGGTTCCTACTGTCCCATGCTACAAAATTAACAATATGCAAAGTAGTCATTCAACCTACTGGAGAAATATTGATAGGAAGAACAGAGTGTTAGGTGGATTGTGTGAAGGCCCATATAATGTAAAGTTTGTAAAGAGCAGAGGATTAAGCCACGCAGAGCATGTAATGCAGAGGCAACAAAGAAAGAATAAAGGAAGATTGAATGGCAAACCATGGGGAAACTAAAACTCAGATGGAGTGACCAGGTAAAAAAGTTGTAGTGGAGATGGAAACAAGGTTGGACAGTGGAGACTAGTTGGCATGGCAAAAGCGAGATGAATGATCAGGGGTTGTGTGAACTGATGGGCAATCCCATTATCTGCTACTGTAGGATTAGCTTCCTGTAGAGCTCCTGCTGTGGGGACAAAAAGAATCATGGGTTTGCTGAGCCAGGTCCAAGATTCACCTGGCACAGATGGGTTGTGACCGAAGGCGCTTATGACAGGATTGCCCTGAAACCGGGCTCTGAGGCAGTAGAACTTTCTAGAAAGTGTCCATATAGTGGTGTTCAGGGAATGGACACATAGGGATTCTCAGATAGTCTGGTTCAAAGTTAGATAGTGGGCTTCTCATGCCCAGTGCAATCCAAGACTGAAGCTTCTGCTTATGGGTCATAGCCAAGTAGCCCCATACAGGGATCAAGTAAGTAACCATCAGAGCCACATATGTGGTGAAAATAAGTTTTCCTAGGTGGCAGGTTACAGATTTGCTGCAAAACAGAGGTCCGAGCTGATAAACATGACTGGCAGTTTTGCAGGCTACTTGTTCAGAGTGTGTCCACCAGGTGAGATGATGATATTATGATATTTTATGCACGTTATGTTATGTTGATGACACATTTATAATATATAAAGGTACTTTGCGACAGATTGAAAATTTTAAAAACTTTATGAATAATATAAATAAAAACATTCAGTTCACTCTTGAGACTGAAACAAATAATAAATTAAACTTTTTGGACTTAACAGTTACTAAACACATTGATAAAACTGAAATTCAATATCTGTAGAAAACCAACCATCACCGATGTAACCATACCTACATACTCACATGACCCCTTTTCGCAAAAAATGGCAGCCTTTAATTACTTTATACACATACTTTTAATAGTACCTCTTGACGATGAGAATTTTAATGACGAACTAAACACAATAAAATACATAGCTCAAGCCAATGGCTACAATAGTTCCTTGATTGACAACCTCCTCAGAAAACAAAAGCACAAGCTATCTAAACCTCGTATAGAAAAAGACACAACAACCATTTTTATTTCAACGACGTACACCAACACAATGCCAAAACTTTTAACTGGTGTGTTAAATAATAACACAATAGAACCGTAATACTTAAAACCAACAATAATCTTATGAACATACTCTGTAATAAAATAACTATCCCTTTAGAAAAGAAAATGGGGTGTATAAATTATCGTGCGACGATTGTGAATGCTTTTATATCGGCCAGACAGGAAGGGGTTTCCAAAAACGTTTTATTGAACATGTGCTTTTACGATTATTGCAAATAAATACAGTCCCTGTTCGGGTGCCATCTGTGATTTTACTGTTTATTTGCAAATTAATAAAGTCCCTGTTCGGGCGCCATCTGTGCTTTTATGATTATTGCAAATAAATACAGTCCCTAGTTCTGGGCGACATCTGTGAAGTTACGATTTATTTAATATATTTTTATAATAATAATGTACATCTCCCACCTACCTTGTTTCTGATCAGGGTTACGTCACACGAACGTTGAAATGCAAGTGAGGCTCCAAGGTTATTTGAAAAATGTACGCTACGCTCATTTATGTGATGGAATTCAAAAATTTTATTATATCATTACTTCATTTTATATTCTTCTCTAAAACTCAACTTTTCTCTCTTGTTTAAGACATTACAGGTTTCTAAGAATTAAGTTTAACCAAACATGATTTCTACAAGTTACTTACCCTAATTCTTATACTAAAGAAAGCACCCAGTATGCTCACACACTCATTCATTCATTGAAGTTAACAGCCCATTATATGTGGAAAAATAATAGTAATATTAAGTATTGTGGAACGTTACATGGGTGGCATCCGTTTCTTCCGACCGCATGGTGCGTCTCACTGCATTTCTTTTGCTTGATATAAAAGTTTATGATTGCATTTTGTATACTTTTCTTGTTTCACGGTTTCGTACTGTTTAACACTGTTACACACTTACAGGGAATTAACTTGCGTTTTGGCTGGCCGACCGTAATTAATGAAGAACAAATTTTATAGAACCACGCGTGGTCTGGTGTTGATGTGGACTGCCCCGCGTTACCCACACTTCTCTTCCCTCCTCAGATTGCTGGATAGGAACTCAATGCCTTTTGGTGTTAAAGTCCTCGTCACTGCACACACAGTATGTGCTATTTAGGTGTGTTTGACGTCGACAAAATCTTGACAACACTGACTACGTCACTCATATGGGCGTGGTCTCGAAATATATCCGGCATCCCCGGACTGCATGGAACAAAAATCTTTGCCTCTCTCCATTTTTTCGTGGCATCGGTTGGAGTCTGATCTGCGTCGTCTATGCGCCCGTGTTAATGTTGCGCGTCGGTGAGCGCCACACAGCACTGAAGTTCTTGGAATTAAACTGTTGTGGACAACACGCCGCATTCCAACGCCCCGATTACTTTCAACTTTGCTCTGCTTGACTACAATCGTTTCATGTAGGTGACTCGCTGTTTTGGGACCGTATAAATTGAATAAAACAAAAATAAAAGTACAACAAAATATAATACCCCTTTTCGCCCCGTTACAAACACACACCAAAGCACAATCTGAAGGGTCAACACTGTCAGACAACACTGTCCAACATAAAATTATACTATGCACGTCACTTGATAAACGAAAATCATAAATATACAAGCTTTAATTCCAACTTGAAACCCATATATTTTTGTAATAAAGTCACTTACATGAACGCCTTGGAAGAATTCGAGATATATAGAACGTACAATGACGGACACAGTCGTAACTTCGTGCTAAACGATCATTTAAATTTCAAACCAAACCCGCTCTACGATACCGCAATAAACCTGTTTACACAATAGCTATTGATAGTCAGTGTACGATCGGTCCGACTCGAGTGCGCACTCATGTAATGCGGATACGTGTGGAATCGTTTTCCAATATTTGCAATTTTAATATGTAATGACCTCGCTAAGAGTGAATTTTTATTTATTTTTGAAGACGAAACATATGTTTCGAAACACGTTAATCAAATCGAACGCAACACGAAGTCACACGACTGAAAAATAAGGTAAATATTATACAGATTTTGTCAATAAGTGACTTGGATACCAATTCAAACATGTCTTTCAAAAAAAATATGGTCAAATTAACTCACAGCGGTGAAACTTTAAAGTACAGAACTCGTTAAAAAGGATCTGCTCCAATTACACCAATTGGTTGCACATTTGTCAGTTGTTCAACTGTGGCAAACACTCTTTTTCTACACACTTTTTTCACCCAAGTAAACTAAAATTACATTATGTTCAATAAATTCAAATGAATTCTCTACATGAATTTCAAAAATGATAATAAACTTTTTTAAAATAACAATGCCTTACAACAAATTGATTCCATTTGAGTTGAAACACAGTAAATAATGCAACACACATTTACATACATGTAATAAAAATATGTATAAAATAAACAAATCATAATTTCCACAAACCAATTAAAACATTTTATTCATGAAGAACAGATAACACCTAGAACATGCTAGACATAGTGTACACACACATAACACCTGTACAAAATCACAACAAACACTATATACAACATCGATATTTACAAACCTTCCCTTAAATAAATAATAATGTAAGTACATGTATGCCCCCCCCCACACACACGTAATGCATATATACAATTACTGCTAGGAGGCCCTGGAATTTTCTGAATGGAGTTTCCATGATTTTTTTAAAGGACTGAATAGTTGTTATTTTGATTAAGGAAGTATTTATAAACCACACTGAATGCTGCATGTTATTTATATTTGTGAAATTTGTCAAAATTTTATGAATGTTTAGCTTTCCACAGTACTTCAGGATTTTTATACTTTTGTACAAAATTTAATGCCAAACAGTACAATTATTTTGTATTCTGCTGTTGAGTTCCCATTGCAGCATCAATACTACTTGCAATTAACATGTTACCATTCAGTACCAAGTTCTGTTATGCAGTTTGTGAGTGAGGTTGATGAAACTGGCACAGTAAATTTGTTCACTGTCACTAACCAATTCCCTGACAGACATAAAACTTGCAAAAACTGTGTTTTTATATTTCTAAGAACATTACAGGACTACATTAGGTGCAAATGCCTAAAATTCACACAAAAAGAGATTTGTTAAAACTAATTTTACAAAACTGAACTTGCAAAATGAAAATTTACAAAAACAATTTTTTGAAACTGATAAAACATGTAAAACTTGGGATTTTGGGAGTTCCTGTGTATATAACAAGCTTACAGTGGATTCAGACACAAAAACTAAACATTTTTTTGCACGAAATGTGAAAAAAAATCAATCTTTCAAAACCAAGTTAATAAAAACAAATATATTTTTTTGCATTCACTTTCACTTACAAAATTTTAACACAAACCGAAAAGCGCTAATCGCAATAATTTTTCTATAGTGGTGTGCAACAGTGTTAACTCTGTTTGTGATTGTAACCACTAACACAACTTTATTACCGTATTTTCTCGCATAATTAACGCACTTTTTTGATGAAAAATGCCGGCGAAAATTTCGGGTGCGTAAATTATTCAAGGATTTCAGATATACCCAAATTTCATTTGAAATTTATTGACATTTAAAAGATACATTAAATATATTATACACAAAATCAGTTCAACTCATTGAAGTTATCGTCATTTGGCGTAAAATTACGGTTGAGTTTTCTTCTGAACAATCAAATAGAGTACATTAGGCAAGTTGGACACACAGTTTCAAGTACAGACACCGGAAAATATTCTTCCCGTCACGAGCTGATAGTACGACCTGAAGCAAAATAAATATGAATTAACGAAAGTACTAATGATGTAAGTAATAATGACATACCTGCTAAAAAGGAAGAAAAATAATCTTACCTTTTATAGGCTACCGAGTTGGTCGTCGCCACTGGAACTGCAGGAAGAATTGGTGGTGCTATCACTGCTCACATCTCTCCATAAGAAGTCATCTTCAGTCCCATCTAACGCATTCGAGATTCCCGTCTTTTTGAAGCTCTTTTCAATCACGTTCGAAGAAATCATGTCCCAAGCGCGCAATATCCACTCACAAAGGAGTTCCACAGACGGTTTCCGAATTTTGCCTGTTGGAGTAAGTTCGTGCACATTTTCTGCCATCCAGCACTGATAGAGTTTTCGCACATTGTCCTTGAATGGTTTATTTATCGAAACGTCCAAGGGTTGAAGTACTGATGTCAGTCCACCAGGAATCACAGCCAAATCGGTTTTCATGGATTCTAATAATTTTTTAGTGTTTTCCGTCAGATGGCCACGAAAACTGTCCAACACGAGAAGAGCCGGGCACCAAAGGAGAGACCCCGCTCTATTTCCCCAAACCGTTCGTATCCAGTCTTCTACGAGTGACGTGTCCATCCACCCTTTTTCTTGGGGAGAGACCCCACTCTATTTCCCCAAACCGTTCGTATCCAGTCTTCTACGAGTGACGTGTCCATTCACCCTTTTTCTTGGACACGAACGTGGAAATTTTACTTTCGGCATTGTTTTTCGCTTCAGGACAACGTACGGTGCAAGGTTTCTGCCATCAACTGTTACAGCAAGCATTACCGTACACCGTTGTTTTTCACTTCCAGTACATACATACATACATCCTCGGCGCTACAGCCCAGTCCGGGCCCTGGCCTCCAAAAGAAATCTTCCCCACTGGTCTCTACTCCCGGCCAATGTCCACCAGTTTGCTGCACCCAGCCTCACTGCCTCCTTACCAACCTGGTCCAGCCATCTTGTACGCGGTCTTCCCTTCCTTCTCCTTCCCATCGGCAAATAATTCATCACTCTTTTTGGGATTCTATCCTCCGCCATTCTCTGCACATGACCAGCCCAACGCAATCTGTTAATTTGTATGAGTTGCACGATCGGAAGATCTTTAAACCTTTCGTAAACTCTCGATTATGCAGTCGCCTCCAAATGTTGTTTTCCCTCACAGGGCCATAGATTCTCCTCAGTACCCTCCTCTCAAAAATGGATAGTTTCCGCTCATCTAGTTTTTTTAACACCCAGCATTCCGAGCCATACATCAGGACTGGTCTAATCAAGGTCTTGTATAGGGTGGCTTTTGTATCTTTACTTATTAACTTTGACTTAAAATGTTTCACCAGTCCGTAGTAACACCTATTAGCAGATAATATCCGTTTTTCAATATCTCTAGAGGAGTCATTTCCAGAGTCCACATATGACCCGAGATATGGAAAACCCTGAACCTTTTCAAATTCATAATCGTTAATGTGCAGGGACAGGGCACGAGTGTTGGCACCTACAACCATATATTTGGTTTTGCTTTGGTTTATAACCAAGCCCATAGCCTTAGCAGACAACTCCAGTACCTGAAAGGCTTCCTTTAAGCCAGATTCAGACCTACTTATGACGTCAATGTCATCGGCATAGGCCAGAAGCTGTACCTCCTTGTGAAATATGTGTCCGCTAGTTTGAATTCCTGAATCCCTGATGACCTTTTCTAGAGCTATGTTGAACAACAGACACGCTAAGGCATCTCCTTGTTTCAACCCATTCAATGTTTTTAAGGAGTTAGATAGATTTGATTGTATTCTGATTTGGCACTTAGAATTGGACATAACTACTCCAACCATACGCACCAACTTAGATGGTATATTCAACTCCTTCATAGCTCTATATAGCATTTTCCGGTTGATTGAATCATATGCCGACTGGAAATCCACAAAGAGATGGTGAGTGGCCATTCCATATTCCAACGTTTTTTCCAGGATTTGCCTTAGTGTAAATATTTGGTCTGTTGTTGACCTATTCCTAGTGAATCCACACTGATATTCTTTTATGTTTTCCTCAGCGTAGGGAAGCAGCCTAGAAAATATGATGTTGGACAATACCTTATATGCTGTATTAAGTAGAGAGATGCCCCTATAATTTTTACATATGACAGGATCACCCTTTTTATGTATTAAACACACCACCCCATTGTTCCACTCATCAGGCATTACCTCCTCCAGCCATATTCGCTCTATGAGATGGGCAAATTCCTTTATGAAATCTCCTCCTGCGCTCTTTAATAGTTCCCCTGGTAAACCATCGGAACCTGCTGCCTTGTTATTTTTAAGCTTTTCTAGAGCTTCATACACCTCGTCATAGGATGGCACCAACTCCTCTCTATCATCCTCGAATTCTCCTGCTTCTTCTTCATTCTCAGATGCCTCCATCGAAGCCTCCCCAACTGAGCCTAGCAACTCTTCGAAGTGTTCTGTCCATCTCCTGATTACGCCAGCATTATCACTCACAAGGCCACCATTATTATCCCTACAGGCATTTGTTCTAGGCTGAAATTCCTGTCTCATATCATTCACCTTCCTGTACATATCTCGGCTCAGCCTTTTACTCTTATATTCCTCTATATTTTTCATCTGTCTCATCATATACTCCCTCTTTTTTCCTCTATGAATCTTCACTTCCAGTAGTGCGCACAATAACACTCGATTTTCCTTTCGTATCGATTGTTCGACTTTGTGGCATATCGAAACTGATGGGCGTCTGATCTGCGTTTCCTACCTGGGAAAGCAAATATTTCTTCGCTTTCCGTTTCCTAATCACGAAGCGATGAAAATCAATGACTTTTTGGTTGAAATCATTCGGCATTCTTTGACATAAGGATGTTCTTCTTCAAACAGAGAGTCCATTTCTCTTCATAAATTTAATCACCCAGCCTCGGCTAACCTTAAAATTCGAGACACTGATCCCATGTGCTGCAGCTATTTCTCGTCCTTTAAAATACAGCATTTCGTAAGAAATGGCATATCCATCATTGCGTAACGAAATCACATATTTCAGAAGATACTCCTCTACTTGCGGAAACTTGCCACTTTTTGGACCGCGGAATGCTTTACGAGACTTGTTGGTCTCTTGAAGGGCAATTTTCTGTTTTCGCCAGTACCGCAGTTACACTCAGACACAGAATATTCGCGGCCTGCTGCCCTATTCCCGTGTGTTTTGGCGTAAGCGATCACCGCAAGTTTATATTATGCAGTATTACTCGAATACTTGCTCATTGTGGATTAATGAACGACTTTGAGATCACAAAACATCCGTGTACCCGAAACACTCGTATAATGAGTTTCTACCAGACTGGAATAGATCGTCACTAATCACGTCTTCGCTGATTCACTCACTGGACTGAAATACCGCAGTGAGTAATAACAGGAAGTTGCACGAGGGTTTGAAATGCGAGGTTGCGCAATACGAAAGCTACTACTTGACATCTTTATTTCGAACGCACCCAGAACTGCGTGATGAAATCATTGAGAAAGTGGGTGCATCAAATACGCAAATATTTCTTTTTTCCCACTTTGAACCCCCCACAAATGGGATGCGTAAATTATGCGGGGGCGTTAATTATGCGAGAAAATACGGTAATTAAATATTACAAAATTTTGTTTTGAAAATTACGTCATTACGTCTGTCACATTTTGAGTATAAACTATGACTTACAAAAAACAAATACGAGTTACACCATGGGAGTTCAATGTAGTAAGTCAACTTTATTTTTTGAGTTACGTATTGCTTGGAATTTAAAGATACCAGTATGCAGTTCTATTACTTTTAATACACTGTCTTATTTATAGACAAAGTAAATAATCACTTTTCCATTATATTATTACACAGTAAAAAAAAAAATATATATTATATATAACATTATATAATATTTATATATTACATATAAATAAATATATATATTACTGCCTAACATCACAGAAATGTTTTGAACATTTAGTCTCAAAAATTTGTGTTGCAAATTTTTTACAAAATTTTTCTTCTTTTCGTGTCATCCCTACTTTTAGTCTGTAGTATATGTGGAGGTGCAAAAAACGCCGTTTTTGCATATTTCATTGGTGCCAGAGACTAGGAAGCACAAAAAAACATGTACAATTACTATAACATTCACTCTGACTAAAGTGACTAAAGCAGATAGATTCCATACAGGGCAGCGCCAAACACAAACACAATAAACAGAGGAAAAGAAACTGCAAATAATAAATGGTATTCTCCATATTTCATACTATTATATTAGTTTTAAGTTAAAAAAATAGCATTAATTTAGATCACAGAATTTTTTTTATTTACTGCTATGGACTAAAAAAGTGTGATTTTTAACTTACTATGACCAAGACTTTTATACTGCTTTCCCTTGAATTTATTTACCATTTTTCAGAGTCTAACTGTCTTACTTTGATGCACGAAAAGTCTTACACTATTTAGACAGTTTGAAAATCATAAGTAAGTCAAAATTATATGTAACCTACAAAACACCTGCAATTATACAAAATAGGAGATTCCCCACCACATAAACGGATAAGAAACATCTGATGAAAGAATTCTGCCTTACAATAAAAATAGACTCACTGGTTAAGAATTTACCAAAATTATACTTTTTCATTTCTCTCATGTGTACATACCATATCCTAGTCAAGGACTCACAGCCTTCTTCTGTGAAGGTGTTGATTATACATTCTTGTGACATACATACAGTATAATATAAACGTATTATATCTAGTTTATAGGAAAACATTATTATGTCATATTAATAGATGTCTGTTCATTAGATTAAACACATAAACTTTTCCACCAACATATTTTATGGTTCAATTGGTGGTATTAACTATTGTATGGTATCCTTTTAAGTCAGTCCTGGTTAGCACAATGGGATCAAAAATTCCATTGTGTCAAATTCTGTGTTAAGGTCGAAGTATTATAAATGTATTTATTACTGTTTCGCTCTGGAAGATACACAGGATGATGAAGTTTTACTAATGTCTTTGTTGGTGGGAAAAAGGAAAGTGCTTTTGTCTTGCTCATTTGAGCTTGTTTTAGTTTCAACAATGTGATCACGTTCTGATACATTTTACAGCTGACAAAGTTAGGGCTTCAGGATAACTAACGTAACTTCACAGTGAATGTAGTTATTATTTAAATTTGTTTCTCCATAGCCATATGAACACAAACATGGTGCAAAGCACAAACTGTTTTATCCACAAAACAACTAGAGATGCTTTAACATTCAGTAAATGTGGGGAAAGAACATAATGGAATAACCAACTTTGTTCTTTGTAATGGGGCTATTTTGAACAGTATATTTTTTATTTTCAAGTTATCAATTATTGGCGACGGATCGGTTTGGACACCCTTTACGGTAACTCAGACATGTTTGTTTGGACACCCTGTATACAATCATGTACCGGGTCGTGCCTGGCGCACAAAGATAACAGCGTTGGAATGTCAGCCTATGCGCACATGCGTGTATCCTCTGTTGGGGAGAAGTAACAAAAACTTTGTAAATAACGCTCAACTACAATGGAATGTGGCGGTGAGTGTGCGCACGTGTGCCGCTATCTGTACTCTCGACACCAAAGTCGATCACCGGAACCAGCCATCTAAGAGCCGCAGCCAATCACAGCGCGAGCTGACGGAAATGTTTTTTGGACCAACGCACCTGTAGCGTCACTAGTCGACGAAATAACCCGTTCCCAGCCGGGGCAAGGTCCGCAGTTCGCGAACCTTAAATTTTGTATTTTAACATCTTCTGAAGTGTAACAGTAAGTTTGAAGAGAAACAGTTAAATCCGACAGTTTAAACGAAGTTAGCAGAGTGAACAGCAAAAGTGAAAAATGTGACAAATAAACAGAACATTCATACACATGCCAGATGCCGCACGTGGTCATCAGAAGGACGCTGGTTAAGTAGTCGACTCAAATCTAAATTCAATTAATTTTCAAATTTATAAAAAAGCGCTAAATCTAAATTATGGGGAATTTTACAGTATGAGAGGGAGAGAGTGAGCATATACTGGGTCGTTCTTTGAGTAGAAAATAAGTTAGTCGTAAGTATATATGTATATTCAGTAATCAATAAATCTTGATAGCATGGCTAGGTGAATCTAATATTGTTCGGAGGGTTATTTGTAGAAAAAGCATAACTACAGTAGAAATCATAATTTGACGTAGTTTCACAATTCCGCCATAAGGCGTATTTTAGTAAATTTAAACCGGAAGGTAAACAGAAAAATTGTCATGCTATATAAATAAAATACCATTTTATTTATGTTCGTAAAATACGTGTGTGTCATTGCATTACCTGTTGTTTTTCTCTGCCTAAGTACATCAGACGACACCCTGGTTTATTCGCGATGAAGGTAAGTGGGACAAATTTGAATATTTTGATTTAAAAAGCAAGTAGAGTTTCAGTCATATAAACGGGTTTATAAACTTTAATATTTATTTTTAAACTCGTACTGCTTTAGTTGGCGCCCGAACAGGGACGTTGTGAATTAAAAATTAAAATAAATTAATTTACAACCTGATCGAAATGGCAGAGAAAAGCGAGAGTGTAAATTTATGTGAAGATATTGTGGAGGGATCAATTTTAAATGTTACGCAAGACGATTTAATATCGACAAATATTAACGAGAGTGTAGACAATATAACAGACGAATTAACGAATGAGACGGTAGATGCTAAGAGTAGCAGAATCGACAATGTAGACGTACTTAGTCAATTAGCATTATTTATGGAAATGATGAGTAATAAATTTGACCGACAAAACACGAATTTGAATGAGTTTAGAACGGAAGTAAATGATAAACTTGACAAACAAGACGAGAAAATGAAAACAGAAAATAATAATTTAAAAACTGAGATCAAATCAGAAATAAATGTCGTAAATATGAGCTTAAATGAAATGAAAACAGAAAATAATAATTTAAAATCTGAAATCAAATCAGAAGTAAATACTATAAATGTTAAACTTACTGATTTAAATAACGAGTTCATAAATGTGAGGAGCGAATTGAGAGCGAGTGAAATAAATATGAATAGCCGCTTGGAAAGTATGAATGAGGTTATTGTTGGAGTGAAAGATGAGCTGACTAGTGATATCAATAAGATACAAACAGAAATGAAAAACGAGATAAAAATAATTAACGAAAAACAAAAAGAGAAAATGTTAGAGACAAATAAAAAATTTGACACATTGACAAGTAAATTTAATGATAAAATTAAAAAGCAAAATGACAAAATTGACAGTAATGTTCAATGTATAATTAATGAGTGTGAACAAATCAAACGAGCAAGTGAAATACAAGAAAACATAAATGATGAATTCAGAAGTAACTTTGAGCAGATTGATATAATTAAAACTGATGTAACTAGTTTGAAAAGTAAACACACAGAACACGAAAAAGAAATAACCAAAGTCAGAGAAGATTTAAGTGTAGCAATTAACCAAAAATTTACTAGTGTGAGTGAGAGAGTGAACATGGAAGTAGAGTTAAGCTATTTTAGTAATGAAAGTAGGGGAGTGAACCCCATACAATTTTTGAACTCTATAAAAAGTTTTAATAAATATAGCCAAGAAAGTTGGGAGATTAAGTTAGTAAGAATTTTAAAGTACTTTAAAGGGGATGCTAAAATATGGGCGGATGCTCATAACGATAACTGGGTAGATTTTAATGAGTTTGAGCAAGCATTTAGAAATAAGTACTGGTCAGAAGAGAAACAAGAGGGGTTACGTAGTACCATAATGGGGTGGGGAAATTTTAATATTAAACACATGAGTATTACATCGTATGTGACGAGACTATATAGTCAGGTTAAATATTTAGAACCACCAATGCCTCTTTCATCTTTTATAAGATACATTAGTAAACATTTACCTAAGGACATACGGTCCACAATCAGAACCCGGGAGTTTGCTAATATCGCAGAATTAGAAAAAATACTAGAAGCATACCAGAGTATGAAAGAGGAAGAAGATAATAAATACCAGTTTAGAATTAATGAATAGAATCAAATAAATACAGAAATAAGACAACCAGATCATTTTATTAGTAATGTGAGTAGATCAGGGGAGGGGGCATGGTTGTGTCCAAACCCTAGTTGTGGAGCTAGTAATTATAATGGGTCGCGGAATCAATGTTACCGGTGTCAGGGTCCCAGGAGTAGTGCCCAAGGGAGAGAGGAGAGTTATAATAGGGGTTGCGATCAATTTAGAGGGAATCATAGAGGGAGAGGTTTTACCAGTAATCGGGGAGTGCCAGGAAATTTTAATCATAGAGGAAGAGGGGGATATGTTAGTAACCCAAATGAAACTCGGGGCGTGGAAGCACCAGCTCATAACCAAAACAGTAGGGGGGTTTACAGTGAACCACCACCTCCAATACCGTTAAACTAATCAGGGCGGTTGAAAAAGAAAGCCCCCAGCCGTCTAGTAATCACCTAACAATAGGGTCACTAATTACTAATATACATAATGATTTATCTGACGAAGAAGCGGGCGAGAGTAATAATGCTTTCGGGATGGCAGAATTTGAAGCCAAAGTGTTTAATTCTAAATATATTTTTCTAGTAGATTCAGGGAGTGAACTGACTGCTATAGATGATAGAATGTTTGAAAAAATCAAAAATCAGACTACAGAAACAATTCCACAATTACCAGTACTGGGAATTAGTGTTATAGGAGTAACGGGTGTTCACAGTAAAAAGGTAACTAAACAAATAATGCTACAATTAAAAGTAAATGAGAACACAATAAATGTACCTTTCTTAGTTATTCCAGGACTAAATATGGGAGCTATAATAGGTAATGATTTTTTAAATAATTTCAAAGTAGAGTTAAACTATTACACACAGACTATGAAATTAAACAATAATAATAATAATATAATTGAAATACCATTCATACAAAAGCGAACTGTAGGAATGAAAGCTTTAAAAATAATTAGTAAGGGAATGTTAATTTCTGACAATGATATAAATGAGTGTAGGCCCTTAATGATAAATTATTGTAACTTGAGAGTACATAGTAATGAGTTATTTGAAAATGAAAATAATTGGGAGGAGAAAATGAATAAAATCCTATATAAAGATGGGGAATTTAGCTATCAAGACA
Source organism: Magicicada septendecula (assembly GCA_034769895.1). NCBI lineage: Eukaryota > Metazoa > Arthropoda > Insecta > Hemiptera > Cicadidae > Magicicada > Magicicada septendecula. The sequence continues at coordinate 176,747,189 of CM068372.1, forward strand.
GGGAAAAAATAGTACTAATAATAAACAAAAATAAATCAGTGTTTTCAGATGAACCCGGTTTAGTAAAGAATTTTAAAGGTAAATTAGTCGTTAAAGAAAAAACACCCTTTGCACCTAAAACCTATCCGGTACCATACTCCAAGAGGGGTTTAGTACAGGAGGAAATAAATAAGATGTTGAGGGAAGGTATAATAGAGAAATCTACCTCACCATATTCCAATCCTTTAGTAGTGGTGACAAAGAAAGATTTATCGGTAAGATTATGTTTAGACGCAAGACAAGTAAACAGAATAATCGTTCCAGACAGAGAATCATCGGAACCAGTAAGCGAAATTCTGCAACGTTTTAGTGGGACCAAATACATCACCACCTTAGACCTGACTGCAGGCTACTGGCAGATAGAGCTGGAAGAGGAGTCTCGACAGTATGTGGCATTTCTATACAACGGTAGGAATTACCAATTTCGAAGACTACCTTTTGGACTCAACGTTAAGTGTTTCAATTTTCATCAAATGCCTGGATTATGTGCTAGGAAGAGAGATTTTAGAATTCACAACCGTTTATGTAGACGATATAGTAATTACGTCACCAGACATTGATACACACTGTGAAAGGTTAGACAGGGTATTAAGTAGACTGCATGAATATGGCATAACAGTTAAATTTAAGAAGTCAGAATTTTTGAAAGAACAAGTTAATTTCTTAGGACATATAATTTCAGCAAGGGGTATCAGTACAGACCCTAAAAAAGTAGAAATAATACAAAATTTTCCAATACCAAAAAATGTTAAACAGTTGCAAAGTTTCTTAGGCTTGTGCAATTATTATAGGCAATTTGTAGACAAATATTCATATTTAACAGTACAATTGGGACATTTATTAAACAAAGACAATCGATGGCAGTGGAATTTAAAAGAGCAAAATATATTCGAGCTGATAAAAAATAAATTTTTAACACAGTAATATTAGCTTATCCTAATTTTTCAGAACCATTTTATATACACACAGACGCGTCAGACATTGCATTGGGAGTAGAGTTGTTTCAGTTAGATGGGAGTGGTAACCACAAAGTCGTAGCTTTTGCAAGTAGATCTCTATTAACTAGTGAAAAGAACTATACTACGACGGAGAAGGAGGCGTTATCAATAGTTTTCGCCTGTAGAAAGTTCAGATACTTGTTAGGAAATAAAGTAATCATAAGATCCGACCATCAAGCTTTAACGTTTTTAAAGAACCGTAAATTAACACATGGTAGGTTAGTGCGGTGGATGCTAATATTACAAGAATATGACTTAACAATTGAGTATTGTAAGGGCAAAGAAAATGTAGTAGCTGATGTCCTATCCAGAACAGATTTTGATAATAATACCGAAGTAGACATAGCAAATAAATATAAAATATTTATAGTAAAAGAAGTGGGGGAAGTAGATATGAAAAAATTAATAAGTAACTTAGCAACAGAACAAGAGAGAGACACCGAACTTAATAAAATAATATTAGCTTTGAGTCAAATACCCAACGTACCTCATAAGTGGGAGAAACATTTTAGTTTGCTTAATAAACACTTATTTCATCGGGCAAATGAACAGGGGGATGACTGGAAGGTGTGTATCCCTAAAGTTATAATACCTGAAGTAGTGAGAGATTGCCATCTAAGGTATGGTCATATAGGCCCCAAGAAATGTAGTGATATATTAAAGGAGTCATGTAAATTTAATAATATGGAAAGAACGGTGCGTAAAATATTACAAACATGTGAAATTTGTCAGAAAGCTAAAGTAAACAATCGTAAACAGGAGGGTTTAATGCAACATGTAATGCCAGACAGTCCTTTAGCATTAGTTGCCGTTGATTTATATGGCCCCTTACCCAAAGGTAGAGGAGGGGTAAATTATTTATTTGTTGTGTTAGATGTTTTTACCAAATTTGTAAAATTGTACTTGATTAAAAAGGCAACCTCATCAGTATTGGCTAGGAAGATAGTAAATGAATACCTTGTTGAAGTAGGTAAGCCGAAAATAGTATTATCAGATCATGGTTCGCAGTTCACCAGCAACACCTGGCGGGAAACTTTAGGTTGGGAAAATATTTTAATTAAACATACATCAGTGTATCATCCACAGTCAAATCCAAGTGAACGTGTTATGCGGGAGTTAGGGAGGATGTTTAGGACCTTTTGCCATAAAAAACATTCTTTGTGGGCTACTTTTGTGTGCAAGATAGAGGGGTATATTAACAATAGTTTACATGAATCCACTAGTCACAGTCCATGTGAGTTAATGTTTCAGAGAAGGCCGTCACGCATATTAGAAGAGCTAATAAAATTTCCAACCCGGACGGAAATACCACATGATAGGAAATTGGTAATCGCTAGGGAGTGCCTGCTGAGTAAGGCCGAACAGTGGAAACGGAGACATGACCGGAATTTAACACCCATACAATACGAGGTAGGACAACTAGTATTAACAAAAAATCACGATCAATCATCAGCGTTGGACAAAGAAATTAAAAAATTCTTCCTATTGTATGACGGTCCATATGAGGTTAGCCAAGTGAAAAGGGAGAATGCTTATGTTTTAGTAGATTAGCAAACTCGAGAAATAAAAGGAACTTATAATGTGACCCAATTAAAAAAGTATTACCTAGCTGAGTGATGATAGATATTTTTGTGATTATTAAAATTTTCATACACAAACAAACATTTTATATTTTATTATTATTTATACACATATTATGGTATTTTAAAAGTAGGAGGGATCCTCCCCCATTTTCGGGCGGTCACGACCTCACCAGTCCTGATCGTGGTTTTCGGCACTTGGAGGCGGACCATGGTTGACGGAACTTCCTTCGGGTGGTGAAACGACGATGGTCCGGCTCCACAAAATTGGTTGAGAATAGAAATTTAATTTTACTGTTGAACGGGGAGGGGGACCCCTAAGGTATGTGTTATACGATATTTTTTTTACACTTTAGGTGTACCTTACCACATACCAACATTGCCTAGGCGTGTAAATTAATAATTTTAGTGAGGCAGTGTGTTCAAACAAAATTTACTTTTATGTAATAAAATCTATTATGCAGTAATAAAATGTAAGTCATGTAATTTTGGTAAATCTGAAAAGTGAATTGTTTATTTTCATGTAATAACAACGTCGTTAAGTGTAAATAGATTAATTTAAGTGACCAAGTAAATATTTTGTTGTACTTATTATTTTATGTTAATGAAGGTCAAGGTAGGGAAAGTTCAGAAAGAAATGTATGGTGTTAAAACACCACCAAGACTAGAAATGTCATTTAATGTAAATTGTTAATTTTAATTTTACAAAATATATTTTACTTGTGATTCCCCAACTTTTCGGGCGGTCACGGCCTCACCGAACCCTGACGTGGAATTGGTTTAGCTTTAACAGCTATGGTTGGGGCTCATTGCGCCACGTTCTGCCTTAACTGGCCACAGCTGTTATCGTTGTCAAGGTGAATTTTGAAATTGACAGGGGGTAATTTAGGGGAATCACCAAACTATGGAACAGCGGCTGCCACTCTGTCCGCGTGGGGACAGCATAGCCAGGTGGTAGACCCGCATTAGGGGCGTGTAATATGAACGTTTAGATATTAGGATATCTAGTTTTATTAAAATGTAACGCAGAAGCAAGGACACGGGGATGTCAAAATTCCTCCAAAATTTCAGTCCTTGTGGACACAACTAGATGCCACAGTCTAGGGGGGGTCATAGTGTGTGTGGCAGGGAGGTTACCCAAGGGGGGTAATGAATTAGGAATTTGTTGTGTTTTAATAATGATGATTCACTACTGAGATAACTACATAATTTTGTTTTGATTTGCAAAATAGAGGCACTAGATACTTCATATATTGTGTTTATTATGTATTATTGTGTTAATTGCAGGTAGTATGTTAGGAATAAGGATTACAAAATAGGATAATATTTTATAAAATAAGTTTTCAATGTGTTTAAAGAATTTCAATGAATAATTAAATAAATTTGAGATAATTAAAAGTGTTCAATGGGTTGTAAAAGATAGAAATTGAGTGATAGTAATTGTTTGAGTACAACGTTTGAATCAGTCCAAGCTAAAATTGTTAGTGGTATTAGGGAGCGAGGGAGAAAGATTATATACATATACCTGCCAAGTGGCATATCAAGCTAAAATAAATAATTAGATCACCCAAAGTAAGGGAAAGTGAGAGTGTTAAATAAAGAAAGAGATTTAGAATACAAATATAAAGAATTGTTTTAATTGTAACCAGTGACAATTTTGATAGTGTTTGAAAATAATGTAAAGCTAGAAAGTGTTTATTTGAATAATCTGAATATCAATTTGAGTGTTATTTATAATAATATTTTGTTAATTTTAAATATTGTATTTTAATATGTTCTGTGTTGAAAGACAGAATTTTACCGATGTTTAATATTTTCAGATAGAACTTGTACATAACGTAGGTAGGTCAAGATTCTTGACTTGACCTAGTTTCGATCAGCTGATAGTGAGGTCATATACTAGGCGTGTTTAGTATGGAAGTTAATTCGACTTTTGTTTTTTGATCAATTTAAACAAACTGTAAATAACTTCAATATGGAAAGAAAATATTTTAAGAAATTTGAATTTTTTTTTGGAAACTGGATTTAAAATTTTGAAAAAAAAAAAAAGTTCTTGATTTTGTGCCTGCCATCTAATTGATGTTTTTGACTTCTGATTGTATTATTGTTTAGGTGTAGTACTAGTGTTTTTTATAGAATTGTGTGGTGTAGTATGTAGGTATAATCAAATGTTAGAATAAATGAGTTTGATTTAGCAATAAATATTTTTGAATTTAAAAAAGAGATTAACAAGTATATGTATGAGCCCAGTATTGCTGAAGGCAACCCAGTGTGCATGATAAGTGGGAACATATCAGTTGTGGATCTGGCATGATATAAGCCAGGGATTGAGAATTTTTGGGGTAGCATGATAGAAGGTAAGGTGCGCTGTGGTGCGTGTCTGTTCGATTTTTCGGTGTTGGGAACTCTTACAGAGAAGTCCAGTGATCTCGTTCAGATGCGACCACAGTCGCCGAGCCAGGGGGGTCGTTTACCCATGAAGTGTAAGAACAAAAGGGGGTTGTTGGCACCAGTTCCTCACCGGTCCTCTTAGGGGTTTTAGCAATGAGATTTCTTCTGTTTCGACAGAAGATTTCTCATTGGGGGGTATTGTAATGGGGCTAATTTTGAACAGTATATTTTTTATTTTCAAGTTATCAATTATTGGGGACGGATCGGTTTGGACACCCTTTACGGTAACTCAGACATGTTTGTTTGGACACCCTGTATACAATCATGTACCGGGTCGTGCCTGGCGCACAAAGATAACAGCGTTGGAATGTCAGCCTATGCGCACATGCGTGTATCCTCCGTTGGGGAGAAGTAACAAAAACTTTGTAAATAACGCTCAACTACAATGGAATGTGGCGGTGAGTGTGCGCACGTGTGCCGCTATCTGTACTCTCGACACCAAAGTCGATCACCGGAACCAGCCATCTAAGAGCCGCAGCCAATCACAGCGCGAGCTGACGGAAATGTTTTTTGGACCAACGCACCTGTAGCGTCACTAGTCGACGAAATAACCCGTTCCCGGCCGGGGCATGGTCCGCAGTTCGCGAACCTTAAATTTTGTATTTTAACATCTTCTGAAGTGTAACAGTAAGTTTGAAGAGAAACAGTTAAATCCGACAGTTTAAACGAAGTTAGCAGAGTGAACAGCAAAAGTGAAAAATGTGACAAATAAACAGAACATTCATACACATGCGAGATGCCGCACGTGGTCATCAGAAGGACGCTGGTTAAGTAGTCGACTCAAATCTAAATTCAATTAATTTTCAAATTTATAAAAAAGCGCTAAATCTAAATTATGGGGAATTTTACAGTATGAGAGGGAGGGAGTGAGCATATACTGGGTCGTTCTTTGAGTAGAAAATAAGTTAGTCGTAAGTATATATGTATATTCAGTAATCAATAAATCTTGATAGCATGGCTAGGTGAATCTAATATTGTTCGGAGGGTTATTTGTAGAAAAAGCATAACTACAGTAGAAATCATAATTTGACGTAGTTTCACAATTCCGCCATAAGGCGTATTTTAGTAAATTTAAACCGGAAGGTAAACAGAAAAATTGTCATGCTATATAAATAAAATACCATTTTATTTATGTTCGTAAAATACGTGTGTGTCATTGCATTACCTGTTGTTTTTCTCTGCCTAAGTACATCAGACGACACCCTGGTTTATTCGCGATGAAGGTAAGTGGGACAAATTTGAATATTTTGATTTAAAAAGCAAGTAGAGTTTCAGTCATATAAATGGGTTTATAAACTTTAATATTTATTTTTAAACTCGTACTGCTTTATCTTCCGAATTAACTTTACTCAAATAATAATATAACAGTGCGTTAACTGTACACAAAATTTCTTAAAAATTCTAAAATAAGAAAACGGTTAACAACAAATTCAGTTTTTTGTTCTTTTGTTCTGTTATTAGATCATACACACACGTGCACACACGCACATCTTTTGTCCTCTTTGCCCCACTTACATGTACTTGATATACATTACATACATTCTTACAAGCAATACGATTTTGATTACATAACAGTGCATGTGGTGACCTAAATTAATCTGTTCCACTACCACCCACCTAACCTGCCCAACCTATCCTATCGTATACACTGAGGCTAGTACATATAACACATTATATTTCATTAATACCATAGAAAAACATTATTATACCATAATATGAAACTTAAAACAGACATATTTTGTACAATTTGCTTAACATGTAACAATGGATACCAAACCAGAAACGTTTATTGACAGATGTTTAACAGAAATAAATATGTTTATTAAACTTGAAGAACTATAGTAGAAAAAGCCCGAAAAAACTTGGTAAATCCATCATCTGGGAAAAGGTACTGTTCACAGAATACACATGCACATAAAGACAACTAAAATCGACGTCTAATATAAAGGCACTGTCACCAAAACAAAAAAGAAAAAAGTCACCTAGCAATTCTTCTTCATCTTCATCTTTTTAAAAAAATATTGCTGTGTGTACGTTTGAGGAATCTCGACAGAGGTTGGGATTGATTGTTCCATATTATTCATTTATCGCTAAGGGAAAATTATCTTATTTTGAGGTTGCATGACCCAATACGTCTAAATCTGGTGGAGGGTGAAATCAAAATGTCTTTGATGAGGTAAACTTGGAATTAACTTGGATGAGATGAACTTCAGATATTTATGTATTGGAAATCTAGTTTGTGCTGTACAGATAATGATACTTTAGGTGGTATATGATGTTTCATAACATAACAAAATATACACTATTTTGTTTCTATACCATACCATACAATATTTTTTCTAGTTACTGACATGTTGAAAACGTGTGAATCTGACATCTGAAGGAATTGCTTTATGCCATTGTCCTCTTCAACAGTTTTAGTTTAACCAGATTCTGTTTGGAGTTGAGAACGTGTATGTGTATTCTGAAAGCAATGTTTCAGTGACTCGATGATGGATTTTGTAAGGTTATGAGCTTTACCTAATTGTCAACATATAATTATGGTCAGCACCTCTTAAAAAGTATCAATATAATATTCAAGTCTATATTACAAATTATCTTACACTACAATAAATTATTACTTAATTCAGAGTTCATTATTTACATTATTATTTACATAAATAATTTACTTATATTATTCTAATTTACTTAATTTTGCAATGCATTATTTCAAATGGCTGTTAACAAATCAGGTAGCTTTTGTCCAATCCGAGTATAAGGTATCATTTCATAGCATTTATCAGCAAAATTACAAAAAATTTCACTACTGGAGAAGTACATTTACCAAAATTATTGTGCTGATATATTCAGTGTTCACAAATGCACAGGACTGCTTTCGAGTATTGATATTTCTGTTGTGGTATTTGTTTTGTTTTCAGCCTTCTTATATATCTAATAGCTACGGCACATTCAAACAAAACACGCACATAATGAATCATTTGATGTTCAAATATGGTACACTGTTAAGAAGACCAAACGTTTTGTTTCAGCTGCAGAAACCTACGTGTCTGGCCTTTTAAACAACAGACTATGGCTCAACAGTTCCCAATAAATTTAGCGTCAACAGAATTGACAGTGTACGTGACGTTACGCTAAGAAAGAAAGCAGATATTTTGATAACCAAAAATTGAATACAGACAACCTCCATTAACCGAAACACTTTTAACCAAAATATCATGTAACCAAAACGGCAAAAAAAGTTTTTTACCTTGAAAGTTTGTTTTCCGGATAAAACACGAAAACTAATGTATTAAACATTGTTTCTAAAGTGTGATTTGTCTGTTCAAAATAGGTTTCCTTAGTTTGAGATAGAAAAAGCAAGCATAGAGCATCACCCGTCAAGGTCAGCCACCTCGTGGATCCCTTTTACAAAAGGGGTGAGTAACGAGCATGCGCAGACTGTGACCTTGACCGCTTGCTGCCTATTGTGTGGTCACATGTCTTCCAATCTGTGAAGTCAGGTTGTTCTGGCACTTTCGGTAGTTCACATTGTCCACTCAGTAATGGTCCATGTTGTGTGTTCTGGCTTGTGTGATATCTTGTATGAACTGAGTTTTATAAACTGTGCGTCATGTCAAAAAAGCAGAAACGGGTCATGATAACAGTTGAAGAAACACTGGAGGTAATTAAAGAATTAAAAATGGCAAAATTTTGCGAACTATGGCAGCCGATTTTGGTATTGATATTTCTACTGTTTCTGATTGGGTTAGATGAAAAATAAGTTTGAAGAGCATGCTTCGAAGATGCCAAACAAAGAAAGACGTGTCAAAACAAGAAAGTAAATGAGGCCGTGCAACAAAGTTTTTATGGTTCTTGCAACAAAAGGATGATGAAGACGATGACATAGCAGAGAGCCATGTCACTGCTGAGAAGATCTTCAATGCTTTAGAGGTAAGAGTTTTTATTTTGGGTTAGGGCATTAAATTAAGCTATATGAAATACGCGTTTTTCTCTTGGAGTTTTATTCATATTTTCAGATAGTGTTATGGTTCATCGAACGATCTGAAGAATCAAAGTTCTCTGACGTTCTGCTAATGAAGTGAAGGCGAGGTATTGCTGCAAGAAAGCGACGTGAAAAGAAAAAGCTAAGGAAAACAGAAGATTAAAAAAAAAAATCATAAAACTAGTATTAAAAAATGACTTTATGTAAATAGTTTGATTTTTATTAAAATCTTTTGGTAATATTATATTGCCTCCAGTTATATTACCTCAAACTAAAAAATGACATCTTATTATAATCCAAAATTTGGGTTATCCGAAACCCTGAATGTACATGTCAAAATTATATTATATGTGAAGCTATTGGTTCTGTGATTTTTATGAAATAATATTAATGAAAATAAATTACTAGTCAATCTAAAATTGGCACTCCAGTGCTAATGCTCTCCCCCCAAATACACAATGATAACATAATCATATACAAAAATATATATTAATAGTACACGAAAAACATGCGGCAACATACTGTACATTGTAGTAACTGAACATTCCAAATCAGCAAAATATGACCTCTAGCACAAGTCACAACACATATAAATAACAAGTAAATTATTATAAATATTATCTGTTAATATTAATATAACAGTAACATAATGGACAAATATTACACAACATTTTCTACATTGTAGACATTTTTACACACTTCCTGTACATGTGCTTGGCCTATGCAACTAGCAATATTTTTACAATTCAACCATGGTGTGTGTGTGTGTGTGTGTGTTTTGTTTTAAAGAATATGCCTTACAAATTAAAACTATTTCTTATGGTCATAAATTGGTCAAAGTAACTGAAAACCCCCACAAATACCCATATTGGAAGTAACTGTCTGGTGTTAGTTCATTATATTTGTATAATATAATAAAGGCCAGGATAACTTAATTTGTAACTGCTATGATTCTGAACCCACTGTCAGACTTTTTAAAATGCTGACAGCATAATTTTCATGATCTTCCACTTTGAACAATGATGGATTTTTCACCAATAAATTCTGTTTTACTAAGAAAAGATGAGTGGTTGATTACCCTTAAGCAATGCTTTTGACAACTGTTTCATACATTAATTATAAATACAAATCAATCTGTGTTACTGACTTGAAAACTGAACAACACTTGTCAAATAAATCAAAATACATTCATACAAGCACACAAATCTAAAACATTTTGTAATTTTTATGCTGTTTAACAAAGGAGAAAAGAAAAATAAACATGCAGAACGACACTGTAAATACACACAAATATGTTTTCAGCCATGCATGTTTCTGTTACCTCACTTTCTTCTGCATAACTTTCTAGTTTAGAGCTTTCAGATTTTTTCTGTAAACAGTAAATGTGTGCTGTTATGATAAATGCTGTGACGGTTCAGCTGATGTATACATCAAATACACACTGACATTATGTATACGCTCAACTACTACTATGTTGTGAATTGTTCCATGTCAAAATGTTGCCATTATAATGCCCCCCATCCAATCAGTAATGTCACAATCCAAAATGTGACATTCAATCATTGCTGGTACAGCTACACCAACACTTTTTTTGTTTACTGTCAATTTCAGAGGTCAGGAGTACCAAGAAGTGTTACAAATATTGAACTCATTAGTTTACACAGAACACGAGCAATCGATTATATATTAGGAATGCAGGGGACTTCCTCCTGCATGGTTATGTGTCATTTGCAGTAAACGAAATTTAAATTTATAATCCACAATAAAAAAAAATAATTTTTCCTTCAATATTAAGCTTGAAAATTATAATAGGAAAAGCCAGCAAACGTATTGCATTCATTGTTTTTCAAAACACACAAAACAAAATCTGGTTTGAAATGTTTCATTGTTACAAACACTTCTAGGATGGTAAAGAAGTGATGACTGAAAAACTAGAGTAAAAGAAAACAGTGCTTACTCTGCTTACTTGAAAACAGTGAATGCAGTGCCAAGTTTGCCAGCTTTCCCCCAACATATGTGCTTCTAACTTTTCAACATTACATCAATATTATAAATGAGAAACACATTATGTTTTGTTGAGTTTATGATACAGTTAATGAAGAACCAAGTGCACAAACCGTGAAAAGTGTACTGATATTTTTTCACCTATCCTGTGCGTACCACTCAACTTGTGAATCAACAGAAACTGGCAGAGTGGGTAAAACTGCTTCTTTTTTTAACGATACTACTGAACACTCAAAACACCTGTTATCTTTTCCATTAATGGGATGACGTTTTGGATGAAGAGTTACTGATGGCAACATTTTATAACAGGAATACTCTTACAGCAACACTTCACTGTGCATCACACAACAAATAAATCTATTAACATGTCACTATAACCTGGTGTGGGTTTCTTCTGTAATCACTTTTATCATGGGTAGAAGTTATGATACTTCTTTCATCTACTGTTACTTTCTAGAATTTATTTCATACACTTATACTAATCTGAATGTTTGCTTTTCACTCAGACTGCACACAACATAAAGACATACAGGAAAAATTGTATTCAATTAATTGCATACAGTATATCAGCATATGATTTTATTATTACGTTTTGTTTTTACAGCGTGATGGCTTACTTATTACTTTTTCAAGTTACAGTAGAGCGTCGATAATTTGGACTAACTGGTGTCTGACTCAGTCCAGGTTATCAGTTTGTCCTGATTTTTGAACATACACAAAAAATCACCACTTAAAGTATAAGGATAGAAGGGGTACTTGCGAAAACTTAGCTGAGGTTAGAAACATCATTTTCGCTATATTTATTCCAAACATTATGGAAATATTGTATAAAATATTTTTTGAATCACAAATTCTGAAGAAATTTAATTATGCAAATCAGAACTACGAAAAAAGTCACTAATTTCTTTTTAACAAGGCTTGAGGTCAGGTCTCTGTACTTGGAGGCCAGGTCTCTGAGTTTCTTTAGTAACAAAAGTTGGCTAGTAGAACATTTGGGATGGTTTTCCAGCCAAGACATTGCAGTTTCCAATGTGTTGAATGCATCGGCGTGTGAAAGTCTGGCAGATGCCTCATCAGCAATGTCTTCACTTTTGTTGTTTAGGTTATCGTCAGGGAGCTCAACCTCAGTTACAGTGTTAGTTATTTCATCATCATTTCCAAATTTGATATGCATGGTCATTTTTATCACTTTCTAACCATTTGCTTAAATCATTTTCATTGCAGTCTTTGAAACCTGGCATTAACTTTAATAATGATGTAACTTCATCTACATTTTCTTCCATCCCTTCGTTTTCAGCTGGATTTTCTTCTATCTGATCTTCTTCAATAGGGCATAGCTTTTTCCATTCATTTTGCAAATTGTCTTTTGCAACATGTAACTGCAGTCCTTCAGATTCGATGTTTTAGCAAAAGCAACAACACTTTCTTCGTCTTGTTCAGTTAGCATCAGACGACTCAATACCTGATTTCTACATATTTTCTTCGTTTTTTCTATCATTGTACCTTAAAATCTTTGTTGATATTATTTATTTTGCTAAGAGAAGGACGTGTTGGGGCGTTATCGATTAGAAGGAGCACTTTCCTGTTTTTCCTTCCCTTTGTCGATGTTTCTTATCACTATGAATTCATTGATATACCAGACTGGGAAAATTTCGGCAGTCATCCAGGAATTTCTCTGCAACTTGTAAGAGGCAGCATACATATTTGAAGCAACAACGTTGTCTACTTTTTCTGATCACCATTAATCGGAAGGAATGCGAGCCACTCGCATTACCACACACCATAACGGTTACTCTACCCAGGCTTTAAAGCCTGGAGTGAAACTTTCTTGTTACGAAGCTAGAGACTTTCGAGGTAGAGAATGGCAGCTGACACCAGTTTCATCATTGTAAACATCATCCCTCGAGTACTCCTGTTCATTAACAATACTAATAAACATACTTTTAAATTTCTGATCAGAGTTAACATCTCCAGATAAAACTTCTCCTTGGAATTTCTAGCTCCCTTATGCCATGCCATAACTTGAAATTCTTAAGCCATCTGGAGCTAGCCTTAAAATCTGTGGTCCACCTAATTTATCACTAAATTCTAAGGCTTTCTCACAGATCAGTGGACCTGATATAGGCTCATCTGGCATGGTATAGGCTGATATAGGCTCCATCTTTGTGTAAACCAAATAAACACCGCATCTTCTAATGCGGTATTATTGGCCCTTCGTAATGTTTTCCTTCTTTTCAATCCATCTTCAGAGTTCATCTTGGAAGCATACTGCAGTATGCTGTCTTTTTTCATTTTTATATCATTTATAGCAAATGTCCCACATCATACATTTTTGTAAGAGATGCACCACTTTCACCTTCCGAAAGTTTGTTTAAATTTGTAATTCTGTTTCGATACTTTATTTCGATTCGGTAACTCAAATAAGAAATCACAAACACAAATAAACTATGAACAAGCACAACTCATGACAATTCCGTTCACCCAAACAAACTGAACATTACTGTTGTTAGGCACTATGTGCTACGCTGATTGGGTCAGGAGTGGGGTTGCTATTGTCATCCCCACCACTCCCACATTCATCTACTATAATGCTGCACAGAGGCTCGGCTCAAAGAATTCAGTAATTTGAACAAACTTGCGCAAAACGTTCCCATCTATTCGAATCTTGATTTTGATACCACTGCTGACGAATCGAATGTTCCTGTGGGCGAGGTTCAGATTTTTGAATAAATGCTATTGTCCATTTCTAAACTTAAACAACAAAGCATTTTCGTTATACAACTGCTACACTTGCACATTTCATTAGTTAATGCACAGCTTTATCAAGAATTTGACAATAAGCTTTACCCAGATTAGTTAAAGCAAAGAAAAAAAAGAATGGAAACGAATGTGAGCAACTATACTAAACATACAAGCATAAAATACTAATAATTTATAATTATATTCAATACTGTGACAGGTCACTCTTTTAAAGCGAAAACAGATACATCACAGTGTAAGTGTAACTTGAATTCTACCTTAACATATATTTTACTAGCAATAACATTACTAAAATTGAAGGTATGTTTACCTTTCTTGGAGGAGGAACGGGGTTTAGTTGAGCAGACGAAATGGTAGACTCGAGATCAGAGGTGATAGAAGATATACTTTCCGTTGATTGGCCATTAGAGAGCCGAGATGGTGGGAGGGAAATTGGTGCAGGAGGAGGTGGTCCACGAGGCCTCTGAACACTACCACCTGTTAAATCAATCATCAATCGTGTTTTCACTGTTTTCCAAATGGCATGATACAGTATCAACAGGTACCATTTTACTATTAAATTTAACAGATTCACCACATGCAGCTTCAGCAAACTGTATGTACAAAACAAACCGCACTTAGCATGTAAACACATTATGTCCACTACAACAATGGCATATAAAATGCTGCTTTTAGCCATAAAAATACAGTACATATTAAATGGAGTACTACATTAATTTATGGTAACTAAAATACCAAAAAATGAGTACTATAATGTTTCTTGTACTATGAAAAGAAAACTAAGAAAATTTGGAATAAGGTGTTGTAAAGGAACATGTCCTAAAATATCATCCAGATTTTAGTTATCACATAAGTGAACCACAAATTTTTTTGTTCTGTTAGCAAAATTGAATCAGTCATTTGAAAAAGGCCACATTGCAGGAGATTTTTCAGGAGGAAAAACTATTCTGTGGAAAATATAATTCAATAAAATAGTAACTAATGCTATTATTCTGGTCAACTACTTCTTTAGAATACTAATATGACTGATGATACTGCACATTAAAATAATCCTTAATATTTTAAAAACATAAATAGGAATCACAGATATGGCTTTTTCTAGTGGAACAGTACACCTCTAAAATATACTATTTCTTTTACAAGAGTGTGGCTTGGAGCTATGTCTTGCTAGGCAATGGGAAAATTATAAAAATAAAAAAAGGTCATTTTGTAACTAGAAATTTAGTAATTATTTACTTAAAAAACACAAGTTTTAGCAGAAATACATAAATAATTACTGAAATATTGTTACTGTTCGAAAAAATAAAAAGAAGGAACGAAACCCTGATTATTACTCTTTTCTTTTCGACTTACCTCTAAAAAGTCAGAAGAGTCCCAAAGTCCCAAGGTCGCCACCACATTTTTTGAAGGAAATGTGGAAACCATTTCACTTTCCCGAAGAAAACAATTTTGACAAATAATTAAACAAAAACTCTCTTACATAAAAAATTCCAGGGCCGTTTAGGCGAACTTACTGACACAGAGAATAGTTTTCGGGTAGAGTGCGTAATTAACTAAGCTAACACATTATAATGAGAAATCTGATTTTATTCTACTAAAACATAATGTATCTTTTTTTAATGTTAAAAAAAATATAATTCAAAACAAAATAAATCAAAAGAAAATCTTCAATGGCAAATCAGTACTTTTTTTAAGCGCTTACTAAATCCTTTGTTCTTTCACTCACTATTGAGATCTCATATTCTGTTTGATATTATTTCTTTACTCACATAAAAGTAATTTTATTTAAAAAAATGAATTTTCTACATTTGTGGGAAACTGGTTATGTCCTTATTTTGCACTTATCTCTTCCGACAGGGAGTCTCCTGCTTGTTGCACAATAAGTCGTAATTCGCTTTCCTGACTTAAAATCACAATAATAATGTTCTGAAAGTTCAAATTTATGTTTACATTTTGTTTTGATTGAATTCCCACCATTTTCCAAAACTTTTTTTTAATAAAAACTTGGTAGGCCTACCGTAACTCTGCCTGGCCTACCTTGATTGTCCACACGCACTGCAAACTACATCTGTACTGTTCGACAGCTGGCTGGATACTGAGGTGCTTCGCTTTCGTTTCTGCGCCACGATTCAGTCCAAATACGCACTTGAAACCAGTTTATTCCAGTCGCCTCCACCCGTCCCTCCTTTGGATTGATGTCACTTGTTTTTCAGTCGACCATCACGACGCCGTATTGCCGGCCACTCCTAAACTCTGACTTACTTCGTCTTTGTCAACAAAATGCTTTTTGTGTGATTCACTGGCCAAAAATAGAATTCTGGCCAGAAATAGAACATAACGTACCATTACAATATTTCAAGAAGCTTTTTCAGGTGGCTGAATGTTGCCATTTCTATCTAGGTCATGTGGATAAGTTCATTATACATATTTGTATTTTCATGCATGTATTGTATTAGTTTCTTTATAACTGTGATTTTCTTAGAACTAATATGAAACAAACTACTCTCAGCATTAGTATACACATCACTTGTAATTGAGAAGTTGGGTTTGCATTACTTCACACAGTGCAGTTGTATGCCATAAGTAAACATGATTGACTTGTTTTATATTAAAGTTCCATATACTATTACGGATATGTGAAAGGATATTTTCTCAACCCTAGGAATCTAGTAATGTTAGCACAAAACACATTTGACCCTGCACACAGAGAAGCTGTTAAGACAAGTAATGTAGCAACAAACAAGAAATTATTCCAGAGAAGGATTAGAAATGAAGTATAGGACTGTCGGGCAAGAAGGAAGACCAAAAGGTTGATAAGTTGAAGAAAAGGATTGCAATTCAAAAGAGACACTGAGGATAATGAAAGTCTAAGAGAAACAGTAATGAGACATGAAAGTTTTATAGAGGTGAAAAAAGAGGTTTTAAAGAGGAAATTACAGAAAACAGGATATACACAAAGTGCCACTCCTTGAGATAAAAGAAGGAACACACTAATCAAGATTAAAATGACGTTGTTATAGGAAAAATATTTCACAGATCTCTTATCGAATAGGAGTGTAGAGATTGAAGAAAGGTGCATTGTAGATGATGGGCAAATTGGAGAGGATGAAGGTGGGGGGAGGGGAGAGGAGGAGGAGGAGGAGGAGGAAGTTCATTTATTGGTCCTGTAAATGAGGATACTTTATGGTATACCTTATCGTATCATAATGATAAGTATAGATTTATTATGTTAATCATAACTTCACACAAATCATTAAGTGGCATTAAAATGATGAAACAATTTCTGAAAGCTTACTTATGCAAGGAAATAGTTTAACAACATGTTAAAAAGTGAATTACTTAAAATCTTTAATTAAAAGAGATTTACATAAATACGTTACTTGAATTAATATACATACAAGGCTAAGTAAGAAGACAATGAACTTTTAAATTAATTATCTTGTTGATCCATCTTCTTCGTTCACTTTATAAAATATTATTATTATTATATATATATATATATATAAACTTTCACAATATGAACTTACTTTCTTTATCACTTTCCCAAACGTTTCGAGGTGATGTGCCTCTTCCTCAGTGGGAGTAAATACTGAATGTCATTTAACAGAATAATGGTTATGGGCTTAGGTGTGTGTGGTGGGAGTTGATGGTGGGAGGGAATTGGCGCTGAGGTTCAAATTGTGTGTTTGGATCAGTGTATCGAATAGTGTATGTGATCTATAATATAATTGTTCATTTAATATGTTGTTAGGTTGTAGTGCGTGATATCTGTATATTTCAAATTGTTCAGCTGCGTTTAGTTTTCTACTTTTAGGTAAATAGTGTAATATTTTCATGTTGTGTTCTATGTTTGTGTAACTGTGGTTTTCGTTTTGTAAATGTGTGGCAAATGTGGAATGTATGTAGTTTGTGGTGAGGGCTTTTAAATGTTCTGAAAATCTGGAGGAAAAAGATCTTCTCGTCTGGCCGATGTAGAATTGGTGACAATCATTACAATTTAATTTATAAACCCGTTTTTTTGTATGTGTCTGTGTCTTTGTTAGTATTATTTATGTGTTTCCTAATGGTGTTGTTGGTTCTGTAGGCTACTTTATAATTATGTTTCCTAAATGTGTTAGCAATTTTGTGCGTATTGGAATTGTAGTATGTAAGTGTTATGTATTTACTGGGTTGTGTGCTGTTGGTCTGATGTGTTTTACTTTTTGTGTTTAGGATACGTTTGTGTAGTTTATTTATTAATTCGGGGTTGTATCCGTTTTTGACTGCTATATATTTGATTGTGTTTAATTCTTCTTGGTAGTCATGTGTGTTTAGGGGTATTGAAGTGAGCCTATCGAGCATGTAGGTGAAAGCTGCATGTTTGTGTTGAGTTGGGTGGTTGGATGAGTTATGTATGACCATGTCTGATGTGGTGGGTTTCCTGTATATTTTGTATGTGTGTGTGTTGTTTGTTTTGGTGATTGTAAGATCTAAGAAGTTGATGCTATTATTTAGTTCTATTTCAAGCGTGAATTTTAAATATGGTGTATAGTGTTAATGTATTTGTGGAAATTTTCTATTTGTCTTCTGTTCCCGTTGTAGAGGAGTAAAATGTCATCAACCTGTCCTGTTCTATGGTGTGTATAAATATTTCGGCTAGTATACCTGATATAGGGGAGCCCAATTTAGATCTAGTTAATAAAACTCAACATGTCCACATTCCACACTAGCATCATTCGACATAACAAACCTATACACCAATGTTCCCATAAAAGAAACCATAACTACATTAGAACAATTACTAAAAATAAATAACACACCTGAAACACACATAAAAGAGATCATCCATCTAACAAAAATTATCACTGATCAAAATTATTTCGCACACAATAACATGTTTTACACTCAAACAGATGGACTACCCATGGGCTCCTCTATATTAGGTATACTAGCCGAAATATTTATACACACCATAGAACAGGAACACATACTGAACAATAACAAATACACCGATAAAATAATATATTGGCACAGGTACGTTGATGACATTTTACTCCTCTACAACGGCAACAAAAGACAAATAGAAAATTTCCACAAATATATTAACACTATACACCATAAATTAAAATTCACGCTTGAAATAGAACTAAATAATAGCATCAACTTCTTAGACCTTACAATCACCAAAACAAACAACACACACACATACAAAATATACAGGAAACCCACCACATCAGACATGGTCATACATAACTCATCCAACCACCCAACTCAACACAAACATGCAGCTTTCAACTACTGTAACGGTACAGAATTGTGTGCTACCATAGTTTCAATTTAAATCAAAAATTTTAACTGTCAGTATTCACCTGTGAGGTGCCCCTTGTACCCAGCAACATACAGTGTTATCATAAACTGCTGATGTCAGGACTGCCCAGCCCAGACATATTACGCAACAGCTCTCCAGCAGTCTTTGTGTGTGAATCACAGTAAGCAGTGTGACTCTAGTATTAGCATCAGACAGTGGCAGCAGATGGTAGTCTGCTAGTGCATTAATAAGTTAACCGGTGGCCTCGGGTGTGTAAGATAGGCCTAAAGTAAAATATCGGTATGGAGAACCATACATGACTTCCATATTCTAAGATTTATATTTAAATCTTAATATCGCCTGCCAAGCGCGATATATTTTCTTTTATACATGATTTACATTAAAATGAAAAAATTATAATTTTATTGCCTGGCAACAAAATTATTTTATTTTTAACAATTACCATTGTTTCAAAAAGTTTAAATAAATTTTCAAGTAATTTACTCTTGTTAAAACGTAAAAAGTTGCAGGTAAACTACCCCTTCCCCTTAACCGATCTTCACCAAAATCGAAAGTCATTGAGACCTCCACAATTCAGGGACGTATGCAAAAAATTATTTGATTCTGTTTGAATTTGCGGCTGTTATCGTTTGCCATAGAAAATACGCTTGATAAAAAAACGTTGCAGGTAAACTACCCCTTTCCCTCAACCGATCTTCACCAAAAACAATAGGTCTTGAGAACTCTACAATTTAGGGCTGTATGCAAATAATCTTTTGATTCTGTTTGAATTTGCGGCTGTTATCGTTTGCCATAGGAAATACCCTTGTTAAAACATAAAACGTTACAGGTAAACTACCCCTTTCCCTTAACCGATCTTCACCAAAAACAATAGGTCTTGAGTACTCTACAAATCAGGGCTATATGCAAAACATTATTTGATTCTGTTTGAATTTGCGGCTGTTATCGTTTGCCATAGAAAATACCCTTGTTAAGAAAACGTTGCTGGTAAACTACCCCTTTCCCTCAACCGAACTTCACCAAAAACAATAGGTCTTGAGAACTCTACAATTTAGGGCTGTATGCAAATAATCTTTTGATTCTGTTTGAATTTGCGGCTGTTATCGTTTGCCATAGGAAATACCCTTGTTAAAACAAAACGTTACAGGTAAACTACCCCTTTCCCTTAACCGATCTTCACCAAAATCAACAGATCTTGAGAACTCTACAATTCAGGGCTGTATGCGAAACATTATTTGATTCTGTTTGAATTTGCGGCTGTTATCGTTTGCCAAACAAACAAAATTACCCTTGCTAAAAAAAAACCGTTGCAGGTAAACTACCCCTTTCCCTCAACCGATCTTCACCAAAAACAATAGGTCGCGAGTACTCTGTAAATCAGGGCTGCATGCAAAAAATTATTTGATTCTGTTTGAATTTGCGGCAGTTATCGTTTGCCATAGAAAAAAAATCTACAGACAGACAGACACACACACAGACACTTTTCGGAAAACGACTTTTTTTCATGTTTTGAGTGTAGTAGAATCAGAATCTGCAATAATCTCGAACACGATTTTTTTTGCCATCACCATACTTCCATTCCTTAAGGAATATGGAAGTAAAACGGCCTATTTAATAAAACATGTAAAAAGTGTACAAACAATATAGCCCGGCCAGAAAATTAACCATCCAAGTGCTCGAGCAAAGTTATGTCGGACGACTTTATATTACCACATGTGGAGATATTAAATCAAATCAGTGAAAATTTAATTAAAAACATAGTAATTTCATTATAAACAGTTGCGTGAGTGCGCTCGAACCAAGAAAGCGGTCAACACGAGACAGTGCAACAAACCATATGGACACACACGGTGGACGGGTAACTAACAACCCTGAATATACATATTTAAATCAGTTTAAAAGGAATGATGATAGCTTATTTTAAAAGAAAAAGTTTACATCGAGATCTCTAAGGGAAAGGGGCTTTTATAAAAGAAAATAGCAAGAGGAAAAGAGATAAATACGTACTGATGCATTTAAAAATAAACAATTTGTCATAGGTTAGAAGTAAGAAAGATTTCATTTGTTAATCTGTTTGATTTCATGTTATTCGTTACCAATTCAATGCATTACTAATACAAAATAATATACCAGTATTTTATTGTTATCAAAGTAAGACGAAATAATTAATTTGTTTAATAAACCAGAAGTAATTTGTTTAAATATAAACTGTGTTATTGTATTTTTACTGTCCTTCCCAAATAACCCATCTGCAGCTGTTTTCGTCTGTAGGACTCTGGAGAAGGCACCCAAAGGTAAGAGTTTGTTTAATTCGAACAACATATTGAAGTCCTAAATTTGAAGTAATTTATATTGTTTCATTGGCGCCTGAACAGGGACGGCGAGTGTAATTGTTTATTACATTCGCCAGACCTAATTAAGCTGCAGAACGGGTTATTTGGAAGTGAGGGCATGGTTAGAAACATTTTAGATCGTAACTAGAAAGTAAAATTGATAAATTTTAATAACTGTGTATGCAATCGATAATCATTTAATTAAAAAATAATTTCATAATGGAGAACACAGAGAATAAAATAAATGAGATTGACGTAATTGTCGGCAATAAAGCCGAAAATAAACCGATGTTCCAAAGTAAAGAAAATGTGTCAACTGAGTCGGCTAATAAAGGCGACTCAGGAATCCAAACGAGTGAAAGATGTCATCATCTTTCAACATCAATCAACACCTATTTCAGTTAATCAAAATAAGAAGTCCGATGATGACAATATGTTAACACGGTTATATAGTATGATGTGTAGCAATTTTAGTGAACTAAGAGGGGACATGAATGAATTGAAAGAATAAAATAAAGAAGTCAAGAATGATTTCGAGAAAATAAATTATCGTTTTGATAGTAATGACAAAAAATTTAACGAAATCAAGGGGGAAATAAATGAAATAAATGTTAAGTTAATACAACAGTTAGATAAGCTTGGTAGAAATATTGAAAATAAGAAGGTAAGTAACAGTGGTAATATGACAAAAAATAGTGAAGAAATTAATAACAAGGTGAGTAATACCGATGATTATAATGATGTGTTAACAAGTGATAACAATGATATTAAAAATGGTGATGTAACTGAAAATGGGGTATCAAGAAGTGATACAGTAGATAATAGGAGTGATAATGAGAGTAGAATGAGAGTTGAGGTTGATCAGGGATTGCTAGTTAGTGTTTATGATTTAGAAAGGGAGTACAGTATTCCCTCGCCAACCGCGGGGGTTAGGTTCCTACAAAACATCGCGGTTAGTGAATCCGCGGTTGGTGAAGTTAACTTTATATGGGAAAAGTAAGGTTAGGGGAATCTGAAACAAAGCCAGAAATATAAAATACTGTACAACTCTTAATTATACGAGGTGTGTTCATAAAAAGACCAAACGTTTTGAGTAAAACATCAACCCGCACAAACGACGCGCCAGGACTTTGCGCGCACTTAGCGATAGTTTTTGACAACAAACTGCCACTTATTGTGTTCCGCTATTAGCAGTAGTCTTTGAGGTATATCACATTGAGTGATATACCGCTGCACACGCTGGCCGGCGGATTAGTGACAAAGCGATTAAGAAAGACCGCGAGAACAACGTGTGCATATGAAATTTTGCAGCAAAACTAGGTTAAAACTTTTCTGAGACATTCTGGTTTTCAATTAAGCATACGCGGAAGCCTGCATGAGGCGAACGATTAGTTTAAGAATTTTTAAAGAGGGAAAAACAATGGTTGGTGCAGATCAAAGCGATATCGAAGATCATGGGAAGAGAGCTCATGATGTGGTAATTGCAAATCATTGTTTAAATGCGGATACTTTCTGACAGAATCCATTTAAGATCGTAAAATTAAATTTTGATAGAAAAATTTAAATGTATCGTATCACTGAAAAATTCTTACTGTGTTTGTTGACGATGATCAGAAAGAGACCCCGTTTTGAAATCGGTAACAACTGCGTACCAATGCAAATGGTAATGAAATCTTTGGAACACAATGGAAATAGCTCTGTAAAGATTTTACATTATTGTTCTTATAGTTGACTCATTGACAGCCATTAACCTGGCCACAGATGCAGCGCTCTCGTCGCGCCCTAACCTGTTCAAAACATCGAGCTTTTTCTCCAGCGAAAGTACATTCCTAGCCCTTTTGGCTAGCTTATCACCGCCAATTATGTTTTCCGAACGTTTGGAACACATTATGACGAAAGGATAGTTTATAAAAGAGTAAATTAACACTTAGATAATAAGAACAACGCACACTAAAAACTAAAGAACACGCAATACGTCATGGCAGAAGAGCAACGCGCGACTGACTGACTTCAATACGATTTGAAGGGATATGTGTGCACGAAGCGCTGCCTAGCGGATGCTGCTACAAACCGCGTATAAGCGAATTTCAGCCCCGCGGTTGGAAACTACTGCGCATTTATAAAACCGCGTATAAATGAATTCCGCGGTTGGAGAACCCGCGGTTGGCGAGGGATTACTGTATAGAGATAGTTTAAATGTAGAGTATGAACAGAGGGCAAATTTTTCTTGTGGTATAGGTGAAGGAAAGGCTTCACAAGTGTTGCTGGAGGACAAGAGTTCCTCGATAGTTTTTGTAGAAGACAAAAGGTCTTCAAAATGTCAAATAAGTTGTTTGTGTTTATCTGGTAGGGCCAGATGGTGTTTAAATAATAAAGTGGTGTTGCCCTCTGTGTGGAGTGAGAATATGAAATGGTGTGATATTGAAAGTGATAATAAAGAAAGAGAGAGAGTGATTGAGTTGTTCAGATTAAGTAGAGATTATGAAGGTTTAGTAGTGGGAATACATATGGAAAGAAATGATTATATTAAAAATTATAGAGACTTACCTTGTTTAATAAACAATGATTACATTGATGATAATAATATACACTTGCCTGTAGTGAGGGTCAGGTTATTAGTAACAGCTGACGTCTATAGTGATAAAAATTTCAATGATGTAATTGTAACAATAAATACTGACGGAGACTGGACAAATAATACTAATGTAGACATGATTTATGATAAAATTATAATGGTGGGTAACCCTATGTATTATTATTATGGTACAATGGAAAAAATAAATTTTTATGGTTATTGTACAAAAGTTAGCCATATGATGTGTATAAATGAAATTGAAAAATGTTAGATGAAAATAAGACTAATTTTCGACGACGGGGGCTAGACAAATCATGAATGAACATTTAATTATGTGAGTTAATGATAATTACTTGGCTTATTAAGGTAACGAAGTGTGGTAAATAATAACTGGATATGACGAATATTTGTAAATAAATGTGTTAGTGTCAAATGTATTGTGTCAAGGCTATATTGTCGGAATGTAGATTATCGTTTATTTAACAATGTTTGTAATATGTTATAACAATAATAATATTTTATTTTACTAAAATAATTAACAGGAGGTACGAAGGAATTTTGTTTTGTATTGTGTGTTTAAATTACAAGCGTTTTAAATAATGTAACTAAAGCTAAATTGTTTTGAGTGGAGGTGGAATTAAAGTAATTTAAAAAAAAAGGTGAATTTTATTAATGAAGTAAAATTAAATTTGATCTGAATTGTAACAGATAGTAATTGATTAATATGTCAACACTAAAAGGTTTATAGAAACTGAAAATTGATGGAAGTACATGTACTAGGGGTGATGTAACCTGGAATGTTGAGACTGAGGTAGTGTTTATAAAACCAGTCTGGCATTCAACTGTTAATGTAAACAGGCATGTTGTCTGCTGTGTGACTAATGTTTACAGTCATGTGTTGGAGTTGACAACAACAAGAATGTTGTATGTTGATGAATCAGTGCTATGAGCAAATTCTATTATGAAATAAAAGAAATACCAGATGTGAAGAAATGATGTTGAAAAATGTAATTAAAGTAAATGAAATTTGTAATTAAATTAATTGAAAAGGTGACTTTTAATAATGAATTTAAACTCATTTTAATTGGAATTTTAACTGTAATGGTAAATTAAATAATTACTGACGGAAATAATGATTGAAATATTCATTTAAAATTGAAAACTGAAGGAAATTTTTGAGTAAAGATAATCAAAAAAATTTGGGATAATTAATGTGTTATTTTGGAGGGGTAATAATGTACTGGGAACATTATTTAATCTGTATGAAATTCAAGTGTATTAGATGTAAGTACGTATATTGTAAGTTTATATGGCCATGTGGACATTGTATTTTATGAAGGCCAGTTATAGAGTTGATGGAAACCAATGTTTATTATGTTGTATCCGGTTTATGTCACTATGTACGAATATAGAACAGCGGCCATTGTAGGCCAACTACATTAAACGGAAAACCAGTACTTTGCTAATAATGAACCAGTATGGCTAAGAGGAAACGAATCAGTGTGGGACATAGAGTAATGGAAGGCCATTTGTTAATATTCTGTTTAAATGATACAGAGTCAGGTGATACTGTGGCGGGGGTCTGCCCGATCTTATGGTGTTGGGATCTCGAGCAGAGAAGTCCAGTAAGGTCGGATGGGTGCTGCCACAGTCACCGGACTTAGGGGGGTAAGTACACATGATTTTAATAAGGATTTAAGGGGGGTTGTGGCGCCATATCCTCACTGATCCTCTTAGGTTATAGGCAATGAGAGTTTTTATGCCTCGGCACAAAACCTCTCATTGGGGGGGGGGGGGTAATGTAACGGTACAGAATTGTGTGCTACCATAGTTTAAATTTAAAACAGTAAAATTTTAATTGTCAGTATTCACCTGTGAGGTGCCCCTTGTAACCAGCAGCATAGTGTTATCATAAACTGCTGATGTCTGGACTGCCCAGCCCAGACATATTACGCAACAGCTCTCCAGCAGTTTTGTGTGTGAATCACAGTAAGCAGTGTGACTCTAGTATTAGCATCAGACAGTGGCAGCAGATGGTAATCTGCTAGTGCATTAATAAGTTAACCGGTGGCCTCGGGTGTGTAAGATAGGCCTAAAGTAAAAACGGCCTATCTAATAAAACATGTAAAAAGTGTACAAACAATATAGCGCGGCCAGAAAATTAACCATCCAAGTGCTCGAGCAAAGTTATGTCGGACGACTTTATATTACCACATGTGGAGATATTAAATCAAATCAGTGAAAATTTAATTAAAAACATAGTAAACTCATTATAAACAGTTGCATGAGTGCGCTCGAACCAAGAAAGCGGTCAACATGAGACAGTGCAACAAACCATATGGACACACACGGTGGACGGGTAACTAACAACCCTGAATATACATATTTAAATCAGTTTAAAAGGAATGATGATAGCTTATTTTAAAAGAAAAAGTTTACATCGAGATCTCTAAGGGAAAGGGGCTTTTATAAAAGAAAATAGCAAGGGGAAAAGAGATAAATATGTACTGGTGCATTTAAAAATAAACAATTTGTCATAGGTTAGAAGTAAGAAAGATTTCATTTGTTAATCTGTTTGATTTCATGTTATTCGTTACCAATTCAACGCATTGCTAATACAAAATAATATACCAGTATTTTATTGTTATCAAAGTAAGACGAAGTAATTAATTTGTTTAATAAACCAGAAGTTAATTTGTTTAAATATAAACTGTGTTATTATATTTTTACCGTCCTTCCCAAATAACCCATCTGCAGCTGTTTTCGTCTGTAGGACTCTGGAGAAGGCACCCAAAGGTAAGAGTTTGTTTAATTCGAACAACATATATTGAAGTCCTAAATTTGAAGTAATTTATATTGTTTCACTACATGCTCCATAGGCTCACTTCAATCCTAAACACACATGACTACCAAGAAGAATTAAACACAATCAAATATATAGCAGTCACAAACGGATACATCCCCGAATTAATAAATAAACTACACAAACGCATCCTAAACACAAAAAGTAAAACACATCAGACCAACAGCACACAACCCAGTAAATACATAACACTTACATACTACAATTCCAATACGCACAAAATTGCTAACACATTTAGGAATCATAATTATAAAGTAGCCTACAGAACCAACAACACCATTAGGAAACACATAAATAATACTAACAAAGACACAGACACATACAAAAAAACAGGGGTTTATAAATTAAATTGTAATGATTGTCACCAATTCTACATCGGCCAGACGAGAAGATCTTTTTCCTCCAGATTTTCAGAACATTTAAAAGCCCTCACCACAAACTACATACATTCCACATTTGCCACACATTTACAAAACGAAAACCATAGTTACACAAACATAGAACACAACATGGAAATATTACACTATTTACCTAAAAGTAGAAAACTAAACACAGCTGAACAATTTGAAACATACAGATATCACGCACTACAACCTAACAACATATTAAATGAACAATTACATTATAGATCACATACACTATTCGATACACTGATCCAAACACACAATTTGAACCTCAGCGCCAATTCCCTCCCACCATCAACCCCCACCACACACACCTAAGCCCATAACCATTATTCTGTTAAATGACATTCAGTATTTACTCCCACTGAGGAAGAGGCACATCACCTCGAAACGTTTGGGAAAGTGATAAAGAAAGTAAGTTCATATTGTGAAAGTTTATATACATAATAATATTTTAAATTAACAAAAATGAAATCATTTTACAGCCATTGCTTCTAAAATTGAAGCTTAGATTTAACATCTTACAAGTCCTCCAAATCAATTTTCATTTATTGTAATTGGTGTTTTATCCTTGTTGGAATGAGTGTAAATTTTTTGTAGAATAAATTCAGTTATTATTTAAAAATGGAAGAGAATACCTCTGAAGAAAAAACGTCATTGAAACTCTGTGGATTAGAAGATGCAGTAAATGAACACCACAGCATTCAATGTCAAAAAGAGGGGACTGATTCCAAGATAGACTCAGATTGTAACGGGACAAAATCTGTATAACAATTTTCTAAAACTTATTGTAACAAAGCATGTCTGGTTTGTAAGTAGAAGTGCGAGGTGGAGAGACGATTGGCCATATAAGGTAAGGAATGCAGCAAATTGAAATCAAAGTAACCAGTGAATCATCAGTCATGCGTCTATGTATGACAAACAACCAGTCTACATTCGAAAAGGTGTGACGAACAAAAACGGAAATTGCCCGTAGCCAGGACTGGACGCAAGTAGAGAACCACTGGAAACCAGTTAAAAAGGCGCAATTAAAGTGGAAATCTAGCGTGGTCACGCCAGCGAAGGCCCCAGTCTAGAACTCGCCATTGGACCGTATGGTTGCATTATAATAGTGTCGGGAGGCCTACGCGGCCAAGTACGGTAGGCCTGCCCCAAAGTTGTGTTTAAAAATGTAATGAAGCAGTAAAAACTTTTTAAAATAACAAGCCAGTGGAAGTGACTATGATCTAAGTGTTTCAGATCTAGATATTTTGGCATTTTATCGAAAAAAGTGTCGTGCGACAGGTGGTGTAACAATTGGGACCACGTGCACATAAGTAACTGTGAAATATAACTGTAACACAAATGATTGGCCAAAATTGATTAGAATTATTTAAAATTGGTTTTTGATTTTAAAATTACTTTAAAATCCAAATTATGAAAGATGCTAAAATAACGAGATCTCAATTGTGTGTGTGTGTGTGTGTGTGTGTGTGTGTGTGTGTGTGAGAGAGAGAGAGAGAGAGAGAGAGAGAGAGAGAGAGAGAGAGAGAGAGAGAGAGAGAGAGAGAGAGAGAGAGAGAGAGAGAGTGCCATAAGAGAAAAGGGAGGGGTATATAAGTATAAGGAGAGAGCATGTGAGAAAAAAGGGGGGTGAGAGAAAGAGAAGAAGAGAAAAGTACTGATTTGCTATGTAGAAATTTTATTTCTTTTTGAACTATTTCATTACTTAATTAATAACCAGTATATTATGTAATTAATAAAATTACCAAGAAATTAATAATGTTTGTTAATAAAATAAATAACACTTGTTTTGGATCTAACCATGTGTTAGTATAATTATTATGCCAAACTACCTATAACCTATTTCGGTATCAAGAGTTCGTCTAAACGACCCTGGAGTTTTTTAATTAAGGGAGTTTAATTTTAATTATTTAATAAATTATTTCTGTGGGACGAGTGAATTGGTTTCCATATTTACTCCTCAAAATATGGTGGCAACCTTGAAGGTTTTGGGAATCTTCTGGTTTAAAGGTAAGTCGTAAAAAGATTGTAATAATCAGGGTAAGTATTCTTCATTTTATTTCTGTTTATTTGTATAGTTACAAGAACAAAATTCAATTTGCAGTCTTTCTGGCCAGCACCAACAATCTCATAGTACAACTCAACAAGAGCAAACTATGAGTCACTTAAAAGCTGATTTAATATATTAATGAACCTTATGACTAGAAACGCCTGAAAATTACAGGTCCAGCAAAAAGGCTTCGTCAATAATATCATCAAAATCTTGGAGAACATGGCTTAATGAACATTTACTCTTTCAAAACTATATGAAACTAAAAACAATTGAGCATCAACATGACATCCATTTGTATGTTAACAGACTAAACAAACACATGGAAAACATTTCCCATACTCAGTCTTCTTGAAGTTGTAGTAAGATGTAATTGGTATTAAAGCTTTAGAAAATATAATAAGAAAATTCATTA
This sequence comes from Magicicada septendecula, assembly GCA_034769895.1. Taxonomy (NCBI): domain Eukaryota; kingdom Metazoa; phylum Arthropoda; class Insecta; order Hemiptera; family Cicadidae; genus Magicicada; species Magicicada septendecula. The sequence goes on from CM068372.1 coordinate 176,776,954, forward strand.
ATGGAAATGGGAAAGCTTAACTGCCAATTGTTGTTATGCACAGAGACATTCTACAAAAAAAATGTATTTCAAGTATTTAATAGACAAGTTCATCCTTCATTCACAACTAAAGAAGTAGTCAATACTTTAAATGGACGATGAAGTAATAAAAGTCTCATGTTTTTCATTACCAACAAGAATACTGTTAACTTAAATAATTAATTATGCACGAAATTAAAGTTTTCCAGAATGTGGTAAGTCTGAAGTGAAATGACACTAGTGCATATTAGTTAAAACAACACATAATTAACAAATTACAATTGTTATTATTAGTAGTTGTCTATAGCCAGTATGTATGGTGGTGGACAATGGGACAGTCAGAGGAGAGATTTCTCTTGAACTAAAACTGGCTCCTTGGTTATTTTGGAGTGGGGGGGGGCACGAGACATGATCTGTAGTCTGTACTAAGCATCACAACAGGCTTAGATATTACTATATTGTCACCTGTTTTTATATTTTGTAATTGGAGAAAATAAATATTACTACTTTTTCTACAAGACATACCTATCTATATAGATATAAGTAGATACTTTTGGTCTGATTACAGAAGTGTAAGAGATTTTTGGGAGGGATATAGAATGTCAAAAAAGATTATAAAGACACAACTCAGGGACTTTGTGAATAGACCTCACATAACTATTCAGAGTGACAACATAAAGTAAACTTATTATATCACTTAACAAATAAACTCTGTTTTGTTTTGTTATTTAACTTGACTCTTTGATCAGTAATCACGTACATGTACATTTTCAACTTTTGCTGCCTAAGTATTGCCGATATACAACATTAGTTGCAGTGTTATTCACGTTGCACTCTAGTGGATTGTTTTTCAAACATCTGGTATTCACTATTTCTTATTGTGATGTAATATATATGACTCTGGTGACGACTTTATGTTTTGGAGCATTAGGTTGAAGTGTTCTTGGAGGTTATGTTGGGCTTTGCTTATGAAAGTGTAAAGGTGTGAACAGAATTTTCTTTTATAAATAACTCGTATTGTTCCGTTATATCTAAATTATACTATGTATAACATTTTAATTTAGTACTGAGTGTTTCTGATAAACCACCTTTGCAAAAGCCTAACTATCTGACAGGAAAAAATTAGCGAATGTTACAAACTATAAATTGGGTGATGAAGTATCTATTTTTGACGAATTGGAGAGTAGAGATGATCTATTTATACTATTTATATATTTATCAGTTTCCTTATAATTAAAGGTGACCATTTCGCATTAGACTACTTTTTACAAAGTTTTAGAAATTTCACTATCAGATGTCTAACTTACTAACCGAGTTGTTACTCATCAAAGGGTTAAATATGAACATATTATTCAGAATTGAACGTGACATTTTTAAACTGATATTATATATATATATATATTTGAAATATATTATTTTATTCCTAAATTTACAATATTAAAATATAAATTGAAGATTACATACATAAATGTTCTGAATGGCTATGTGAACAACACATACCCGATGACTTATCAATAGTTGTTGATTTGAGTGCTGGAATTTCACCTGGTGGAATGACTAGTTTAGCACCGGCTGAAATGCAAGCACAAATTAATTTATACTTTGTAATTACAGTAAACCCTCGATTTAACGGACTAATTGGGGCTGAGAGGTGTCCGTAAAATCGAAAGTCCGTTAAATCGCAAATTTTGTTTTTTGAGGATATATTTAAATCAAATAGGCCTATAATACTTGAAATTTTAATACTATTAATATCATGCAAATACCGTATTGTTCCGAATACAAGCCGCACTTTTTCTCCTAAAAACATGGTCGCTAATTTGGTATGCGGCTTGCATTCGCGCGCTAAGGAAATTCTAAGTTATACCTGACTTCTGGCGGGACGAACGCTTTTGGTATCTATGGGTTGTTTACTGCCTAAGCAACAGCAGTTTGCCTGGCTGTAGTTAACTCTGGCGTTATGATTTATGACTACAACCGAATGTTTTAACAGCAAACTGAAGAAAGAATAGGAAGATAAAGTGTAAGTGCGTGCGCACGTGCCCGTGTTCGCACCCTTCTGTAGGCAGCAAGACAAAGGATGAGTAGAGGGGTGTGAGTAACATGTTTCTAAATAACGGGTAAACTACCAGTGTGGTTTTCTATTGTAACAGCGACATCATTGCTTATCTGTGCTTTGTTTTCATTCGGCGTTTTTGTAGTGCGTTTGCAGTATGAGTGATATTGTGGAGACTAAAGGCACGCAGTCAAATCAAATTCCAAAAAATAAACGTAATACGTACGATGCGAATTATAAATTAATTGTGATACAAAATGTAGAAAAAACATACAATTGCGAAGCGGCAAGGAAATTCGATATTGATGAATCCTGTATTCAACGATGGAGAAAACAGAAGGAACGACTTTTAAATGCAAATACTGCGCGACGAGCATTCGCGGGACCTCAAGTTGGGCATTTTGTAACAGTAGAGTCCAGCATCTGTAACTACATACGGCTTTTAAGAAGGCAAGGACTCCTTGTCACTAGACATGTTTTAAAATTAAAAGCTTTAGAAATCGCAGAAGAATTAAAAGTTTCCGGTTTCAAAGCCAGCTTTGGGTGTAAAAGACGAATGATGCGGCGAAATGGATTTGCACTTAAATGACGTACATCACTCGCGCTAAAACTACCGAGTGACTACGAAGAAAAACTCCTACAGTATCAGCGGGTTATCATTCATTTACGCAAGAAGCATAATTTTCACTTGAACACATGGTAAATGCCGATGAAACGCCCATATTTTTTATTTTTTATTTACGTATATTTACTGTGGACCAAAAGGGAACCAAATCTGTAACAGTAAAGATTACGGGAAATGAAAAGTTATGTGCCACTGTAATGCTTGCTGTATTAGCTGATGGACGAATATTTCACAGTGAAATAAGATGCATATCAGTGTATATTGTTCAGTGTTAGTCGTCGTGATGTCTTCCACTGAACGTGTGCGACGCCTGCGTCAACGACAACGCAAAGACAGGGATCGTGAAGAATTAAATGAATTTTTGATGATTACTCCGTTCTCATCAAATACAACTGAAGATTTGCGTGTTTCAAAACAAGAAACAAGAAGAAAAGAAACGAAAGAATGCTCCGATAGCCAAGCAATATCGCCAGAACAGGAGAGTCTGCAGTTTATGCACATTATACATTCCAAAAGCCTAAAAACATTATCATGCTTTGATGTTTCAATTTTTTTTTTGTGGCCCGTTGTGTCTGTCAAATTCTGTCCGTTAAACCGAGGTCCGTTAAATCGAGGGTTTGCTGTACTAGGTAAACGTATACATTCACAATACGAATGTGAACAGACATATACAGTTCATCCATTATCTATTATAATTTTCCTCTCACACTTAATAAAAATGATCAGCTAAACACTCATTCAGAAACAAAATTATCATAATCCCTATTGTTCTGAAACCAATTCTAATTCCTTTGAATAGTGTTGCTCCTTTGAGGACTCCGGACGCTGATCATGGAGGACCATTGTTTCACAGTCTACAAATCTGCTGATGAGGTTGGGATCAGCATTGGTTCCACAGACAGCATTCTGAATGAGGATTTGGACATGTGCAAGTGGCTGCAAAATTTCTGCCCAAGGTCCTTTCACTGGAAAAGAGACAACTCCTTGTTGAGGTATTAGAGGCCATGCTGCAGTGCACCATCAGGGCTTCTGAGTTTCTGGCGACAAAACGTGGGTGTATGGGTGTGACCCGGAAACTAAGGTCCAGTTTTCACAATGGAAGCACCCAAGTTCCTCAAAGGCCAAAAAAACACAACAGGTCAGGAGCACGGTGGAGGCGATGCTGGTTGCTTTTTTGACTACGTAGTGCGTCGTGAGTACATACCAGAAGCCTAGGCCATCAATAAGAAGTACTAGCGAAAAATCCTACACCATGTTTGTGATGCAGTCTGACATAAGGGACTGGAGCTGTGGGCTACAGGGAACTGACAGCTGCATAATGACGATGTTCTAACCTATTCAGTACACCTGGCTCAAACTTTCCTGACTAAGCATGGCATTCTGCAGGTTCAGCAGCTCCCTACTCTCCTGACATGGCTTCTTGTGAATTCTGGCTGTTCCCAAGGATGAAGAACACCTTAAAAGGATCCCATCTTGAGTGTTGGGAGGAAATAATGCAAAATGCAACAGCACAGCTGCACGCTATTCCAAAAGAAACCTTTCAGCGTTGCTTCCAGGAATAAGGACCACTGGATTGTGTGCGGAGTCACATTTGAAAGGGATTAGGTATTGAAATCAATCAGATACAGAACCTTTTTTCCCAGCCCAAGGTCAGAAATTTTTGTACAGACCTTGTATAGCATATAACATAGATTAGTGAGCAGCTTGACAGTGACTACAATATACATTATAATTTGTACAAAGAACAGTAAAAGGTAAAATTTAGTGTGTAAGGTGAATGATAATAACACGGTCATCTGAGAAAGGAAACCAGGAACTTCAAGCGTACCATAAGATTATGAAGTACAAGTCAGTGCAATACAAAGCTACTATTATGAACAACAATAATACGGCCTTTAATTACCTATCGATGTAAAACTTGGACAGGAAAGGCTTACAAACTCCAAAAGACATTTTTTTCAAAACAAAGCTCCTGTGAGATATACATGGCCTGGTTAAAGAAAACAGTACCAGGAGAATACGCTTTAAACTTGAGTTGAAGCAGTTGTACAAGGACTGCAGCTTGATGAATTTTGTCAGGCTGCAGAGATTTAGATAGCAGGGCCCACATAATGGTTGACAAAGTATAACAAAGGGGGGCACAACAAAGGTACATTTCTGTGAAGAAGGAATAATGGAAGACCATGGACACGGAGACCGGACAACATCGGAAAGTATACACGAATGTTGCTGGTGTCACTGATTGACAGCAAGTGCACAGAATACAGCTGTCAGGAGGTGGATGTTGAAGGCAGCTAGGGTTTGATAAAGAACTGTGTGACACAAGAAGGAGAAAAGTAAGAGCTTATGATATTAAAAATTCACAATTCACAAATTAGTGATTGTGAATGCTTATTATGAACCATCTGTAAAACATACTTATATTTTTGAAGAACTGTTTTGTGTGTGTGTGTGTGAACATGCACACGCGAGGCATCTGGATATTAATTTTAAGTAAAAATCACAAGATACTACAAATAATTACTACTTATCAACTTACGTAATGTGGGATTTTTATTATCCAAGAGTACAATTATTCCCTACAAATGTATTTCTGGAATCCATAATTGTTAATATTTTGTTTTATTCTGTTGCCCTGTGCCTCCCTCCCCTCGCCCATCACATCAAACAAATATGCATCACACACATGTACACAATATAAATACATACACAAAAAATCTTACCTAAGTGTATAGCCCTAGTTGAATCATTTGAAGGTGACCTCTTGTGATGATTAAGCGTATGGTAGGCTGGGTTTGGGTCCGATGGACTACGGTTGTGATTATGATTACTTGGTAATGTACCGTAGTTTGATGGAGGTAGAGGTGCTGCACGTTTCTTCAGACTACCGCTTACCATAGTCACTACACAATCAGTATTAGAATTATTACAGCAAGATGAGATATATAACACTATGCTGAGCTTATTCATGCTTACATGCTTATCTTTCCTATTTCTATGGTGATACATTCGTACTTATGTTTGAATCGTAATGAAAAAATACTGTTAATTAAATTATTTTCTAATAAACCCTAGCTTTTTTTGATAAGGTAGGTATGCACAGGGGCCTTCCTTACAGATTGTTTTAAAAGAAATCTCTCAAAATCTGATTTTAAAATATTATAAAATGTAAACTATAATTTTTAACAACATTAAAGAACACACACACCCTTCACGCACGTGCACATTAATACGTAAAGTTTTAACTTTCTTTATTAGGTTATTTAATTTATTAATTTTCACTTGTCACACTGAGTTCACTCTGAGTTTAAATTAACACTGGTTCGTTAAATATTTTTGTTAATTAATAATTAATTATTTAATTGGTTCAAATTAATTATCTTGTTTAAATAATTATTGTGTATTCCTTTTGAGTAATTACTTGGTTGTAATCCCCGTATGTTCGGAATGTAAACAGTTTTGAAGACCTCTGGACGTTCGTTCGCACTCCCGTTGAATTATGTCGTCTGTGTATGTTAGAGTATAGTTTAGACAAAGTTATGTATATAATTCAAACCTTCACGTACCTTTGATGTTGTACTAGAAGTTCAGTCAGACTCAGTTGATCAATAAACTGTCAAGTTTTTCTATAAAACAGTATAATAGTGCTGTTAGTGTTCGAGTGAGCACTTATGAATTTTACTTGGGCGCCATATGGAATTTCGTGAGAAATATTCCATAAAAAGAATTCTTTTGATTAATCAAATGATTAATTTTAATTGATTATAAGTGAATAATTGATTGAGTGGTTGAATCAATATCAGGAATTAATTTCCTTTTTGTTTGTTTAATAGATTTTACTTGTTGGCAGTTCAATTGTCTGTATTGTAGCCAACGTTACTGATTGCTTGCCTTGAAATTGCAATTCATTGACTATTAAAAAAGATGTAATTACCTATTTAAATAATTGCTGACGTATTTGTTAATTCACAACTCATTGGTTTATTGTTCACTCTATGTTTGGTTTAGTTAAATACATTCAGGTTAATACAACACACGAATTACAATTCATCCGGCTTTCAATTTTCTCAACTCAGTCTATTGGCTATGACGACTCTAACCCTAATCGAACGATTATTTATAAATATTGGCTATCTCAAGGGTGACTTCTTTTAATTTACTGAGTAAAACGCCACTGCTCCACTTTACAATGCTATTACAAAATACTAGATTATTAGGTTAGACACCTTTAGTTATTGAAATTAATTAACGAAAAGTTCGTTTAATCTGGACAAATTTTAGGTTATTTAGGATAACGTTATTACATGAAATCTTAAATCGGAATATTATAATTCCTCTAAATAAATTTAAAACAGCGTTTAGTACTTACTATATTATTGTTTCTTGCGTCAGTATACAGGTGTATTATATTATACTGCTAAAAGCTTAGTCGTAAACAATGTAAATATATGCACAGTACTCCCTGATTAATACTCTTTAATTTAAACATTTTATTTGCCTCCAGAAACGGTTAAGAATATAAAATAGATTAATTACCTTCTGTCAACGTTTCTCAGAATCCTATATGGGATTACTCGAGTTTCGACACCAATGGTGTCATCATCAGATCCAATATGATTAAGGTTAAAACATTAATCGATGTATATTCATCTCGTCAAATATTAAAAAACAACACATACATTGCACAATAATAAATAAATAACACATTAAAATGAAATAACAAAATAAAAACGACATGCGGCCGTAACGAACCTGCACAGGACGCTCCCACGGTAAAGCTAATCAATGCCGGCTTGACCTTTGTTCAATTTTATCGATCTGATATAGCCGATTTCTCGTTCTATATGATCGATTCTATTAAACAAAATATTATTTGTATGTATTGCTTTTTCGTTTAGGACACGATTGTAATCCTCCTTTATAGCTTTATTATATATCTCGAACCGTTCGAGGGTGTCTAGCCTTAGTGACTTTTTACATTTATGTAGGATATCTAAATTATCACCAATACTCTTTATGTTATGGTCATGTAAGCTTAAATGTTCTGCAAATGTAGATCTTCTTACATTTGACTTGGAGCTTGGAGCTTGGGATATGTTCTTTATAACGTAATTTGAACAATGGAAATTTTTTTCTGGTGGAAATTTACTTAAATCACATTGAAACAAACGAAATATTATCAACTAAAAACAAACAATATAAAACAATTTTATTTTACCGACGATATGTGGATGACACAATAATGATTTATAATGGCAATTGCAGGCAATTGGAGATGTTTAAAAAATATATGAATACTATTACAAATAATTTGCAATTCACATTAGAGACGGAAATGAATAATAAAATTAATTTTTAGATTTCACTTTAACAAAAATAAATAATAAAATTAACTATAATATTTACAGAAAACCAACAATCACAGGTCATGCTATTCACACCTCATCTTATCACCCTATTTCACATAAAATGGCATTTTTTAATTGTATGATTCATAGATTGCTGGCATTGCCCCTATCTACGGAAGATTATAAAAATGAACTAGACATTATCAAACACATAGCGATAGCCAATGGATACAAAAGTCATATAGTAGATAGAATAATTAATAAAAAACAAAATAAACCAATAAATACTGATGTGTCCAAAGAAAAAGTAAACAAATATATTGCAACAGAATATGGTGAAATTCTACATCATATTTTACAAAACCAATTAAAAAAGCAAAATATTACTTTGGCTTCAAAGGTGAATAATAAGCTTGAGAAAAAACTTACATTTACAAACAAAAATATACCCTCTGATATATTTGACGGTACTGGTGTATATAGACTTAATTGTTCGGATTGCACACAGTTCTACATAGGACAAATGGGTCGTTCCTTCAAATTACGTTATAAAGAACATATCCCAAGCTCCAAGTCAAATGTAAGAAGATCTACATTTGCAGAACATTTAAGCTTACATGACCATAACATAAAGAGTATTGGTGATAATTTAGATATCCTACATAAATGTAAAAAGTCACTAAGGCTAGACACCCCCGAACGGTTCGAGATATATAAAGCTATAAAGGAGGATTACAATCATGTCCCAAACGAAAAAGCAATACATACAAATAATACTTTGTTTAATAGAATTGATCATATAGAACGAGAAATCGGCTATATCAGATCAATAAAATTGAACGAAGGTCAAGCCGGCACTGATTAGCTTTACCGTGGGACCGTTCCTGTGCAGGTTCGTTACGGCCGCATGCCGTTTTTATTTCATTTTAATATGTGTTATTTATTTATTTTTGTGCAATGTATGTGTTGTTTTTTAATATTTGACGAGATGAATATACATCGATTAATGTTTTAACCTTAATCATATTGGATCTGATGATGACACCATTGGTGTCGAAACTCGAGTAATCCCATATAGGATTCTGAGAAACGTTGACAGAAGGTAATTAACCTATTTTATAGTTAATACTCTCAATGACTATTTATTAACACTCCTCATGATCTGGTACACTTATCGTGGTTACACTTCACTTAATTTCGCACATGAACGATTTTATTTTCTTCTTGAATGACTATTTAAATGGTTATGTATGATACTTAACCTCGTTTCTAACACGCACTTCTAGTAAAAGTATCACTACTGTTATCGATGCACTGTTATTTAAATACACTTCTTACTTCTGGTTGATTATAAAATTTTGATGAGAATTCGGCCTGGATTAGTTGTTGATTGAGTGGAAAGAGACAAAATGCTTCGTTGTTTACAATTGCGATCGTATATATACTTTCCTTAGAAGGCCGCTAGGCAGTGTTGGCGGGATTCTAAAGTCGTTCGCGATTGGTAGAAAATGATGTCATGATGACGTAATTCTATTTATAGCCATTACATAATTGTAATGGAAGCATCTGATTTCAACGTTAATACTATTTGTTGTATTTATTCGAAATTCACCAAATTTATGATGCTAACGTTAATATCTCAGTTATTACAATTACAATTCAGGTTCTATTATTAGCACTGTAAAGCTTGTTTATTTCCCTTTATTTTGACATGTCTTGGTGACAGTTTGGTAATAGCTTTCATTAACAATTCTTTATTCTAAAGTAAATAATGCATGGTTTACAGGCGTCATCTGCTAAATGTTGCAAATCCGACTATTAACTTTTTTCTTATTCTTCGTTTAATTATTCTTAATTTCTAATTTGAACATGATTATTTAAATGAAAAGAACACATTATTATACTTAAATGCTGTATCCAGCTGAACAATATTAATTATTAGTATACATTTGTTGATTTTTTAACATTAACTTCCATATTTAGCTATTCCTACTTCAATAGGTCTTTCTTATTTCTTATTCATATAATATCTCTCATGTAGTGGTGCTTTACATTCTTTTTGTCATTATCATTATTTTACTTCCCTATGCTTATTAGGGTCTCTACCTGATTCTTACTTTTATGACTTAATTGTGTCATTTTTGGTTTGTTATCATTCCTTTACAATGTTTTGTTCCTTGACAAATATTACTTTTCTTTATATATTTTATTTACTTCTAATGTTACCTGAATACATTCAGTGATTACATTTATTGTTATATTTAATTCATTATAACATATCTCATTGGTTTTCTTATTATCTTTTATTGTCTATGACTAATCATAGGATCGTTCTTTATATTTGTCCTTTTAAATCAGTACTTTGATATGGGTCAGCTAATGTGCTGTTTCTATTTACAATACATGATACAAATATCATTCATGACATCTTTTATTTTACTTATTTTATTTGACTTTATTCTTTAAAGGTTTTATTAAGCTGACTTAACAGTTTATGTGGGAAACCTGTCTGGTCAATTCGTCTTTGTCATTCCGTTTGTTTATGTTGTAGTGTCTTATTATGCAGATAGTGGATTTACCACTGTTCACTTGAATTTCTTCTCTCCTTTCATTCTTTAATGGTTCATACTATTTACTGTTACATTCTTCCTGGTTACTCATTTATAGTTATTTTATTATCATTCACCCTTCTGGTGTTCATTATTATTATGGAACGTTTTGTGACGTTACAACATGTGTGTGTGTGTGTGTGTGTTGTAACGGGACAAAGTATGGGGTTTATTTTTATTCCTTAATAATGGTAATAAGTGGAGTCACCCACACTGAGCCCCTTTAATAACCCAAGCTTACTTTTTGAAACACCCAGTTGTCAGGTTGTGCATATGCCAGGTGAGGTGCGACGAAGTCTGGAGCATCGGAATGTGTACGAGCGTGCGTGTGCCGATTTTGACATAGTGAAGAGCACGCACAGTTTTCCTTGCCGCCGCCTGCGATATAATGAGAGATCACGTGACGCTCGCCCGTCCAATCAGAAGGCAAGTTGCTGAGCTCAGAGTGACGCTGGCCATTTTGAAAACTTCAATGGGCATCTAATTTCCGAACCGCTCAGGTGTGTTAACGTGCGGTTCGCCCAAAAACCAGACTCACGAACAATGTAAGCCCGCCGACCAAGAAGAAAAGTTTGTTTAAATTGCGTTAAACGCAGTGGAGATTCAATTAAACCAATGTTCGGCAAATATACAGTCGACGAGAAACTATAGAGCCGCGTAGGTCAGTGAGTGAGCGCGCGGTTCCAGTAAACAGTGTATGAATAATTAAGCAGTTGAATCACCGTATACAGACCACGTGGTCATATAAAAGTTCAGCTCGAATAAAGTAGTGTCGACAAACAGCTAAATCAGGGAAATAAACACCAAACAACAAAGAAGAATGTCAGAATGAATATTCAGTAACAGTTTTTCAAAAGTTCACAGTTTTGAACTCGTTTTGTGAGTGTTTTCAGGAAACAGTGTATCAACAGCGTTGGCGAACACGGAGCTTGTACAGGCTGAGTACTATCTGCAACATTTAACAATAAATCAACCACAAAAATAATGACCCAATAACATATGTAAAAGATTTAAAGAGATCTCTTATTCGGGGGGTGGAAAGTATGGAAGAGAGAGAGAGAGTGAATGAGCGAAGTGCTGGATAGCCTTTTATTAGATATAGATATTCTAGCAATAAGTTGAATAATATTTATTTTTTATATTGTTGTTAAAGATATATAAACGATAGGGCAAAACAATGTTCATAAAGGGAGCATAAAATAGAGCCTTTGCTATAAATAAAGTAACCAACGTTTTTGGGGGATGTATAAGTGTTAAGAGAAGAATAACTTTGTAAAGAAAGCAGAGAGAGATGTTAAAAATAATTTTAATAAACAAAGTTGGTTAAAAGCAGTAAATGAGAGTAGAGATTTATTAAGTAATACAACCCCATACCCACTCTTACAGGTCACTAGTTTGCGTAAAAAATCCTGGACCACGTGCAGGTAAGCATTTTGGAATTTGTGAATTTCAAGTATTTTATGGTTAAATAAATTAAGTTATTTTCAATTATCAGTAATTTTACAGTGGCGCCCGAACAGGGACGGTTTGTATGAATGTAATTTGTACAGGCTATGCCTACTTGTGAATGTAAGAGCGAGGTTATTGGAGTGTAAGACAGATTACTTATAACTTACGTACAAATAAATGATGTTATGTTATATGTATGTGATTGGTGAAATAATCCTAAGTGTGAGTTTTTTTAGTACATGAAAATTTCATAATTTAAAACATGGAAAATACTGAGAGTAAAATTAATGAAACTGACATAACCGTCAGTGATGAATCGGAAAATAAGTCGATGTTTGTAGACAAAGAAAATAATAATACTGAGGCTGAGACGAGTGACTCGGGAATCCAAACAGCGTTAATGCTAACAAATGAAAGTAATGTAATCGAATCAAAAATAATGGATGAAGTTGAAATTCATTCAACGCCAATTTCAATTAATCAAAATAAGAAATCTGATGACGATGATATGTTAAAATGTTTGTATAGTATGGTGTGTAGCAGTTTAGAAAAACAAGATAGCAAGTTTAGTGAACTAAGAGGGGATATTAACATAAAATCTGATGTACAAAGTAATACGTTCGAAAGCAAGTTTAATGAATTAAGGGGTGACATAAATAAGATTGACGAAAAATTTGATGAGCGTTTGTATGATATGACACAACAACAAAGTGTTAAGTTTGAAGATAATATTAATAAGTGTCTGAATGCTATAGACGAACATTTTAGTACTTGGGAGAAACAAATACAAGACGATGTAAATGACATCAGAAAAAGAAAGGAGAGTAACAGAAATACAGGTAAGTTTAATGAGAATATAGACAATGGAATAACGGAGAACAAGGTGAAGTAATGTGGTCAAAATAAGTGATCTTAAAACAAGTGATGATTTTAATGGGCAGATAATTACAAATAATAATGATGGTAGTTTAAGTGCAAATAAAGTAATAGTTGAAAAGGTAAGTGAGAATAATGGTGATATAATTAAAAATGTAGTGTTAGAGAGTCAAGGGGTGAAAAAACCTCTCAGAAAAACCTTTTGGCAGAAAACCTCTCATTGGGGGGGTATTGTAACGGGACAAAGTATGGGGTTTATTTTTATTCCTTAATAATGGTAATAAGTGGAGTCACCCACACTGAGCCCCAGTTTTAATAACCAAAGCTTACTTTTTGAAACACCCAGTTGTCAGTTTGTGCATACGCCAGGCGAGGTGCGACGAAGTCTGGAGTATCGGAATGTGTACGAGCGCGCGTGTGCCGATTTTGACATAGTGAACAGCACGCACAGTTTTCCTTGCTGCCGCCTGCGATATAATGAGAGATCACGTGACGCTCGCCCGTCCAATCAGAAGGCAAGTTGCCGAGCTCAGAGTGACTCTGGCCATTTTGAAAACTTCAGTCGGCATCTAATTTCCGAACTGCGCAGGTGCGTTAACGCGCGTTCGCCAAAAAACCGGGCACACGAACAATGTAAGCCCGCCGACCAAGAAGAAAAGTTTGTTTAAATTGTGTTTAAAGCAGTGGAGATTCAATTAAACCAAGTTCGGCAAATATACAGTCGACGAGAAACTATAGAGCCGTGCGGGTCAGTGAGTGAGCGCGCGGTTCCAGTAAACAGTGTATGAATAATTAAGCAGTCGACTCCCCGTATACAGACCGCGTGGTCATATAAAAGTTCAGCTCGAGTAAAGTAGTGTCGACAAACAGTTAAATCAGGGAATTAACACCAAACAACAAAGAAGAATGTCAGAATGAATATTCAGTTGTAACGGTACAGAATCAAGGGGATTTATTTTATTCTTGTATCAATGGTAATAACGGGGGATCGCCCACACAGAGCCTCAGTTTTAATAAGCAAGGTGTACTTTTGAAACACCCAGTTGTCGATTTCTACAATAAGCCAGGCCACATGCGACGAATCCAGGAACATCGGAATGTGTCCGAGTGAGTGGATGCCCGTTCTGACAGAGACGTATGATTTTCCTGGTCGCCGGTGGCGAGTCTACGTTAAATGCTCTCGTCCAATGAGAACGCAAGTTGGTGCTCTCGGGATGCCGAGGGTCATATTGAAAACGAGCCACTTAGCGCCAGTCGGCTTCTAAACAAAAAACCGCGCAGTTGTGTTGGTGCGCGGTTCGCTTAATATCTACTTACAATGTAGACCGAACGGCCAAAAAATGTGAAAATTCATGTACATAAACAATAAATAAGCATCGGTCGTCATCGAAACTCGAAAACTCACTTAGCATCACCAAACGAAACCGGCCAGTTCAGTGTAAAAGGCTCGCGGGCTGAAATTTAATAAAAATTGCTAAACAAGTGAACAAAATACAAATAAAAATGATGTAAAGTAATAATCAAACAGTGAAGTATTAACAAATCGTACATAGTCAAAATTCAACCAGTGAAAACATTTTTCGGAACAACCAAGTGGAAAAACCAGACTGATTTCAATACGTGCTCTTCATGGAGACAACAAGGAAGTAACTGTATAATTTAAATAAAAATAAATATAAAAATCAAAGAAAGCGCTAAATCAAAAGAGGGGGGAAAAGTGTGAAAGAGAGCGTGTATGAGCAAAGCACTGAATTGCCTTTTAATACCTAGAATGTAGTTATTTGGATAAGCAATTGTTAAGTCTTTTAGTAAAAATAAATTCATAAAGAAACTTGTTCTTTGTACAAGAAAAAAAGTAGAGTAAAGTAATTTTTCATGTGAAATGATGTTAATAAATCAATCGGTTAAATGCTAACAATGAGAGTATAGTTCATTAAACAACAAGAACCCTAAATCACACTTATAGGTCACGAGTTCGCGTGAACGATCCTGGACCCGATAAAGGTAAGAATTTTGGAATGTGTATTTTTTATTAATTATTATATTTGCAATTAAATGTAAATGCACAATTGGAGCCCGAACAGGGACAGTTTTTACAAATTCAATTTCGTAGTACAAACCACACTTACTCGTGGGTATAAGATGTGATTTGGAGGTTAAGTGGTAATGCGTATTAATTATGTAAAAGTGATGTTAAATTAATTAATATTAAAGAAGTGATGTTGTGTCATATTTAAGTGATGCTGATACTATATTGAATAATACTGAGTATGTTTAAAATAAGGATTATTAAGATATATGAAAATTGTGTAATTTAAAAAAGATGGCAGAAAATAAGGAAAGTGATATGATTAACGTAACTAGCTTTAATGAGTCAGCTGTCATGAGTGGCCTGGGAGTTCATTCAACTCCGAATGGAGGTCAAGACAATAAAATAGACGAGTTAAGTGTTACAGATGAAACAAATGTTACAGAGGATTCGGGAGTTCAATTAACCCCAACCTCAATGAAATGTAGTAGTAAATTCGATAATGACGTAATGAGTTTTTTACAACAACAGTTTAACGTAATAAATTGTCGTTTTGATGTCAGTGATATTAACATGAATGAACAAAAGAATGAAATTAAGGAAATAAAGAGTAGTTTCGATGTACAGAATAACAAATTTGATACATTAAGCAGTGATGTTAGCGAACAAAATATAAAGCTAAATAGTCGTTTCAATGTAATGAATACACAAAATGTTAAATTTGAAATTAATATGAATAAACGTCTGAATGAGATTGACGAACGTTTTAATACAATTAAAGAACAAATAATAGAATCAATAAATACAGGTAAGTTTAACGAGAATATAGACAATGGAATAACGAGAACAAGGTGAGTAATGTGGTCAAAATAAGTGATGATTTTAATGGGCAGATAATTACAAATAATATTGATGGTAGTTTAAGTACAAGTAAAATAGTAGTTGAAAAGGTAAGTGAGAATAACAGCGATATAATTAAAAATGTGGTGTTAGAGAGTAAAGTGAATAATAATAGTAGCGATGAAGTTTTAGTGGAAATAGAGAGTAGTAATAAAATAGTGGTTGATGAGAGGTTAGGCGAGCAAAGGGCAAATTTTCCCCGGGTATATTGTGAAACAGAGTTTTCACAAATGTGTTACGAGGACAAAGTTTCCTCCAGAGGTTATGTGGAAGACGAGGTGTCTTCAAGTAGTCCCTTAATTTTTTGTGGTGTTCCTGGAAAAGCCAGTGTAACGGGCCTATTTTGGGGCAATAACACAATTTGTATTTTTTTTTATGATAATAAATAACATTTTGGTGATAGGGAAAAAAATTTAGGTAAATTTACTGTTTGGAGCGATCGTGACGGTGGCTGCACTGCTTGAGGAGTTGTATGCAGAATTATTTAATAATATTTTATATGAACAGATTCAATAAACGACAAACTGTGCCAAGGTCAGCTCCAGTGACACAAAATCTGTCAACAAATTATGCACCGAGACGATCAGACCATGTTACGTCAGCAACTTACATAACGTTGCAATGCGGGGTGTGTCAGCGCCAGCAGCGTTGTGAAACAGAGAACAAAGACCCAGTCGGCATATAACTTCTGAACGCAGCAGACGCTAACAACTGTGCGTCGCCGGTTCGCCGGTTTTAGGCGAAGTTTTGGTGTTCGCCGGCCGTGCGGAATTATCGCCCGCACGTATACAAATTTTAAATGTAAAATAGCAGCTGTCAACTTAATTAGATTGAACTAACAGTTAAATGGGTTTTTCTAAAAACATGTAAATTCAGTGATCTACGTAGTGCGCGTAGTATAAGGCGATGTCATCTGGACTCACATGTCAGTTAAGTAATCTTCAATTTTCGTCTAACATCAACAAAATCCGATATAAATTTTATAACGAAACAAAATTTTAAGCACTAAACAAATGAGATCTCATATGGTAATGGGGGAATGTAAAACAGAGTGAATGAGAGTACGTATTAAATAAAGAACGCTGGTTTGCTTAATAAGGTAGTAAATTAATTGAATAAATACCATGGTTTAGTTTTAATTGTTTCTTCTTTTAAATGTTAAACTTAGATATATATATATATATATATATATATATATGGGAAAAATATAGTATTGAATAATTATAAAATATGGCTAACCACCAAGGTTCTAACGATAATGAAGTAAATGGAAAGAAATAACGTGCTATAAAATGAATAAATAATTCATGAGCAACAAATAAGTTGTTGGGTAAATTATTTCAAATAACCAGTTCTGCACTTCCTGGTTCGCTGATTCGAACCTTGGTAATTTTCTTCTTACAGTTGGTAACAAGATGGCGCCCGAAGAAATTATTCAGAAAATAATTAAATTGAAAGTATATTCCCTTAGGTTAAATTAAATTAAATTAAATATCAATTTGTTTAATACTGTACAATTGGCTTTTGGAACAGGGACAATTTATATAATATAATTATATAAATACAGCCTACTTGGAAAGCAGAACGGTTGTTTGAGTTAAAGATAAAATTACGTAAAATAGACGTAAAAGGTTATGTTTTGTAGTATGGGTAAGTAGAATATTTTTTTTTTTTTTGTATAAGTATGTATTACATGTAACAATATTTGCAAAGAATTGTATGTCTGAAAGATTTAAGAAAATGGCATACAATCGTGAAACTGTCAGCGTCACTGACAGTGTAGATGAAAGCCAGATAAGCGTAACTGAATCGCAAATCATGAATGAAGGTGTTCACTCAACACCAGTCACGAGTAAAAAGTCTGAAGAAAATGATATGATGAAATATTTATGTAGCATGGTATGCAGTATGAAAGAGAGTTCAGACAAGCAACAGGCGATGTTAGAGTTAAAATTTAATGAAATAAAAAGTGATTCTGACGTTAAATTTAATAATTTCAATGACAAATTTGATATTCAGAACAGTAAATTCGATGAGTTAAAAACCCAAATCAAAGAAATGAATGAATGTTTAGAGAATACTAATCAAACAATAAGAACCAGTTTAAATAAATTAGAACAGAGTGTTGAGAAATTTGAGAAGTTAGGTGACAAGGTTTTAAGTATGACAAATAGTAAAAATGACGAAATAGTGGAAGATGTAGTATTGAATAGTGATGATATTAATTACAATTCTGAGAGTATAGTGGGGGTAAAGAATAATGGAGAGACAAATGATGAGAATATAATCAAAAATAATACTGACGAAGTTCTAGAATGTGATTATGAGATGTTGAGATGTATTGATGAAGTAGAAAGAGAGTGGAAGAATAATGTTATAGTTGAATGGGGGCAGAGGGTAAATTTTCCCATTAATTTTTTTGAACCAAGGTGTTCACAAATGTTGTTTTTTATGAAGGGCGAGAGACCCATATTAGTAGATGAAGTAAAGAGTATATTGATGTTGTATAATGTTGTACCCTCTGTCTGTAATAATTGTGAGAATGTGATGTGGTATTATGAAGAGAGAGAGTTGTGTATTGCGAGTGAAATAGAACTATATAAGTTAAAAAGAAATTATGATGAATTGAGAGAAAGAGTGGTAGGGGTGAAGATGACCCATACAAGATACTTACCTATTGTAAGAGAGAATTATTTTGGTAATATTTGTATACATAATAATGACTTATTTGACGTGATAGTAGAGAAATATAAAAATGAGAAAACAATTTACCTGACATTAACAAATAACACTGATGGAGACTGGACAATCCTAACCTATGGTGACAAGATTTATAATGGTATAATGGATAGAGTAAAGTTAATGGGTTATTATGATAATGACAATAATAATAAATGGTATGTAGATAAAAATGATATATGTTATAAATATATTAGATATTTATATGACGATGGAGGTTGAACTCAAAAAATTAGTGAATAGACATTGTTAGATATTGTAATTTTGGTAATGACCTTGCAGATTTGGACATATGAAGTGTGAAACGATTGAACAGTTATTGACGTATACTTTGTAAATATAATGTAGGGAATTCATGTGTGTGTATTATGAAAGGTTAGAAAAATAATGTGTATATGTATTAGAAAATGTTGTGTTAATAATAATAATATTATGAATATTTTGCATTCTAATTAAATATTACAATAATTATGAAGACAATAATTAATGATTGGTAGAATGTTGATAATAATTGAAATATGTTATTTTAATAGTCAAATAAATATTTAATTTTAATAATCAATTGAAGTAAATAATTTGAGATGTTTCAATATTGTGATTGAATGTTATATGTTTGAATTTGATAATGAATTTAAATTGTTTGATGAGATTTTAAATAAATGTTAAATGGTTTATTTTGTGGAATATCATAATGGTTAAAAATATATATGTTAATAATAAATTTAGAAATTTTGAAAATCTGATTGCAACACAGAATAAATAAATAATGAAATGATGATAAATAAAAAGAGTTAATGAAAAATTTTAAATTATAATGTTTATAAGAGACAAATATTTGATAAATATTTGAGACAAATTATTTAAAAGAGAATTGTTTGTTTAAGGTATGCTAATAATCAAAGTTAATGTCTAGTTGTTTATTATGTTATGTGATGTATTATACAAGATGTGGGGATAATTTTGGGGGGTAGTTTGGTGCTCAATGAAGTGACATAACAGTGTAGTGTGGAACTGCCATGGTGGAAGGTTGTAAATTTTGTATTTAATATTTTAGATAGCAAATATATGTAAGCTTACATAAGAAGGAGGGTAAAACACCATCCAAACTAATAACGTCATTTAAATATAAAGTCTTAAATTTAATGTTACAAAAGATATTTTACTTGTGATTCCCCAAATTTTCGGGCGGTCACGGCCTCACCGAACCTTGACCGTGGAATTGGTTTAGCTTTAACAGCTATGGTTGGGGCTCATTGCGTCACGTTCTGCCTTAACTGGCCATAGCTGTTATCGTTGTAAAGGTGCATTTTGAAATTGATGGGGGGTGAAATTGATGGGAAATCACCAAACTATGGAACAGCGGCTGCCACTCTGCCCGCTTGGGGGTAGCATAGACTGGTGGTAGACCCGCAGTAAGGGCGCATAATTATAGACAAAGATATTATGATATCTATACCTTTTCAAATGTAACGCAGAAGCAAGGACACGGAGATGTCACATTCCTCCAAAATTTCAGTCCTTGTGGACGCAACTGGACGCCACAGTCCAGGGGGGGTCATAGTGTGTGTGGCTGGGCGGTTATCCAGGGGGATAACGTATTAGAAATTTGCTATATTTTAATTAATAATGATGATTTGCTACTCAATAATTTTGTTTTGATTTGAAAAACAGATGCACTAAATACTTCCTATATTGTGTTTATTATGTCTTATTATGTTAATTGCAGGTAATATGTTAGGAATAAGGATTATGAAATATAATAATATGTTTTCAATGTGTTTATAGATTTTAAAATAAAATGATATAAAGTTGTGATAGTTAAAATTTTCGATGGGTTGCAAAAGATAGAAATGGGTGATAGTAATTGTTTGAATAAAATGTTTGAATCAGTCCAAGTTGAATATTTGTGGGACATATAGATCTGTCCAAATTGAAGTCAAAGTTAAAGAAATAGTAGAGACGAAAATAATGTAATGTTGTTTCGAGTTAATGTATGTTATAGAATTTTGAGAAGTATAAGGGGAGACACAGTAGTAATTGGAGAATTTATGTAGAGTTTTGAGCGATATATTGTTGTTTATTTTGATGTTGTTATTTTGTTGTAGTTGTAGTAAGGTAATGAGATTGAGATTTTGGGGATGGCAATTTTGTAGTAGGGGTAGTGTAGTGTGGGAGTCCGCAACATAAGGGTTGGGACGGGATTTGGTATAGATTTTAGTGGAGACGGGGTTGCCTTAGGTAGAATCCAGGAACCAGAGAACGGGAATTGAGCTTTTTTGGGGGGGGACACTTATCCTATGTACAAAGGGTTAGAGAGTATTTTTTTTTTATATAAGAGTAGAAGGTGGCGAATCGAGCTAAAATAGTAAGTAGTTAGAGGTAGAGAAGGGTTAGTAGATTTTTTGATAGAGGGGTGTCATACTAGTTAAAGATTTTGTAAGGGAGCGTTAGAGTAATAAAAGGGGAAGATTATGAGTAAATGCCAAGTTGATAAAGTGAATTATGATAAATAACGTAGAATCACCCAAATGAATGAAAGGGAATAATAATTGCAATGTTATAAAAAAAATATATATATATATATATATATATATAAATAATAATTTTGTTGAGAAACGAATTAATAAAAGTTAAATTGAGATTAAAAGGTAATTTTCTGATTTTATATGCAAATTCAATGATGTTAAGTGTGTAAGTTTTAAATATAAATTGTTTATTTTAAGATGATAATAACAATGGGAATTATTAATGTACTATGTTTTCTTATGTTGTATTGTGTTTGTTAGTGTAAGACAATTTTATGAAGTTAAATGTTTTAAAATGCATTTTAAATTGGGGATGAGAGAAATGTAAAATGGTAATGGGGAATGTTTGTGAGTCAGTCGCCTGTTTATTTAAATTCTGATGGGAATCAGGGCAATGATTTTGAATTTTGGGATAAAGTTAATAAGGGAAAGTAGATGGAATTTTAAGAGGGGTATCATATTGTTGGTAGATATTTTGCTATATATGTTAGAAATAAGTAGAAAACAAAACCAGTGCTTCTTAGCGCAAACCAGCACCGCTAGGGGGAAACAGATCAGTTGGGGATATGGTGTTGTATAAGGCCACTATTTGATATTTTGATTTGTTGTTTCAGTGTTGGGTGATGCTGTGGCGGCGGACCTGAGCTGGCCTGCGCGTCAGAGCAGGGGCGTTAAGTATCTATCTGACTCTACGGTGTTGGGATCTCGAGAGAGAAGTCCAGTATTGTCATTCAGATGCGGTCACAGTCACCGGACCAAGGGTGAGTTGATTATATTTTTTGTAAACCGTAAAGGGGGTTGTGGCGACATATCCTGGCTGATCCCTTTAGCAAGTATGAATGTGTCAATGAGATTTTTTATGCTTCGGCATAAAATATCTCATTGAGGGGGTATTGTAATGGGCCTATTTTGGGGCAATAACACAATTTGTATTTTTTTTTATGATAATAAATAACATTTTGGTGATAGGGAACAAATTTAGGTAAATTTACTGTTTGGAGCGATCGCGACGGTGGCTGCACTGCTTGAGGAGTTGTATGCAGAATTATTTAATAATATTTTATATGAACAGATTCAATAAACGACAAACTGTGCCAAGGTCAGCTCCAGTGACACAAAATCTGTCAACAAATTATGCAACGAGACGATCAGACCATGTTACGTCAGCAACTTACATAACGTTGCAATGCGGGGTGTGTCAGCGCCAGCAGCGTTGTGAAACAGAGAACAAAGACCCAGTCGGCATATAACTTCTGAACGCAGCAGACGCTAACAACTGTGCGTCGCCGGTTCACCGGTTTTAGGCGAAGTTTTGGTGTTCGCCGGCCGTGCGGAATTATCGCCCGCACGTACACAAATATTAAATGTAAAATAGCAGCTGTCAACTTAATTAGATTGAACTAACAGTTAAATGGGTTTTTCTAAAAACATGTAAATTCAGTGATCTACGTAGTGCACGTAGTATAAGGCGATGTCATCTGGACTCACATGTCAGTTAAGTAATCTTCAATTTTCGTCTAACATCAACAAAATCCGATATAAATTTTATAACGAAACAAAATTTTAAGCACTAAACAAATGAGATCTCATATGGTAATGGGGGAATGTAAAACAGAGTGAATGAGAGTACGTATTAAATAAAGAACGCTGGTTTGCTTAATAAGGTAGTAAATTAATTGAATAAATACCATGGTTTAGTTTTAATTGTTTCTTCTTTTAAATGTTAAACTTAGATATATATATATATATATATATATATATATGGGAAAAATATAGTATTGAATAATTATAAAATATGGCTAACCACCAAGGTTCTAACGATAATGAAGTAAATGGAAAGAAATAACGTGCTATAAAATGAATAAATAATTCATGAGCAACAAATAAGTTGTTGGGTAAATTATTTCAAATAACCAGTTCTGCACTTCCTGGTTCTCTGATTCGAACCTTGGTAATTTTCTTCTTACAGTTGGTAACAAGATGGCGCCCGAAGAAATTATTCAGAAAATAATTAAATTGAAAGTATATTCCCTTAGGTTAAACTAAATTAAATTAAATATCAATTTGTTTAATACTGTACACCAGGAAGAGTTTTTACGTAGTAGTACCCTTTGCATGGAGTGATAAAGATATATACTCTATATATAACAAATGTATACTAATAATTAATATTGTTCAGATGGATACAGCATTTATATATAATAATGTGTTCTTTTCAATCAAATAATTATGTTCAAATTAGAAATTAAGGATAGTTAAACAAATAATAAGAAAAAAGTTAAAAGTCGGATCTGCAACGTTTAGCAGACGAAGCCTGTAAACAATGAATTATTTAGATTAGAATAGAAATTGTTAATGAAAACTATGACTAAACTGGCATTAAGTCATGTCAAAATAAAGAGAAAGAAACAAGCTATACAATGCTAATAGTAGAACCTAATTTTATTATATACACACCACCAATTAACGAATAAGGCCTTTTCAAAATATTAAAATTTCATCATCAGTTCATACACTGTAATGTTACTGTTATGATGTTTTTCTTTAAATGTATAACTGTTGTTAATTGTGACTACTACCTCTTACTGTACTTCATTTTGAACTTTCCACTGCCATCATTATTGGGTGAAACCAAGCCAGATATGTATTGAAATAATTGATCATTTTCAAATATTGTCTGTTGATTCATCAATTTTTCATATTTTTTATGAAGGTATATATATAATTTTTCTAACTGTATAATGTCATTTTTATTATTGTTTATTTCCACTATTTCCATATTGTTGGTTATATTTGTTATACTATGATTCATACTAATAATGTTTGGCAAAATAATAATGGAACCTGACCAGGTAAAATTATGTTATAAATACTTAAAACTACATATGAAATTATAAAGAATAATAAACAATATTAAATTTAATAAAAAATGTATTAACCTAGAAATTGTTCCTAACTATGCAGTAATAAGGAACAAGAACACAAATCCCATAGCAATGAAGACCATTATATATGCACAAAAATACAGGATACGACAAGAAATCAGAGAAGCATATAAAAATAAAAATAAAAATAAAATAAATTTAGAAATATATAGCACACATTTAGAGATACTACAAATTCTAGGTTATGTTATACATGAGAAAATAAAAGAAATAATTTTCCATAAGATCTACAACTTAAATCACAAAATTAAAGGAAAACATAATAAGAAACTACATAATCTTATATATGCAAAGAAATAAGATAAAAGAACAGTAAATGCATATAATAAAATAAGGAACAATATTATATATGACAACAAAAATATAAAAAACCTTACTGACATAAATTTCAATAATACCGAAAAAGAAATCATAACACATATTTTTAAATATAATTTTGCCAATAACAATAAATTTGGAATTATAAAGAACATTATAACGGATACTGAAAACAATATTTATAAAATAGATAATGAGGATGACGAAGCTAACATAAGGAACACAAAGATAATATTCAAAGAAAATTAGAAAATAAGGATGTAAAATGCAAAGGTAATAAAAATAAAACATTTAATATCAAAAACATATTGGAATTAAAAAACAAATTAAATAATAATAATGCAACAATTTTGGAATCAGATAAAACATATACACCAATTATAATGTTCATAGATGATTACAACAGGAAAGTACAAGAATATATAACTCCGAATGGATATATAGAAATAAAAGACCCAACAAATAAATATAAGAAAATCATGGAAAATATGATAAAAGAAAATTTAGTTAAAATTAATATAAGGGAAAAAAATACACAAAACTTATATCGCACAATACAAGTGCTCCACAACTTAATGGTTTACCTAAAATTCATAAAATAGATATACCAATAAGACCATTAATAAATTTCAAGACTGCACCGGCATATATAATAGCAAAAACAATAGATAAAATACTCAGAGAGAAGATAATATTGGAAAATAGGTACAATGTAAAGAATGGATATACACTTATAGAAAACCTAAAGAAAATACACATTACAGAAGAAACAAAATTAATATCATTTGATATATCAAATATGTATAATAACATACCAATAAATGAAACACTGGAAATCATAAAGAAAAAATTAAAAAACAATAATGAAAACAACAGTTTCATAAATAACTTGATTATTATAATAAGAAACATATGTAACCAGAATTATTTTACTTTCAATAACAAATATTATACACAAACCAAGGGATTGGCAATGGGTTCACCTATTTCATCAATTATGTCAGAAATTTATATACAGGATTTGGGAAACAAAATTATTTTAGGTATCATAAATGTGCATAAAGTGTTATTATGGAACAGATATGTAGATGATATATTGGTCATATATAATCCTAGCATAAAAAATGAACATTTAATAATACTAAATAAATTAAATATATACAATGATAATGTGAAATTTACATTTGAAGAAGAAGTAAATAGAAGAATCAATTTTTTGGACATTGATATTCAAATTGGAAAAGATAACGAAATAACTACTAATGTATACAGAAAGGAAACAAATAATAATACAACAATACACAAAGATTCATCACATCCTTGGATACACGAGGTTAATACATATTACAATATGGTTAATAGAGCATACAAATACATAAATAACGAAGAGAAATTACATCAGGAACTGAACATCATAAAAGAAATAGCAATAGAAAATGGATATGACAGCAAATTTATAAACAAATTAAATAAAAAATATAAAGAAAAAACAATATTAAATAATAGAACAAAATTAGACAGGATAAATGCATGCAAAAAAGAAGAACATGTAACATACCTAACTTACAAATACACATATCAAGATCTCCAATACATTATAAAGAATACAAAATTGGATAAACATAAATATAAATATGCATACAAACCAAATAAAAGTATATATAATATAATAATAAATAGAAAAGACTGTGATAAATACAAATTAAGTGGAATATACAGAATAAAATGTAATAACTGTGACTACATATACATCGGAAGAACACATAGAAATTTCAAACAGAGATTTATGGAACATTTCAGAGCTTTTAATAATTAAAAAACGGGAATCTCCAACATAGCAGATCACCTTATTAGTATGAATCATAGTATAACAAATATAACCAACAATATGGAAATAGTGGAAATAAACAATAATAAAAATGACATTATACAGTTAGAAAAATTATATATATACCTTCATAAAAAATATGACAAATTGATGAATCAACAGACAATATTTGAAAATGATCAATTATTTCAATACATATCTGGCTTGGTTTCACCCAATAATGATGGCAGTGGAAAGTTCAAAATGAAGTACAGTAAGAGGTAGTACACACAATTAACAACAGTTATACATTTGAAGAAAAACATCATAACAGGAACATTACAGTGTATGAAATGATGGGGAATTTTTAATATTTCGAAATGGCCTTATTCGTTAATTTAAAAATGGAATTTTACTGATTTTGGTGGTGTATATATAATAATATTATAACAAGTCAGTGGCATAATGTTTGGCAAAATAAGAACCTAATTTGTACTTGTAATAACTGAGATATAAACGTTAGCATCATAAATTTGGTGAATTTCGAATAAATACAACAAATAATATTAACATTGAAATCAGATGCTTCCAATACAATTATGTAATGGCTATAAATAGAATTACGTCATCATGACATCATTTTCTACCAATCGCGAACGACCTTAGAAACCAGTCAACACCTCCTAGCGGCGATCAAAATAAAGTATACATACGAACGCATTTGTAAACAACACATTTTGTCACTTTCCACTCAATCAGCAACAACGAATCCAGACCGAATTATCATCAAAATTTTATAATCAACAAGAAGGAAGAAGTTTAAATAAAGTACAGTGCATTGATATCAGTAGTGATACCTTTACTAGAAGTGCGATTTAAGAGAACGAGGTTAAGTACCATACCTAACCAATTAAAGTGTAATTCAAGAAGACAATAATATCGTTCATACGTGTAACAAGTGAAGTGAAACCACGATCAGTGTACCAGATCGTGAAGAGTGTGAATAAATAATCATTGAGATTATTAGTCAGGGAGTACTGTGCATATATTTACATTGTTTATGAGTAAGCCATTAGCAGTATAAAATAATACACCTGTATACTGACGCAAAAAAACAATAATACACTAAGTACTAAGCACTCTCTTAACTTTATTTAGAGGAATTATAATATTCCGAACATAAGATTTCATGTAGTAACGTTACCGTAACTAACCTAAAATTTGTCAAGGTTAAACGAACTTTTCGTCAATTAATTTCAATAATTAAAGGTGTCTAACCTAGTAATTTAGTGTTTTGTAATAGCATTGTATCGTAAAGCATTGGCGTTTTATTCTGTAACTTAAAAGAAGTCACCCTTGAGGTATCTAATATTTATAAACAAACAATTAATTATGGTTAGAGTTGTCATTGCTAACCAACCGAGTTAAGAAATTTGAAAGCCGGAAGATTTGTAATCCGTTAGTAGTAGTAAATTGAATGTATTTATTTGAACCAAGTATAGAGTGAGCAATAAACAAATGAATTGTGAACTAACAAATATTGTCAGCAATTATTTAAATAAGTGATTAATTCTTTTTTACTAGTTAATGAGTTGCGAATTCAAAGCAAGCAACCAGTTAAGTTGGCTACTATTCAGACAAGTGAACCGCCAACAGTTAGAATCAATTAAACAGATAAAAAGGAAATTAATTCCTGATATTAATTTAATCACTCAATAAAATACTAATTTAAATTCAATCAAAATTATTTATTCGATTATTCAAAGAAATTCTTTTTTTATGGAATATTTCTCAAGAAATTCCATATGGCGCCCAGGTAAAATTCATATGTGCTCACTTAAACACTAACAGTACTATCTTACTGTTTTATGAAAACTTGACAGTTTACTACTCAACTGAGACAGACTGAACTTCTAGTATGACATTAAAGGTACGTGAAGGTTTGAATTATGTAAATAACTTTGTCTAAATTACACACTAACATACACAGACGATATAATTCAACGGGAGTGCGAACGAACTTCAAGAGGTCTACAAAGCTGTTTACATTCAAATAACGGGGATTACAACCATTTAATTACTCAAAAATAAACAACAATTATTTAAACAAGATATTGTAGTTAAACAAAACTAATTAAAGAACAATTAACAAAAATTATTTAACGAACCAGTGTTAAATTAAACTCAGAGTCGAGCAACGTGTGACAAGTGAAATTAATAAATCAAATAAGTACTATGAGAGGGTGAACTTTAGATATAATGGTCATAACAGGGGATCGCCCACATAGAGCCTCAGTTTTAATAAGCAAGGTGTACTTTTGAAACACCCAGTTGTCGATTTCTACAATAAGCCAGGCCACATGCGACGAATCCAGGAACATCGGAATGTGTCCGAGTGAGTGGATGCCCGTTCTGACAGAGACGTATGATTTTCCTGGTCGCCGGTGGCGAGTCTACGTTAAATGCTCTCGTCCAATGAGAACGCAAGTTGGTGCTCTCGGGATGCCGAGGGTCATATTGAAAACGAGCCACTTAGCGCCAGTCGGCTTCTAAACAAAAAACCGCGCAGTTGTGTTGGTGCGCGGTTCGCTTAATATCTACTTACAATGTAGACCGAACGGCCAAAAAATGTGAAAATTCATGTACATAAACAATAAATAAGCATCGGTCGTCATCGAAACTCGAAAACTCACTTAGCATCACCAAACGAAACCGGCCGGTTCAGTGTAAAAGGCTCGCGGGCTGAAATTTAATAAAAATTGCTAAACAAGTGAACAAAATACAAATAAAAATGATGTAAAGTAATAATCAAACAGTGAAGTATTAACAAATCGTACATAGTCAAAATTCAACCAGTGAAAACATTTTTCGGAACAACCAAGTGGAAAAACCAGACTGATTTCAATACGTGCTCTTCATGGAGACAACAAGGAAGTAACTGTATAATTTAAATAAAAATAAATATAAAAATCAAAGAAAGCGCTAAATCAAAAGAGGGGGGAAAAGTGTGAAAGAGAGCGTGTATGAGCAAAGCACTGAATTGCCTTTTAATACCTAGAATGTAGTTATTTGGATAAGCAATTGTTAAGTCTTTTAGTAAAAATAAATTCATAAAGAAACTTGTTCTTTGTACAAGAAAAAAAGTAGAGTAAAGTAATTTTTCATGTGAAATGATGTTAATAAATCAATCGGTTAAATGCTAACAATGAGAGTATAGTTCATTAAACAACAAGAACCCTAAATCACACTTATAGGTCACGAGTTCGCGTGAACGATCCTGGACCCGATAAAGGTAAGAATTTTGGAATGTGTATTTTTTATTAATTATTATATTTGCAATTAAATGTAAATGCACAATTGGAGCCCGAACAGGGACAGTTTTTACAAATTCAATTTCGTAGTACAAACCACACTTACTCGTGGGTATAAGATGTGATTTGGAGGTTAAGTGGTAATGCGTATTAATTATGTAAAAGTGATGTTAAATTAATTAATATTAAAGAAGTGATGTTGTGTCATATTTAAGTGATGCTGATACTATATTGAATAATACTGAGTATGTTTAAAATAAGGATTATTAAGATATATGAAAATTGTGTAATTTAAAAAAGATGGCAGAAAATAAGGAAAGTGATATGATTAACGTAACTAGCTTTAATGAGTCAGCTGTCATGAGTGGCCTGGGAGTTCATTCAACTCCGAATGGAGGTCAAGACAATAAAATAGACGAGTTAAGTGTTACAGATGAAACAAATGTTACAGAGGATTCGGGAGTTCAATTAACCCCAACCTCAATGAAATGTAGTAGTAAATTCGATAATGACGTAATGAGTTTTTTACAACAACAGTTTAACGTAATAAATTGTCGTTTTGATGTCAGTGATATTAACATGAATGAACAAAAGAATGAAATTAAGGAAATAAAGAGTAGTTTCGATGTACAGAATAACAAATTTGATACATTAAGCAGTGATGTTAGCGAACAAAATATAAAGCTAAATAGTCGTTTCAATGTAATGAATACACAAAATGTTAAATTTGAAATTAATATGAATAAACGTCTGAATGAGATTGACGAACGTTTTAATACAATTAAAGAACAAATAATAGAATCAATAAATACAGGTAAGTTTAACGAGAATATAGACAATGGAATAACGAGAACAAGGTGAGTAATGTGGTCAAAATAAGTGATGATTTTAATGGGCAGATAATTACAAATAATATTGATGGTAGTTTAAGTACAAGTAAAATAGTAGTTGAAAAGGTAAGTGAGAATAACAGCGATATAATTAAAAATGTGGTGTTAGAGAGTAAAGTGAATAATAATAGTAGCGATGAAGTTTTAGTGGAAATAGAGAGTAGTAATAAAATAGTGGTTGATGAGAGGTTAGGCGAGCAAAGGGCAAATTTTCCCCGGGTATATTGTGAAACAGAGTTTTCACAAATGTGTTACGAGGACAAAGTTTCCTCCAGAGGTTATGTGGAAGACGAGGTGTCTTCAAGTAGTCCCTTAATTTTTTGTGGTGTTCCTGGAAAAGCCAGTGTAACGGGCCTATTTTGGGGCAATAACACAATTTGTATTTTTTTTTATGATAATAAATAACATTTTGGTGATAGGGAAAAAAATTTAGGTAAATTTACTGTTTGGAGCGATCGTGACGGTGGCTGCACTGCTTGAGGAGTTGTATGCAGAATTATTTAATAATATTTTATATGAACAGATTCAATAAACGACAAACTGTGCCAAGGTCAGCTCCAGTGACACAAAATCTGTCAACAAATTATGCACCGAGACGATCAGACCATGTTACGTCAGCAACTTACATAACGTTGCAATGCGGGGTGTGTCAGCGCCAGCAGCGTTGTGAAACAGAGAACAAAGACCCAGTCGGCATATAACTTCTGAACGCAGCAGACGCTAACAACTGTGCGTCGCCGGTTCGCCGGTTTTAGGCGAAGTTTTGGTGTTCGCCGGCCGTGCGGAATTATCGCCCGCACGTATACAAATTTTAAATGTAAAATAGCAGCTGTCAACTTAATTAGATTGAACTAACAGTTAAATGGGTTTTTCTAAAAACATGTAAATTCAGTGATCTACGTAGTGCGCGTAGTATAAGGCGATGTCATCTGGACTCACATGTCAGTTAAGTAATCTTCAATTTTCGTCTAACATCAACAAAATCCGATATAAATTTTATAACGAAACAAAATTTTAAGCACTAAACAAATGAGATCTCATATGGTAATGGGGGAATGTAAAACAGAGTGAATGAGAGTACGTATTAAATAAAGAACGCTGGTTTGCTTAATAAGGTAGTAAATTAATTGAATAAATACCATGGTTTAGTTTTAATTGTTTCTTCTTTTAAATGTTAAACTTAGATATATATATATATATATATATATATATATATATATGGGAAAAATATAGTATTGAATAATTATAAAATATGGCTAACCACCAAGGTTCTAACGATAATGAAGTAAATGGAAAGAAATAACGTGCTATAAAATGAATAAATAATTCATGAGCAACAAATAAGTTGTTAGGTAAATTATTTCAAATAACCAGTTCTGCACTTCCTGGTTCGCTGATTCGAACCTTGGTAATTTTCTTCTTACAGTTGGTAACAAGATGGCGCCCGAAGAAATTATTCAGAAAATAATTAAATTGAAAGTATATTCCCTTAGGTTAAATTAAATTAAATTAAATATCAATTTGTTTAATACTGTACAATTGGCTTTTGGAACAGGGACAATTTATATAATATAATTATATAAATACAGCCTACTTGGAAAGCAGAACGGTTGTTTGAGTTAAAGATAAAATTACGTAAAATAGACGTAAAAGGTTATGTTTTGTAGTATGGGTAATTAGAATATTTTTTTTTTTTTTTTGTATAAGTATGTATTACATGTAACAATATTTGCAAAGAATTGTATGTCTGAAAGATTTAAGAAAATGGCATACAATCGTGAAACTGTCAGCGTCACTGACAGTGTAGATGAAAGCCAGATAAGCGTAACTGAATCGCAAATCATGAATGAAGGTGTTCACTCAACACCAGTCACGAGTAAAAAGTCTGAAGAAAATGATATGATGAAATATTTATGTAGCATGGTATGCAGTATGAAAGAGAGTTCAGACAAGCAACAGGCGATGTTAGAGTTAAAATTTAATGAAATAAAAAGTGATTCTGACGTTAAATTTAATAATTTCAATGACAAATTTGATATTCAGAACAGTAAATTCGATGAGTTAAAAACCCAAATCAAAGAAATGAATGAATGTTTAGAGAATACTAATCAAACAATAAGAACCAGTTTAAATAAATTAGAACAGAGTGTTGAGAAATTTGAGAAGTTAGGTGACAAGGTTTTAAGTATGACAAATAGTAAAAATGACGAAATAGTGGAAGATGTAGTATTGAATAGTGATGATATTAATTACAATTCTGAGAGTATAGTGGGGGTAAAGAATAATGGAGAGACAAATGATGAGAATATAATCAAAAATAATACTGACGAAGTTCTAGAATGTGATTATGAGATGTTGAGATGTATTGATGAAGTAGAAAGAGAGTGGAAGAATAATGTTATAGTTGAATGGGGGCAGAGGGTAAATTTTCCCATTAATTTTTTTGAACCAAGGTGTTCACAAATGTTGTTTTTTATGAAGGGCGAGAGACCCATATTAGTAGATGAAGTAAAGAGTATATTGATGTTGTATAATGTTGTACCCTCTGTCTGTAATAATTGTGAGAATGTGATGTGGTATTATGAAGAGAGAGAGTTGTGTATTGCGAGTGAAATAGAACTATATAAGTTAAAAAGAAATTATGATGAATTGAGAGAAAGAGTGGTAGGGGTGAAGATGACCCATACAAGATACTTACCTATTGTAAGAGAGAATTATTTTGGTAATATTTGTATACATAATAATGACTTATTTGACGTGATAGTAGAGAAATATAAAAATGAGAAAACAATTTACCTGACATTAACAAATAACACTGATGGAGACTGGACAATCCTAACCTATGGTGACAAGATTTATAATGGTATAATGGATAGAGTAAAGTTAATGGGTTATTATGATAATGACAATAATAATAAATGGTATGTAGATAAAAATGATATATGTTATAAATATATTAGATATTTATATGACGATGGAGGTTGAACTCAAAAAATTAGTGAATAGACATTGTTAGATATTGTAATTTTGGTAATGACCTTGCAGATTTGGACATATGAAGTGTGAAACGATTGAACAGTTATTGACGTATACTTTGTAAATATAATGTAGGGAATTCATGTGTGTGTATTATGAAAGGTTAGAAAAATAATGTGTATATGTATTAGAAAATGTTGTGTTAATAATAATAATATTATGAATATTTTGCATTCTAATTAAATATTACAATAATTATGAAGACAATAATTAATGATTGGTAGAATGTTGATAATAATTGAAATATGTTATTTTAATAGTCAAATAAATATTTAATTTTAATAATCAATTGAAGTAAATAATTTGAGATGTTTCAATATTGTGATTGAATGTTATATGTTTGAATTTGATAATGAATTTAAATTGTTTGATGAGATTTTAAATAAATGTTAAATGGTTTATTTTGTGGAATATCATAATGGTTAAAAATATATATGTTAATAATAAATTTAGAAATTTTGAAAATCTGATTGCAACACAGAATAAATAAATAATGAAATGATGATAAATAAAAAGAGTTAATGAAAAATTTTAAATTATAATGTTTATAAGAGACAAATATTTGATAAATATTTGAGACAAATTATTTAAAAGAGAATTGTTTGTTTAAGGTATGCTAATAATCAAAGTTAATGTCTAGTTGTTTATTATGTTATGTGATGTATTATACAAGATGTGGGGATAATTTTGGGGGGTAGTTTGGTGCTCAATGAAGTGACATAACAGTGTAGTGTGGAACTGCCATGGTGGAAGGTTGTAAATTTTGTATTTAATATTTTAGATAGCAAATATATGTAAGCTTACATAAGAAGGAGGGTAAAACACCATCCAAACTAATAACGTCATTTAAATATAAAGTCTTAAATTTAATGTTACAAAAGATATTTTACTTGTGATTCCCCAAATTTTCGGGCGGTCACGGCCTCACCGAACCTTGACCGTGGAATTGGTTTAGCTTTAACAGCTATGGTTGGGGCTCATTGCGTCACGTTCTGCCTTAACTGGCCATAGCTGTTATCGTTGTAAAGGTGCATTTTGAAATTGATGGGGGGTGAAATTGATGGGGAATCACCAAACTATGGAACAGCGGCTGCCACTCTGCCCGCTTGGGGGTAGCATAGACTGGTGGTAGACCCGCAGTAAGGGCGCATAATTATAGACAAAGATATTATGATATCTATACCTTTTCAAATGTAACGCAGAAGCAAGGACACGGAGATGTCACATTCCTCCAAAATTTCAGTCCTTGTGGACGCAACTGGACGCCACAGTCCAGGGGGGGTCATAGTGTGTGTGGCTGGGCGGTTATCCAGGGGGATAACGTATTAGAAATTTGCTATATTTTAATTAATAATGATGATTTGCTACTCAATAATTTTGTTTTGATTTGAAAAACAGATGCACTAAATACTTCCTATATTGTGTTTATTATGTCTTATTATGTTAATT
This sequence comes from Magicicada septendecula, assembly GCA_034769895.1. Lineage (NCBI taxonomy): Eukaryota > Metazoa > Arthropoda > Insecta > Hemiptera > Cicadidae > Magicicada > Magicicada septendecula. Next base: position 176,811,884 of record CM068372.1, read on the forward strand.
GCAGGTAATATGTTAGGAATAAGGATTATGAAATATAATAATATGTTTTCAATGTGTTTATAGATTTTAAAATAAAATGATATAAAGTTGTGATAGTTAAAATTTTCGATGGGTTGCAAAAGATAGAAATGGGTGATAGTAATTGTTTGAATAAAATGTTTGAATCAGTCCAAGTTGAATATTTGTGGGACATATAGATCTGTCCAAATTGAAGTCAAAGTTAAAGAAATAGTAGAGACGAAAATAATGTAATGTTGTTTCGAGTTAATGTATGTTATAGAATTTTGAGAAGTATAAGGGGAGACACAGTAGTAATTGGAGAATTTATGTAGAGTTTTGAGCGATATATTGTTGTTTATTTTGATGTTGTTATTTTGTTGTAGTTGTAGTAAGGTAATGAGATTGAGATTTTGGGGATGGCAATTTTGTAGTAGGGGTAGTGTAGTGTGGGAGTCCGCAACATAAGGGTTGGGACGGGATTTGGTATAGATTTTAGTGGAGACGGGGTTGCCTTAGGTAGAATCCAGGAACCAGAGAACGGGAATTGAGCTTTTTTGGGGGGGGAAACTTATCCTATGTACAAAGGGTTAGAGAGTATTTTTTTTTTATATAAGAGTAGAAGGTGGCGAATCGAGCTAAAATAGTAAGTAGTTAGAGGTAGAGAAGGGTTAGTAGATTTTTTGATAGAGGGGTGTCATACTAGTTAAAGATTTTGTAAGGGAGCGTTAGAGTAATAAAAGGGGAAGATTATGAGTAAATGCCAAGTTGATAAAGTGAATTATGATAAATAACGTAGAATCACCCAAATGAATGAAAGGGAATAATAATTGCAATGTTATAAAAAAAAAAAATATATATATATATATATATATATATATATATAAAAATAATAATTTTGTTGAGAAACGAATTAATAAAAGTTAAATTGAGATTAAAAGGTAATTTTCTGATTTTATATGCAAATTCAATGATGTTAAGTGTGTAAGTTTTAAATATAAATTGTTTATTTTAAGATGATAATAACAATGGGAATTATTAATGTACTATGTTTTCTTATGTTGTATTGTGTTTGTTAGTGTAAGAGAATTTTATGAAGTTAAATGTTTTAAAATGCATTTTAAATTGGGGATGAGAGAAATGTAAAATGGTAATGGGGAATGTTTGTGAGTCAGTCGCCTGTTTATTTAAATTCTGATGGGAATCAGGGCAATGATTTTGAATTTTGGGATAAAGTTAATAAGGGAAAGTAGATGGAATTTTAAGAGGGGTATCATATTGTTGGTAGATATTTTGCTATATATGTTAGAAATAAGTAGAAAACAAAACCAGTGCTTCTTAGCGCAAACCAGCACCGCTAGGGGGAAACAGATCAGTTGGGGATATGGTGTTGTATAAGGCCACTATTTGATATTTTGATTTGTTGTTTCAGTGTTGGGTGATGCTGTGGCGGCGGACCTGAGCTGGCCTGCGCGTCAGAGCAGGGGCGTTAAGTATCTATCTGACTCTACGGTGTTGGGATCTCGAGAGAGAAGTCCAGTATTGTCATTCAGATGCGGTCACAGTCACCGGACCAAGGGTGAGTTGATTATATTTTTTGTAAACCGTAAAGGGGGTTGTGGCGACATATCCTGGCTGATCCCTTTAGCAAGTATGAATGTGTCAATGAGATTTTTTATGCTTCGGCATAAAATATCTCATTGAGGGGGTATTGTAATGGGCCTATTTTGGGGCAATAACACAATTTGTATTTTTTTTTATGATAATAAATAACATTTTGGTGATAGGGAACAAATTTAGGTAAATTTACTGTTTGGAGCGATCGCGACGGTGGCTGCACTGCTTGAGGAGTTGTATGCAGAATTATTTAATAATATTTTATATGAACAGATTCAATAAACGACAAACTGTGCCAAGGTCAGCTCCAGTGACACAAAATCTGTCAACAAATTATGCAACGAGACGATCAGACCATGTTACGTCAGCAACTTACATAACGTTGCAATGCGGGGTGTGTCAGCGCCAGCAGCGTTGTGAAACAGAGAACAAAGACCCAGTCGGCATATAACTTCTGAACGCAGCAGACGCTAACAACTGTGCGTCGCCGGTTCACCGGTTTTAGGCGAAGTTTTGGTGTTCGCCGGCCGTGCGGAATTATCGCCCGCACGTATACAAATTTTAAATGTAAAATAGCAGCTGTCAACTTAATTAGATTGAACTAACAGTTAAATGGGTTTTTCTAAAAACATGTAAATTCAGTGATCTACGTAGTGCACGTAGTATAAGGCGATGTCATCTGGACTCACATGTCAGTTAAGTAATCGTCAATTTTCGTCTAACACCAACAAAATCCGATATAAATTTTATAACGAAACAAAATTTTAAGCACTAAACAAATGAGATCTCATATGGTAATGGGGGAATGTAAAACAGAGTGAATGAGAGTACGTATTAAATAAAGAACGCTGGTTTGCTTAATAAGGTAGTAAATTAATTGAATAAATACCATGGTTTAGTTTTAATTGTTTCTTCTTTTAAATGTTAAACTTAGATATATATATATATATATATGGGAAAAATATAGTATTGAATAATTATAAAATATGGCTAACCACCAAGGTTCTAACGATAATGAAGTAAATGGAAAGAAATAACGTGCTATAAAATGAATAAATAATTCATGAGCAACAAATAAGTTGTTGGGTAAATTATTTCAAATAACCAGTTCTGCACTTCCTGGTTCGCTGATTCGAACCTTGGTAATTTTCTTCTTATAGTTGGTAACAAGATGGCGCCCGAAGAAATTATTCAGAAAATAATTAAATTGAAAGTATATTCCCTTAGGTTAAACTAAATTAAATTAAATATCAATTTGTTTAATACTGTACACCAGGAAGAGTTTTTACGTAGTAGTACCCTTTGCATGGAGTGATAAAGATATATACTCTATATATAACAAATGTATACTAATAATTAATATTGTTCAGATGGATACAGCATTTATATATAATAATGTGTTCTTTTCAATCAAATAATTATGTTCAAATTAGAAATTAAGGATAGTTAAACAAATAATAAGAAAAAAGTTAAAAGTCGGATCTGCAACGTTTAGCAGACGAAGCCTGTAAACAATGAATTATTTAGATTAGAATAGAAATTGTTAATGAAAACTATGACTAAACTGGCATTAAGTCATGTCAAAATAAAGAGAAAGAAACAAGCTATACAATGCTAATAGTAGAACCTAATTTTATTATATACACACCACCAATTAACGAATAAGGCCTTTTCAAAATATTAAAATTTCATCATCAGTTCATACACTGTAATGTTACTGTTATGATGTTTTTCTTTAAATGTATAACTGTTGTTAATTGTGACTACTACCTCTTACTGTACTTCATTTTGAACTTTCCACTGCCATCATTATTGGGTGAAACCAAGCCAGATATGTATTGAAATAATTGATCATTTTCAAATATTGTCTGTTGATTCATCAATTTTTTATATTTTTTATGAAGGTATATATATAATTTTTCTAACTGTATAATGTCATTTTTATTATTGTTTATTTCCACTATTTCCATATTGTTGGTTATATTTGTTATACTATGATTCATACTAATAATGTTTGGCAAAATAATAATGGAACCTGACCAGGTAAAATTATGTTATAAATACTTAAAACTACATATGAAATTATAAAGAATAATAAACAATATTAAATTTAATAAAAAATGTATTAACCTAGAAATTGTTCCTAACTATGCAGTAATAAGGAACAAGAACACAAATCCCATAGCAATGAAGACCATTATATATGCACAAAAATACAGGATACGACAAGAAATCAGAGAAGCATATAAAAATAAAAATAAAAATAAAATAAATTTAGAAATATATAGCACACATTTAGAGATACTACAAATTCTAGGTTATGTTATACATGAGAAAATAAAAGAAATAATTTTCCATAAGATCTACAACTTAAATCACAAAATTAAAGGAAAACATAATAAGAAACTACATAATCTTATATATGCAAAGAAATAAGATAAAAGAACAGTAAATGCATATAATAAAATAAGGAACAATATTATATATGACAACAAAAATATAAAAAACCTTACTGACATAAATTTCAATAATACCGAAAAAGAAATCATAACACATATTTTTAAATATAATTTTGCCAATAACAATAAATTTGGAATTATAAAGAACATTATAACGGATACTGAAAACAATATTTATAAAATAGATAATGAGGATGACGAAGCTAACATAAGGAACACAAAGATAATATTCAAAGAAAATTAGAAAATAAGGATGTAAAATGCAAAGGTAATAAAAATAAAACATTTAATATCAAAAACATATTGGAATTAAAAAACAAATTAAATAATAATAATGCAACAATTTTGGAATCAGATAAAACATATACACCAATTATAATGTTCATAGATGATTACAACAGGAAAGTACAAGAATATATAACTCAGAATGGATATATAGAAATAAAAGACCCAACAAATAAATATAAGAAAATCATGGAAAATATGATAAAAGAAAATTTAGTTAAAATTAATATACGGGAAAAAAATACACAAAACTTATATCGCACAATACAAGTGCTCCACAACTTAATGGTTTACCTAAAATTCATAAAATAGATATACCAATAAGACCATTAATAAATTTCAAGACTGCACCGGCATATATAATAGCAAAAACAATAGATAAAATACTCAGAGAGAAGATAATATTGGAAAATAGGTACAATGTAAAGAATGGATATACACTTATAGAAAACCTAAAGAAAATACACATTACAGAAGAAACAAAATTAATATCATTTGATATATCAAATATGTATAATAACATACCAATAAATGAAACACTGGAAATCATAAAGAAAAAATTAAAAAACAATAATGAAAACAACAGTTTCATAAATAACTTGATTATTATAATAAGAAACATATGTAACCAGAATTATTTTACTTTCAATAACAAATATTATACACAAACCAAGGGATTGGCAATGGGTTCACCTATTTCATCAATTATGTCAGAAATTTATATACAGGATTTGGGAAACAAAATTATTTTAGGTATCATAAATGTGCATAAAGTGTTATTATGGAACAGATATGTAGATGATATATTGGTCATATATAATCCTAGCATAAAAAATGAACATTTAATAATACTAAATAAATTAAATATATACAATGATAATGTGAAATTTACATTTGAAGAAGAAGTAAATAGAAGAATCAATTTTTTGGACATTGATATTCAAATTGGAAAAGATAACGAAATAACTACTAATGTATACAGAAAGGAAACAAATAATAATACAACAATACACAAAGATTCATCACATCCTTGGATACACGAGGTTAATACATATTACAATATGGTTAATAGAGCATACAAATACATAAATAACGAAGAGAAATTACATCAGGAACTGAACATCATAAAAGAAATAGCAATAGAAAATGGATATGACAGCAAATTTATAAACAAATTAAATAAAAAATATAAAGAAAAAACAATATTAAATAATAGAACAAAATTAGACAGGATAAATGCATGCAAAAAAGAAGAACATGTAACATACCTAACTTACAAATACACATATCAAGATCTCCAATACATTATAAAGAATACAAAATTGGATAAACATAAATATAAATATGCATACAAACCAAATAAAAGTATATATAATATAATAATAAATAGAAAAGACTGTGATAAATACAAATTAAGTGGAATATACAGAATAAAATGTAATAACTGTGACTACATATACATCGGAAGAACACATAGAAATTTCAAACAGAGATTTATGGAACATTTCAGAGCTTTTAATAATTAAAAAACGGGAATCTCCAACATAGCAGATCACCTTATTAGTATGAATCATAGTATAACAAATATAACCAACAATATGGAAATAGTGGAAATAAACAATAATAAAAATGACATTATACAGTTAGAAAAATTATATATATACCTTCATAAAAAATATGACAAATTGATGAATCAACAGACAATATTTGAAAATGATCAATTATTTCAATACATATCTGGCTTGGTTTCACCCAATAATGATGGCAGTGGAAAGTTCAAAATGAAGTACAGTAAGAGGTAGTACACACAATTAACAACAGTTATACATTTGAAGAAAAACATCATAACAGGAACATTACAGTGTATGAAATGATGGGGAATTTTTAATATTTCGAAATGGCCTTATTCGTTAATTTAAAAATGGAATTTTACTGATTTTGGTGGTGTATATATAATAATATTATAACAAGTCAGTGGCATAATGTTTGGCAAAATAAGAACCTAATTTGTACTTGTAATAACTGAGATATAAACGTTAGCATCATAAATTTGGTGAATTTCGAATAAATACAACAAATAATATTAACATTGAAATCAGATGCTTCCAATACAATTATGTAATGGCTATAAATAGAATTACGTCATCATGACATCATTTTCTACCAATCGCGAACGACCTTAGAAACCAGTCAACACCTCCTAGCGGCGATCAAAATAAAGTATACATACGAACGCATTTGTAAACAACACATTTTGTCACTTTCCACTCAATCAGCAACAACGAATCCAGACCGAATTATCATCAAAATTTTATAATCAACAAGAAGGAAGAAGTTTAAATAAAGTACAGTGCATTGATATCAGTAGTGATACCTTTACTAGAAGTGCGATTTAAGAGAACGAGGTTAAGTACCATACCTAACCAATTAAAGTGTAATTCAAGAAGACAATAATATCGTTCATACGTGTAACAAGTGAAGTGAAACCACGATCAGTGTACCAGATCGTGAAGAGTGTGAATAAATAATCATTGAGATTATTAGTCAGGGAGTACTGTGCATATATTTACATTGTTTATGAGTAAGCCATTAGCAGTATAAAATAATACACCTGTATACTGACGCAAAAAAACAATAATACAATAAGTACTAAGCACTCTCTTAACTTTATTTAGAGGAATTATAATATTCCGAACATAAGATTTCATGTAGTAACGTTACCGTAACTAACCTAAAATTTGTCAAGGTTAAACGAACTTTTCGTCAATTAATTTCAATAATTAAACGTGTCTAACCTAGTAATTTAGTGTTTTGTAATAGCATTGTATCGTAAAGCATTGGCGTTTTATTCTGTAACTTAAAAGAAGTCACCCTTGAGGTATCTAATATTTATAAACAAACAATTAATTATGGTTAGAGTTGTCATTGCTAACCAACCGAGTTAAGAAATTTGAAAGCCGGAAGATTTGTAATCCGTTAGTAGTAGTAAATTGAATGTATTTATTTGAACCAAGTATAGAGTGAGCAATAAACAAATGAATTGTGAACTAACAAATATTGTCAGCAATTATTTAAATAAGTGATTAATTCTTTTTTACTAGTTAATGAGTTGCGAATTCAAAGCAAGCAACCAGTTAAGTTGGCTACTATTCAGACAAGTGAACCGCCAACAGTTAGAATCAATTAAACAGATAAAAAGGAAATTAATTCCTGATATTAATTTAATCACTCAATAAAATACTAATTTAAATTCAATCAAAATTAATTATTCGATTATTCAAAGAAATTCTTTTTTTATGGAATATTTCTCAAGAAATTCCATATGGCACCCAGGTAAAATTCATATGTGCTCACTTAAACACTAACAGTACTATCTTACTGTTTTATGAAAACTTGACAGTTTACTACTCAACTGAGACAGACTGAACTTCTAGTATGACATTAAAGGTACGTGAAGGTTTGAATTATATAAATAACTTTGTCTAAATTACACACTAACATACACAGACGATATAATTCAACGGGAGTGCGAACGAACTTCAAGAGGTCTACAAAGCTGTTTACATTCAAATAACGGGGATTACAACCATTTAATTACTCAAAAATAAACAACAATTATTTAAACAAGATATTGTAGTTAAACAAAACTAATTAAAGAACAATTAACAAAAATTATTTAACGAACCAGTGTTAAATTAAACTCAGAGTCGAGCAACGTGTGACAAGTGAAATTAATAAATCAAATAAGTACTATGAGAGGGTGAACTTTAGATATAATGGTCATAACAGGGGATCGCCCACATAGAGCCTCAGTTTTAATAAGCAAGGTGTACTTTTGAAACACCCAGTTGTCGATTTCTACAATAAGCCAGGCCACATGCGACGAATCCAGGAACATCGGAATGTGTCCGAGTGAGCGGATGCCCGTTCTGACAGAGACATATGATTTTCCTGGTCGCCGGTGGCGAGTCTACGTTAAATGCTCTCGTCCAATGAGAACGCAAGTTGGTGCTCTCGGGATGCCAAGGGCCATATTAAAAACGAGCCACTTAGCGTCAGTCCGCTTCTAAACAAAAAACCGCGCAGTTGCGTTGGTGCGCGGTTCGCTTAATATTTACTCACAATGTAGACCGACCGGCCAAAAAATGTGAAAATTCATGTACATAAACAATAAATAAACATCAGTCGTTGTGAAACTCGAAAACTCACTTAGCATCACCAAACGAAACTGGCCGGTTCAGTGTAAAAGGCTCGTGGGCCAAAATTTAATAAAAATTGCTAAACAAGTGAACAAAATACAAATAAAAATGGTGTAAAGTAATAATCAAACAATGAAGTATTAACAAATCGTACATGGTCAAAATTCAACCAGTGAAAACATTTTTCGGAACAACCAAGTGGAAAAACCAGACTGATTTCAATACGTGGCCTTCATGGAGACAACAGGGAAATAACAATATAATTTAAATAAAAATAAATATAAAAAAATCAAAGAAAGCGCTAAATCAAAAGAGGGGGGAAAAGTGTGAAAGAGAGAGTGTATGAGCAAAGCACTGGATTGCCTTTTAATACCTAGAACGTAGTTATTTGGATAAGCAATTGTTAATTCTTTTAGTAAAAATAAATTCATAAAGGAACTTGTTCTTTGTACAGAAAAAAAGTAGAGTAAAAGTAATTTTTCATGTGACATGATGTTAATAAATCAATCGGTTAAATGCTAACAATGAGAGTATAGTTCATTAAACAACACGAACCCTAAATCACACTTATAGGTCACGAGTTCGCGTGAACGATCCTGGACCCGATAAAGGTAAGAATTTTGGAATATGTGTGTTTTTTATTAATTATTATATTTGCAATTGAATGTAAATGCACACAGTAACAGTTTTTCAAAAGTTCACAGTTTTGAACTCGTTTCGTGAGTGTTTTCAGGAAACAGTGTATCAACAGCGTTGGCGAACATGGAGCTTGTACAGGCTGAGTACTATTTGCAACATTTAACAATAAATCAACCACAAAAATAACGACCCAATAACATATGTAAAAGATTTAAAGAGATCTCTTATTCAGGGGGTGGAAAGTATGGAAGAGAGAGAGAGAGAGAGAGTGAATGAGCGAAGTGCTGGATAGCCTTTTATTAGATATAGATATTCTAGCAATAAGTTGAATAATATTTGTTTTTTATATTGTTATTAAAGATATATAAACGATAGGGAAAAACAATGTTCAGAAAGGGTGCATAAAATAGAGCCTTTACTATAAACAAAGTAACCAACTTTTGGCGTTTAACGTATATAAACGGAATTGGCAATTAATTGAGTAATTATGTTTGCCGTGCCATTTATATTTAGTGTAATTATGCTAATTATGATTATTATTGAATTATCCAAGTATAAATTGGTAAATTGGGTCTAATTAACTTTGTGTACTAATTGTATGTATTCAAACAGAGTTGTAATTGACATTAATGTTAATACACATATGAAAGTAACTTATATTTGTCGGATTAGACTCAACATAGTTGTCAAATCGATCTAATTGTATGAGCCTGTTAATCGGACATTCAATGGTCGATTTGGTTGTGTCCATTGATAATTAGCATAACTCTGAGACTCATTATGAAAATGCTTAGAATGTGATAAATTAATTGTCAAGGTTAATTTGCAATAATGAACGCAAGATTTAAGTATATAAATAATAATTACTTATTTATTATACTGTTAGTTAAGTAAATTACCATATCCTGCAAATACATAATTAAAACACATAATAACAAAATTACAATAATATTCGTTCGTTGTTTCCTGAAAAACACAAACATATGGTACATTCAAATACAACAAATAATATACATATACAAACAAATAGCAATCAAATATATTTTATCCCTAGCTAAATGTGTTCATTATGCTCAGATGAATTACTTTAATATTACTTTATAAGATTTATGATTTATATAACTTTATAAAATCTCTCGGGAGTAGCTCTTTGAAAAGATGAGACAGTGCAGTAGTATATGTAACACTAAGATTTAATAAACATAAAGGCTTATCTTGCAAAAGGGTTTATCCAAAATTCCATCGGCGTAAGATGACATCCGCTGGTGGACTCGTCGTACATCCTAATCACTGTTAATTGAAGAACACTTCACTTCACTTCACTAATTTCCACTCTCGTTATGTGTATTGTGTTGTTGTACTCCCCGCTGGTGTCGAGTGTTTTGAGTTCAAGTGTTAAGATGTCAATATCGTCATTAAGATGAATTACTCTTAGAGTTTGCTGTGTGCGTGTTCATAATTAACTATTTCATCTATCTTGGACGTAGTGTATTCTATGTGCGTAATTGTGTTCGGTATAGTTCATTCAGTTCAAATGTTCAACATAGCGAATCATTATGATGTAATAGTGTTTGAATTGTCACCCACTGTTATACTCTCAGAATGTTAATCACTTGTATTATTATGTTGCGTGTCGGTCGTAGTTTAAAGACACGTACGCACTGATATTTAATGATAGTTATGTTTGTACGCACTGTGGCTTATCGGAATTCATACAACTGTCGAACAGACTTTTGTGTAATTGAGATTGTATTGAATGTCTAAGTTCACTTATGACCGCGACATGGTTACGAGTTCACCAAGTTAAAAGTTCGGTAAGTCGCGCAAACTATTTCAATTACTAACTGTATTACCGCTCCAACTACTACTATAACCAACTGTCTTACTGTCGTATTAACTTACTGACTTACTTACAGACTGCCGCTCCGCGTCCTCGCAAACAGTTTTTATCAAACATACTACCCAGAAGGCCAAATTCTATATTTCCACGCCCTTTCGGGTTGGTGATAGGTTCCTTTAAATTCCTACTACCCTGTCGATCTTGTCATCGGTTTCCCGATTCGTCGTTCGAACCCTTCTTACTCTCTCCACGAGTTCTTTAGGAAGATGCCCGACGCTGGTTGGTCGCCGACATCCCTGGAATATTCCAGCGACGAACGTTGTACAAATTCTCAGAAACTAGAGCAATTCCCTCGCCTGTCTGTCAACCTTTGTTTCGACGTTGTTGAGGCACTCTGACTTAGCTTTTGTTAAGAGCCTGCAGTGTCTTGGTCAATTGTTCAATTTACCCTTCGCTCATTCCGCCGATTATCAACTCTTTGCTGGAGACATCCCTGGTCGAATCCCACGCTTTCTAGTTGTAAATTTAGTTAGCTGTCAGGGTTTGTTTTCACGCTGGGCTGGGCGTACTTTCAGTATTCACTAAGTGTCCGTACTATTGTTTATATATTTGTCGAGATTTCTCTGTACCCCTTTGTTGCTGGGAGTAGCCTTTCTTATTTGTGCTCGTTACAACTCACCCCCACAGCATGTGTTCCATTTCATTTCTGCGTAACCAGGCAGCTGGACTAAGTCTTTGTTTCGTTCGCTAGGTGTTGTAAATTGTAACAAACTTTGAGGTGTCAACAGCGTTCCTTAAATTCTTATTGTGTCGTGTACACAGACGTTTTTTCCTTGTCTTCGCACTGGCGTCGGGTCTGACGTGTCCCTAATTCGTCATTATTTACGACCCGGGCTTGTGTCCGTCAACTTGAGTGTGTGAACGTGCCACTTGATCGAGAAATTAAAATTTTTAAAATTTCGATCACTATATTGTCCCCAAATTGGATTGGATGTTGGATTAACAGGAGACATCTGATCCAATTTCTGCGCTCTGTCCCAGTCGTGGATGTCTGCTTTGGAATGGACATGGTTGAATGACATATATCTCTCATATGGAGCAATTAATAGTTATTCCCTATCTTGGCGTCTTACATGATCATATGAATTTATTGCCGCCCATCTGAGTGAAATGAACGCATTTTCTACATTCTATCCGTTTATATGCGGATTATACAATATTATTTTATGTAAATAATTGAACTAAGACATATACATCTGCCCATTAGACAGTTTGTTTTGTCATCGTCTACATTCTTTCGTTCTACCCATATAACGTAATAGATTAGCTGAAGATTAGCTAGCAATTAAATTAATCGATCATATATCGATGAATCGTATAGCAATAACATATTTTTAAATTCGTTACTAGTATCTCAAGACCATAGTTGCTAACAAATAAATATATACATAGGATTAACTTGTGACATATTATAAACGATTACATTAATAAATGAAATATGCATATTAATTAAACAGTTAAGGATTCATCATACTTCATGATGTATACCTAAACGCTTATTCCTAAAGTTACAAAACGATTGTTCATATTTAAATTATTAATTGCATAAGCAAATTACTCGATTCACTACACATTTTATTAAGTTATTATTATTCACAATTATTAATGTCTTTAGTGTCCTGTATCATAGTATCATGATGTCCTTTTGACACATGGTACACGTTATCAAATTACTTTATACATATTGATGTTTAAATGCCTAATTAACATAGTAAATAATGAATACATGGTGATCACAAACACGATTAATATTGAAGTATGAACTGAACACAGTATGGTAAAATGTACATCATTCTTTGGTTAGCTGGACTGGCCGCGCGAGCAAATTACCTAACCTATGTATTCCGCTTTGCAGTATCTATCAGCCTGAGTCATTATTACCTTCTCGTGTAATCCGTACTTCTTTCGCCGGTTCATGATACGCTTTAATTTGTCGTATGTTAAATCTTCCTCGCACCTTTCCGCTATCGCATTCCACGAGCTCATACGTGGCCTCCCCACCGATGATACGGTTATCTTATACGGTCCTGAGAATAGTTCGAAAAACTTGTCGATTCTTCTCAACGTAGCGTCTGATTGATGGTATGTTCTCACCAATACCTTGTCGCCAATTGAAAACTTCGTTATTTTATACTCTCGTTGCATCGCTTCGCATCGTTGTATCTCTTTTCTCCTTGATTTTCACAAATATGTTATTCTCGCGCTTCCCTTCACTGCTAATGATCCCCTTGTCCAAGCATTGTTCCCATGCTCGTGTAGGTCTCGTGCCGAGGGGTGCTTCATGAGGGGTAATTTCGATTGTCTCGTGGTACACCTCGTTCAGACACGCTTCGATTGTCTTTATGTATTGGGACCATTTAGTGTGTCGGTCACTCACGAAAATTCGAAACAAGTTCCCAAGTTGCCGGTTAATCCTCTCGGCAAGATTAGTACAAGTGTTACGTATTGCGGTAAACTTCGGTTGGATGTTCAACTCCTTTAAACCATTGACCCATTTTCTGGAGGTGAACTGTGTCCCGTAGTCCGTCAAAATGGCCCTTGGACGTCCGAACTGTTCACAATACGTTTTTATTCTCCGCAACGTCGTAGTGGTTGTTGCTCTTCGAAGGGTGAATAATTTAACGTATTTTGTGAAATTATCCACTATTACTAGTAAATATTTAACACCACCCGTTCCTGTCGGTAGGGGTCCATAATAGTCTGCGCTTACCAGATCTCCTTTTGCTGTAGGTATCACAGCACGTGTGCCACCAAATAGCTCTTTGTTGTTGGTGTCTTTGCACTTCTGGCAAACGTCACATGTTTGTATATAAGTTTTGACCTTCTTTAACATCCGGTCGAACGTGAAATGTTCCTGGAGCATTTTCATACACTTCTTCGTTCCTAAATGTCCGAACATTTGGTGGATTTCAGCGATTATGTCCCCAGATATGTTGCTAGGAACATATAGCTTCCATTCATTCTGCTGCTGCCTATATAATTTGTCATTAACATATTGATAACATTTATTTAAATTTGGGTCTATACTTCCCTCCTTAATTTTATTAATGATTGTTTTAAGCTTGTCATCTTCTATTTGGTGTTTTCCAATATTTTGGATTAATTTCCGCACTTTGAGTTTCATCTTAACGGTGAAGTGATTGACTAAATATTCATGCGTATTGTCGTGAATTTCATCTAATTTCGTATCGTGTGGGTACCTGCTTAAGATGTCGGCTACGATGTTGTCCTTGCCCTTGCAATGGATAATGTCGAACTTATATTCTTGCACTGCGAGAATCCATCGCGTAATCCTTGAATTATTCAAATGGCATTTGTTTAGGAATGTCAACGCCTTGTTGTCAGTTATTATCGTCAACGGTTGTCCGAGAACATATATGCAGAATTTTTCTAAGCATCTAACGATACTTAAGAGCTCCTTTTCTGTAGTGTAGTAGTTCCGTTCGGCACCCTTGAATGTTTTACTCGTGAAGGCAATTACGCCAATCTCCCCTTCTTCATCAAGCTGATAAAGTTGTCCTCCGTATGCGTAATCACTAGCATCACATTGTATGTAATACCTCTGGTCTGGGCGCGGAAATCTTAAAACTACAGCATCCACAAATAAGTTCTTGACTCTGACAAAGCAATCGTCTAATTCAGCCGTCCATAAAAACTTGCGATCTTTCTTCAATAATTCATGGAGGGGTTGCGTGGTCTCCGCATATTTACTTGTGAAGCGGTTATAGAAATTAGTGAGGCGTAAGAAATCTTTTAACTGTTTCTGATTCTTGGGCTTCGGGAAATCCATAATAGCTTTCACTTTCTATTCCATAGCTTGGATGCCGCGTGTTGTCAGTTGGTATCCAAGATACGATATTTCTTTTCTGAAGAACTGCGATTTATTGAGGTTGACGGTCAAGTTTGTTTTGTTGAGATTGTTTAACAGTGCTTCTAAATGTGCTAAGTGTGTCTGAACGTCGTGAGAATAACATAGGCAATCGTCAACTGTAACGGTCCAAATTTGTGGGTATTTGTAAGTCATTTCACGAACCTATGAAACACATGTTTGCGTCTGACGTACGTGCGATCGTATTCTGGACCCAGATAAAGAAAGAACCTTTGCAGGTAGGTGAAAATAATTTGTATTTTGTAGTTTATATATTTAAACTGTATGTAAACGTCACACAACGTATATTAGCGTGTTTCTCTTGACATTTTCATCCAAAACTGTATCCAATCCGCGTGTCAGTGCCGCCGAACTGGTACTAAGGCCGAATGGTGTGATGGTGAATTGGTAGCACCTTCCCTCATACATGAACGCGGTATACTTTCTGCACTCTTCTTTCAATGGCACTTGCCAAAAGCTGCTGGACAAATCGACGGTAGATAGGTAGCGCATCTCACTACATCTTGCCAAAATTTTGTTGATTGGGGAAACGCCTTCATAATCGGGAATCGTAACGCCGTTTATCTTTCTTGCGTCTAGGCATAAATGGACCCTTCCATCTCTTTTGATGACTGTGACGAGTGGATTTATGAACGGGCTCGTGCATCGTTCAATCACTCCGTACCGCAGCATCCTATCAATCTCGTCCTTTACCTTTTCTTTATATGCAAGTGGTACAGGCCAACCCCGTTGAAAGTAGGGCGTGAAACTTGAAATTCATGCTCGTATCCTTCTATCCTCCCCGGGCATTCCCTGAACACTCTTCTATTCTTAATAAGTATTTCCCTCAATCGTTCCAATAATTCTTCGTCTTGACAATCCATGCCTGCTATCTTCTCGTCGATGTTCCTCAAGATTTCTTCTTCTTCTCCATTATTCAGTAGTTCTATGTTCATGATGGGTACGGCGCGCACCTCTTCATCAGCTGCATTCATTAATTCAATTTTCTTATTACCGATGTCGATGCGACATCCCACCTCCTGTAAAAAACTTATTCCTAATATACATTGCTTAATAAGGTCAGGTATAACTAAGAAAACACATTCATTCTTGATCCCGTCAATTTCAATGTCGCACAGTATCTGCTTTCTAATTAGTTTGGACTTATTCCCAACAGCACTAATGATGAGAGAATTCGTCGTAGGTAAAATTTCATATGGTTCAATGTCCCTTTTATTTGCATTGAACCACTCTTCTGATAACCCGTTAATAACAGAGCCGGTGTCGATAAGTGCCAAAACTTTAATGTCATTGTTGAATTTAATGAGTACTTTGGGACATTTTAATATTTGTTTATTAATGTCCTCGTCGTATTCTTATAGCAGGTCATCCCTCAGGTCTAGTAATAAAATGCTGACATTATTGGTGAGGTTGTTTTTGTTGACAAAAACTAAGTCGTTCGCTGTGCAGGGGTGTTTTTTTTTGCTATTCTGGTCGGTATTCGACCGTGAGTTATTGTCGTCAGTCGCCTGGCTCGTGCTTGGCTTAGAGTTAATGAACTCAACAGTGTTCATTCCACCGTATTGCTTGCCTTCGTAACGGTTACCGTGTGGCCTCCCCTGCCCAACTTGTTTTCTGTCACCCTCGTTTTTGTTTACAAAGCTCCCAATGGGTCGGTCGCTAGTTCCGCTTTCCCTTTCATTAGTTGACCGATATTGCGTCCGCCTGTTGCCTGTACTGTTTGACTGAATGCTTGTATACTCAGTGATTAAGGCTTCAAAATTAGGTATTGTGGTGATCCCGCGTGTGATAACAGCGATCTGCAGATCTCTCCCAAAATGCCTAGAAATTTTCCTTATCAGTTGTCTGTCGGTCAATGCGGGAGTTAATTGTCGGCTTTCTAAAAGGATTCTTTCAATATATTGGATAGCCGTAACCGGTCCGTGCCATTCAAATTTTCCGTATTCGAGGTTGTCACGAATGATGTCTTGTCGCTCCAATCCCCAATACTTCAACATGAACGCCTCCTTGAACTCTTCAAAGGTGGTTATTTGGTCCCGGATTACGCGCCACCATATACTCGCGTCCTTCTCTAAGTGCTTACCGATCCATTTGATGTCACTGTTTGGGTAATACATTTCTTGGAACTCCGACAATTCTTTCAGAAACTCCATCAGGAATCTGTCGGTTCCGTCGTACTTAAGCTCCACCTGTACTTGCCCGTTGACTGTCCTGTTAGGCCCAGACTCCCCTTCGGTTATCTGTCGCCGCAGTCTTTCTAATTGACACCTTAGTTCTTGAATGTGGGTTGTCTTCTCTTTGACGTTTTCGTCAAGTTTCTGTTCGGTCGTCTTTTGTCGGCCGTCTACTTCATCGATTTTCTGTTGTAGTGTGTTGTTGGTTTCTCCTATTTCTTGTTGCTGCTGTCGAAGTGTGTGGTATATTTCGGTTTTTAATTCTTCTTGTTTCTTCTGGTTATTGTTGATATGTAGTTCTAACTTACTGTGAACCTTTTTTATACTGGATTGTGTGTTCTGTGCAAGGTTCTTGACGATCCGACTCTCGGGTTTCCCACACTTCTTCAAACCTCTTAGTGGTGTCATCCTTTAATTCTCATGTAGCGTCCTCCTGTTTCTTCAGGACTTTACTTATTTTGTCGTCACAACTGGTCTTGTAGTCACGCATTTCCGATTGTATCTGAGCGAGCTGTTCGGCCATCTGTTGCTTGACATCTTCTTTATGGTTGTCTAGTTTTTCTTCTAGTGTTGAGCTTTTCACTCTGTCTGTCGAACTTCACGTTCTGTTCTCTTCTAAATTTTCCTTAATCACGGCGATATTTTCGTTCTGTTCCCTCTTGTTTTCTTCTAATTTGTCACTAATTAATTCAAGTTTCATGCTCATGAAGTCCATCAATGATTGTAATGTGACTTCTCCTTGTTGTTGGGACTCCTGTCCCCGCGCTCTGACCTCTGACGTCTCCTCAGTCGTATTTGGTTCGACCGATGAGTTTTCTTCTCCGTTGTTGGGTATGACTAACTGGTTGTTAACGTCAAAGTCCATGCTGTCTGAACTACCGCTAGCCATTTTAGCTTTACTTCGCGTTATCATCCAGTTACCAGTCAAGCTAACCTTACACTACTAATATCTTATGTATTATATTATTTTAATTAATCTAAATACTACTGCCTGCTCTCGTTTGCCATGCGATGGGCGCCATTTATATTTAACGTATATAAACGGAATTGGCAATTAATTGAGTAATTATGTTTGCCGTGCCATTTATATTTAGTGTAATTATGCTAATTATGATTATTATTGAATTATCCAAGTATAAATTGGTAAATTGGGTCTAATTAACTTTGTGTACTAATTGTATGTATTCAAACAGAGTTGTAATTGACATTAATGTTAATACACATATGAAAGTAACTTATATTTGTCGGATTAGACTCAACATAGTTGTCAAATCGATCTAATTGTATGAGCCTGTTAATCGGACATTCAATGGTCGATTTGGTTGTGTCCATTGATAATTAGCATAACTCTGAGACTCATTATGAAAATGCTTAGAATGTGATAAATTAATTGTCAAGGTTAATTTGCAATAATGAACGCAAGATTTAAGTATATAAATAATAATTACTTATTTATTATATTGTTAGTTAAGTAAATTACCATGTCCTGCAAATACATAATTAAAACACATAATAACAAAATTACAATAATATTCGTTCGTTGTTTCCTGAAAAACACAAACATATGGTACATTCAAATACAACAAATAATATACATATACAAACAAATAGCAATCAAATATATTTTATCCCTAGCTAAATGCGTTCATTATGCTCAGATGAATTACTTTAATATTACTTTATAAGATTTATGATTTATATAACTTTATAAAATCTCTCGGGAGTAGCTCTTTGAAAAGATGAGACAGTGCAGTAGTATATGTAACACTAAGATTTAATAAACATAAAGGCTTATCTTGCAAAAGGGTTTATCCAAAATTCCATCGGCGTAAGATGACATCCGCTGGTGGACTCGTCGTACATCCTAATCACTGTTAATTGAAGAACACTTCACTTCACTTCACTTCACTAATTTCCACTCTCGTTATGTGTATTGTGTTGTTGTACTCCCCGCTGGTGTCGAGTGTTTTGAGTTCAAGTGTTAAGATGTCAATATCGTCATTAAGATGAATTACTCTTAGAGTTTGCTGTGTGCGTGTTCATAATTAACTATTTCATCTATCTTGGACGTAGTGTATTCTATGTGCGTAATTGTGTTCGGTATAGTTCATTCAGTTCAAATGTTCAACATAGCGAATCATTATGATGTAATAGTGTTTGAATTGTCACCCACTGTTATACTCTCAGAATGTTAATCACTTGTATTATTATGTTGCGTGTCGGTCGTAGTTTAAAGACACGTACGCACTGATATTTAATGATAGTTATGTTTGTACGCACTGTGGCTTATCGGAATTCATACAACTGTCGAACAGACTTTTGTGTAATTGAGATTGTATTGAATGTCTAAGTTCACTTATGACCGCGACATGGTTACGAGTTCACCAAGTTAAAAGTTCGGTAAGTCGCGCAAACTATTTCAATTACTAACTGTATTACCGCTCCAACTACTACTATAACCAACTGTCTTACTGTCGTATTAACTTACTGACTTACTTACAGACTGCCGCTCCGCGTCCTCGCAAACAGTTTTTACCAAACATACTACCCAGAAGGCCAAATTCTATATTTCCACGCCCTTTCGGGTTGGTGATAGGTTCCTTTAAATTCCTACTACCCTGTCGATCTTGTCATCGGTTTCCCGATTCGTCGTTCGAACCCTTCTTACTCTCTCCACGAGTTCTTTAGGAAGATGCCCGATGCTGGTTGGTCGCCGACACCCACGGAATATTCCAGCGATGAACATTGTACAAATTCTCAGAAACTAGAGCAATTCCCTCGCCTGTCTGTCAACCTTTGTTTCGACGTTGTTGAGGCACTCTGACTTAGCTTTTGTTAAGAGCCTGCAGTGTCTTGGTCAATTGTTCAATTTACCCTTCGCTCGTTCTGCCGATTATCAACTCTTCGCTGGAGACATCCCTGGTCGAATCCCACGCTTTCTAGTTGTAAATTTAGTTAGCTGTCAGGGTTTGTTTTCACGCTGGGCTGGGCGTACTTTCAGTATTCACTGAGTGTCCGTACTATTGTTTATATATTTGTCGAGATTTCTCTGTACCCCTTTGTTGCTGGGAGTAGCCTTTCTTATTTGTGCTCGTTACAACTCACCCCCACAGCATGTGTTCCATTTTATTTCTGCGTAACCAGGCAGCTGGACTAAGTCTTCGTTTCGTTCGCTAGGTGTTGTAAATTGTAACAAACTTTGAGCTGTCAACAGCGTTCCTTAAATTCTTATTGTGTCATGTACACAGATGTTTTTTCCTTGTCTTCGCACTGGCGTCGGGTTTGACGTGTCCCTAATTCATCATTATTTACGACCCGGGCTTGTGTCCGTCAACTCGAGTGTGTGAACGTGCCACTTGATCGAGAAATTAAAATTTTTAAAATTTCGATCACTATAGGGGGGATGTATAAGTGTTAAGAGAAGAATAACTTTGTAAAGAAAGCAGAGAGAGATGTTAAAGATAATTTTAATAAACTAAGTTGGTTAAATGCAATAAATGAGAGTAGAGATTTATTAAGTAATACAGCCCCATAACCACTCTTACAGGTCACAAGTTTGCGTAAAAGATCCTGGACCACGTGCAGGTAAGCATTTTGGAATTTGTGAAGTTCAAGTATTTTATGGTTAAATAAATAAAGTTATTTTCAATTATTAGTAATTTTACTGTGTGTGTATGTGTGTGTGTGTTAAATTGTAACCTGCAAGTTTCTTACAGTTACTACACTGCCTGACAAATATTTCTGAAGCACATTCTACATCAGTAGTATTAACTTGAATGTATCTATTAGGTTGTTACCGATGAAACCTCCTGAAAATATATTATTAGACTAATATAATTATAATTATGTTCCTTTAACTTATAATCGTATTACGATATAGGTTTAACTTAGTATTCAGTAGTTGTGTAATATTAACGATATATATAGTGTATTGACTGAATGTAATGAATATTCTTGTCAACCCTAGTCCCTCGATGTTAGAAAATTCTATTCAAATTTTGTACTGAAAACACGCTAGTTCGGCAATCTCCCGTTCCACCAGCTGTAAGCACTTAGCGCTGTTATTTGTAATAATCGTGTTTCTAGGTTAGCTGTTCATCGGGTTTGAATCAACCTTTTTATGTAAATTATTCCACCCACTACATATAGTATCTATTCTGCAATAACTTCAAACATTATCTCATACAATAAAGATACTTTATTAATTTTATCTATTAATTCACAGTCCCCGTTATCTCAAAAGTAATAATATTATCAAATCGATCACACAAAAATATATCGATTGTCAATTGATCAAATTCCATTAACTTATACAAATTAAATATAACAATAAATAGTTCTTATCCCAGGGTTCGTAAGATTCTTGGAACCATTAGTAAGGCCAGGTAAAATGCAAAATTACGGTTACTCAAGTATTACAAAACAAAATTATTAACTCTAAATATATTGAATTTAAAATAGGTTGTTTTTTACCGAGTCGACGAAACTCCGACTGGGCGTGGTCGTCTGTAAACAGTGAAGATGTTCAGCTTAAGTTACATTCATCCAGTAAAAGGTGTTCTGGCCCTTAATAAAATTGATTGTGGAGTGTACAGGAAAGCTCTCAGAAATTCTTTGTAACGTGTCAAAATTTGGGTCATTTTATTTCTTACAGTATGGGGTATTTGCATTTTATTTATTTCATTTTTTGCGGGATTTTATAAAGAATTATTGTGAAAGTTTTATTTGAAGACAAACGTTCATTCTATTGTAACAGAACACGTGGCAAGTAGAACAGTTTGAAACAAAGGCAAGACGCAGTTTCTGTGGAGTAAATTATTTCAAATAACCAGTTCTGCACTTCCTGGTTCGCTGATTCGAACCTTGGTAATTTTCTTCTTACAGTTGGTAACAAGATGGCGCCCGAAGAAATTATTCAGAAAATAATTAAATTGAAAGTATATTCCCTTAGGTTAAACTAAATTAAATTAAATATCAATTTGTTTAATACTGTACACCAGGAAGAGTTTTTACGTAGTAGTACCCTTTGCATGGAGTGATAAAGATATATACTCTATATATAACAAATGTATACTAATAATTAATATTGTTCAGATGGATACAGCATTTATATATAATAATGTGTTCTTTTCAATCAAATAATTATGTTCAAATTAGAAATTAAGGATAGTTAAACAAATAATAAGAAAAAAGTTAAAAGTCGGATCTGCAACGTTTAGCAGACGAAGCCTGTAAACAATGAATTATTTAGATTAGAATAGAAATTGTTAATGAAAACTATGACTAAACTGGCATTAAGTCATGTCAAAATAAAGAGAAAGAAACAAGCTATACAATGCTAATAGTAGAACCTAATTTTATTATATACACACCACCAATTAACGAATAAGGCCTTTTCAAAATATTAAAATTTCATCATCAGTTCATACACTGTAATGTTACTGTTATGATGTTTTTCTTTAAATGTATAACTGTTGTTAATTGTGACTACTACCTCTTACTGTACTTCATTTTGAACTTTCCACTGCCATCATTATTGGGTGAAACCAAGCCAGATATGTATTGAAATAATTGATCATTTTCAAATATTGTCTGTTGATTCATCAATTTTTCATATTTTTTATGAAGGTATATATATAATTTTTCTAACTGTATAATGTCATTTTTATTATTGTTTATTTCCACTATTTCCATATTGTTGGTTATATTTGTTATACTATGATTCATACTAATAATGTTTGGCAAAATAATAATGGAACCTGACCAGGTAAAATTATGTTATAAATACTTAAAACTACATATGAAATTATAAAGAATAATAAACAATATTAAATTTAATAAAAAATGTATTAACCTAGAAATTGTTCCTAACTATGCAGTAATAAGGAACAAGAACACAAATCCCATAGCAATGAAGACCATTATATATGCACAAAAATACAGGATACGACAAGAAATCAGAGAAGCATATAAAAATAAAAATAAAAATAAAATAAATTTAGAAATATATAGCACACATTTAGAGATACTACAAATTCTAGGTTATGTTATACATGAGAAAATAAAAGAAATAATTTTCCATAAGATCTACAACTTAAATCACAAAATTAAAGGAAAACATAATAAGAAACTACATAATCTTATATATGCAAAGAAATAAGATAAAAGAACAGTAAATGCATATAATAAAATAAGGAACAATATTATATATGACAACAAAAATATAAAAAACCTTACTGACATAAATTTCAATAATACCGAAAAAGAAATCATAACACATATTTTTAAATATAATTTTGCCAATAACAATAAATTTGGAATTATAAAGAACATTATAACGGATACTGAAAACAATATTTATAAAATAGATAATGAGGATGACGAAGCTAACATAAGGAACACAAAGATAATATTCAAAGAAAATTAGAAAATAAGGATGTAAAATGCAAAGGTAATAAAAATAAAACATTTAATATCAAAAACATATTGGAATTAAAAAACAAATTAAATAATAATAATGCAACAATTTTGGAATCAGATAAAACATATACACCAATTATAATGTTCATAGATGATTACAACAGGAAAGTACAAGAATATATAACTCCGAATGGATATATAGAAATAAAAGACCCAACAAATAAATATAAGAAAATCATGGAAAATATGATAAAAGAAAATTTAGTTAAAATTAATATAAGGGAAAAAAATACACAAAACTTATATCGCACAATACAAGTGCTCCACAACTTAATGGTTTACCTAAAATTCATAAAATAGATATACCAATAAGACCATTAATAAATTTCAAGACTGCACCGGCATATATAATAGCAAAAACAATAGATAAAATACTCAGAGAGAAGATAATATTGGAAAATAGGTACAATGTAAAGAATGGATATACACTTATAGAAAACCTAAAGAAAATACACATTACAGAAGAAACAAAATTAATATCATTTGATATATCAAATATGTATAATAACATACCAATAAATGAAACACTGGAAATCATAAAGAAAAAATTAAAAAACAATAATGAAAACAACAGTTTCATAAATAACTTGATTATTATAATAAGAAACATATGTAACCAGAATTATTTTACTTTCAATAACAAATATTATACACAAACCAAGGGATTGGCAATGGGTTCACCTATTTCATCAATTATGTCAGAAATTTATATACAGGATTTGGGAAACAAAATTATTTTAGGTATCATAAATGTGCATAAAGTGTTATTATGGAACAGATATGTAGATGATATATTGGTCATATATAATCCTAGCATAAAAAATGAACATTTAATAATACTAAATAAATTAAATATATACAATGATAATGTGAAATTTACATTTGAAGAAGAAGTAAATAGAAGAATCAATTTTTTGGACATTGATATTCAAATTGGAAAAGATAACGAAATAACTACTAATGTATACAGAAAGGAAACAAATAATAATACAACAATACACAAAGATTCATCACATCCTTGGATACACGAGGTTAATACATATTACAATATGGTTAATAGAGCATACAAATACATAAATAACGAAGAGAAATTACATCAGGAACTGAACATCATAAAAGAAATAGCAATAGAAAATGGATATGACAGCAAATTTATAAACAAATTAAATAAAAAATATAAAGAAAAAACAATATTAAATAATAGAACAAAATTAGACAGGATAAATGCATGCAAAAAAGAAGAACATGTAACATACCTAACTTACAAATACACATATCAAGATCTCCAATACATTATAAAGAATACAAAATTGGATAAACATAAATATAAATATGCATACAAACCAAATAAAAGTATATATAATATAATAATAAATAGAAAAGACTGTGATAAATACAAATTAAGTAGAATATACAGAATAAAATGTAATAACTGTGACTACATATACATCGGAAGAACACATAGAAATTTCAAACAGAGATTTATGGAACATTTCAGAGCTTTTAATAATTAAAAAACGGGAATCTCCAACATAGCAGATCACCTTATTAGTATGAATCATAGTATAACAAATATAACCAACAATATGGAAATAGTGGAAATAAACAATAATAAAAATGACATTATACAGTTAGAAAAATTATATATATACCTTCATAAAAAATATGACAAATTGATGAATCAACAGACAATATTTGAAAATGATCAATTATTTCAATACATATCTGGCTTGGTTTCACCCAATAATGATGGCAGTGGAAAGTTCAAAATGAAGTACAGTAAGAGGTAGTACACACAATTAACAACAGTTATACATTTGAAGAAAAACATCATAACAGGAACATTACAGTGTATGAAATGATGGGGAATTTTTAATATTTCGAAATGGCCTTATTCGTTAATTTAAAAATGGAATTTTACTGATTTTGGTGGTGTATATATAATAATATTATAACAAGTCAGTGGCATAATGTTTGGCAAAATAAGAACCTAATTTGTACTTGTAATAACTGAGATATAAACGTTAGCATCATAAATTTGGTGAATTTCGAATAAATACAACAAATAATATTAACATTGAAATCAGATGCTTCCAATACAATTATGTAATGGCTATAAATAGAATTACGTCATCATGACATCATTTTCTACCAATCGCGAACGACCTTAGAAACCAGTCAACACCTCCTAGCGGCGATCAAAATAAAGTATACATACGAACGCATTTGTAAACAACACATTTTGTCACTTTCCACTCAATCAGCAACAACGAATCCAGACCGAATTATCATCAAAATTTTATAATCAACAAGAAGGAAGAAGTTTAAATAAAGTACAGTGCATTGATATCAGTAGTGATACCTTTACTAGAAGTGCGATTTAAGAGAACGAGGTTAAGTACCATACCTAACCAATTAAAGTGTAATTCAAGAAGACAATAATATCGTTCATACGTGTAACAAGTGAAGTGAAACCACGATCAGTGTACCAGATCGTGAAGAGTGTGAATAAATAATCATTGAGATTATTAGTCAGGGAGTACTGTGCATATATTTACATTGTTTATGAGTAAGCCATTAGCAGTATAAAATAATACACCTGTATACTGACGCAAAAAAACAATAATACAATAAGTACTAAGCACTCTCTTAACTTTATTTAGAGGAATTATAATATTCCGAACATAAGATTTCATGTAGTAATGTTACCGTAACTAACCTAAAATTTGTCAAGGTTAAACGAACTTTTCGTCAATTAATTTCAATAATTAAAGGTGTCTAACCTAGTAATTTAGTGTTTTGTAATAGCATTGTATCGTAAAGCATTGGCGTTTTATTCTGTAACTTAAAAGAAGTCACCCTTGAGGTATCTAATATTTATAAACAAACAATTAATTATGGTTAGAGTTGTCATTGCTAACCAACCGAGTTAAGAAATTTGAAAGCCGGAAGATTTGTAATCCGTTAGTAGTAGTAAATTGAATGTATTTATTTGAACCAAGTATAGAGTGAGCAATAAACAAATGAATTGTGAACTAACAAATATTGTCAGCAATTATTTAAATAAGTGATTAATTCTTTTTTACTAGTTAATGAGTTGCGAATTCAAAGCAAGCAACCAGTTAAGTTGGCTACTATTCAGACAAGTGAACCGCCAACAGTTAGAATCAATTAAACAGATAAAAAGGAAATTAATTCCTGATATTAATTTAATCACTCAATAAAATACTAATTTAAATTCAATCAAAATTATTTATTCGATTATTCAAAGAAATTCTTTTTTTATGGAATATTTCTCAAGAAATTCCATATGGCGCCCAGGTAAAATTCATATGTGCTCACTTAAACACTAACAGTACTATCTTACTGTTTTATGAAAACTTGACAGTTTACTACTCAACTGAGACAGACTGAACTTCTAGTATGACATTAAAGGTACGTGAAGGTTTGAATTATATAAATAACTTTGTCTAAATTACACACTAACATACACAGACGATATAATTCAACGGGAGTGCGAACGAACTTCAAGAGGTCTACAAAGCTGTTTACATTCAAATAACGGGGATTACAACCATTTAATTACTCAAAAATAAACAACAATTATTTAAACAAGATATTGTAGTTAAACAAAACTAATTAAAGAACAATTAACAAAAATTATTTAACGAACCAGTGTTAAATTAAACTCAGAGTCGAGCAACGTGTGACAAGTGAAATTAATAAATCAAATAAGTACTATGAGAGGGTGAACTTTAGATATAATGGTCATAACAGGGGATCGCCCACATAGAGCCTCAGTTTTAATAAGCAAGGTGTACTTTTGAAACACCCAGTTGTCGATTTCTACAATAAGCCAGGCCACATGCGACGAATCCAGGAACATCGGAATGTGTCCGAGTGAGCGGATGCCCGTTCTGACAGAGACATATGATTTTCCTGGTCGCCGGTGGCGAGTCTACGTTAAATGCTCTCGTCCAATGAGAACGCAAGTTGGTGCTCTCGGGATGCCAAGGGCCATATTGAAAACGAGCCACTTAGCGTCAGTCCGCTTCTAAACAAAAAACCGCGCAGTTGCGTTGGTGCGCGGTTCGCTTAATATTTACTCACAATGTAGACCGACCGGCCAAAAAATGTGAAAATTCATGTACATAAACAATAAATAAACATCAGTCGTTGTGAAACTCGAAAACTCACTTAGCATCACCAAACGAAACTGGCCGGTTCAGTGTAAAAGGCTCGTGGGCCAAAATTTAATAAAAATTGCTAAACAAGTGAACAAAATACAAATAAAAATGGTGTAAAGTAATAATCAAACAATGAAGTATTAACAAATCGTACATGGTCAAAATTCAACCAGTGAAAACATTTTTCGGAACAACCAAGTGGAAAAACCAGACTGATTTCAATACGTGGCCTTCATGGAGACAACAGGGAAATAACAATATAATTTAAATAAAAATAAATATAAAAAAATCAAAGAAAGCGCTAAATCAAAAGAGGGGGGAAAAGTGTGAAAGAGAGAGTGTATGAGCAAAGCACTGGATTGCCTTTTAATACCTAGAACGTAGTTATTTGGATAAGCAATTGTTAATTCTTTTAGTAAAAATAAATTCATAAAGGAACTTGTTCTTTGTACAGAAAAAAAGTAGAGTAAAAGTAATTTTTCATGTGAAATGATGTTAATAAATCAATCGGTTAAATGCTAACAATGAGAGTATAGTTCATTAAACAACACGAACCCTAAATCACACTTATAGGTCACGAGTTCGCGTGAACGATCCTGGACCCGATAAAGGTAAGAATTTTGGAATATGTGTGTTTTTTATTAATTATTATATTTGCAATTGAATGTAAATGCACACAGTAACAGTTTTTCAAAAGTTCACAGTTTTGAACTCGTTTCGTGAGTGTTTTCAGGAAACAGTGTATCAACAGCGTTGGCGAACATGGAGCTTGTACAGGCTGAGTACTATTTGCAACATTTAACAATAAACCAACCACAAAAATAACGACCCAATAACATATGTAAAAGATTTAAAGAGATCTCTTATTCAGGGGGTGGAAAGTATGGAAGAGAGAGAGAGAGAGAGAGAGTGAATGAGCGAAGTGCTGGATAGCCTTTTATTAGATATAGATATTCTAGCAATAAGTTGAATAATATTTGTTTTTTATATTGTTATTAAAGATATATAAACGATAGGGAAAAACAATGTTCAGAAAGGGTGCATAAAATAGAGCCTTTACTATAAACAAAGTAACCAACTTTTGGGGTTTAACGTATATAAACGGAATTGGCAATTAATTGAGTAATTATGTTTGCCGTGCCATTTATATTTAGTGTAATTATGCTAATTATGATTATTATTGAATTATCCAAGTATAAATTGGTAAATTGGGTCTAATTAACTTTGTGTACTAATTGTATGTATTCAAACAGAGTTGTAATTGACATTAATGTTAATACACATATGAAAGTAACTTATATTTGTCGGATTAGACTCAACATAGTTGTCAAATCGATCTAATTGTATGAGCCTGTTAATCGGACATTCAATGGTCGATTTGGTTGTGTCCATTGATAATTAGCATAACTCTGAGACTCATTATGAAAATGCTTAGAATGTGATAAATTAATTGTCAAGGTTAATTTGCAATAATGAACGCAAGATTTAAGTATATAAATAATAATTACTTATTTATTATATTGTTAGTTAAGTAAATTACCATATCCTGCAAATACATAATTAAAACACATAATAACAAAATTACAATAATATTCGTTCGTTGTTTCCTGAAAAACACAAACATATGGTACATTCAAATACAACAAATAATATACATATACAAACAAATAGCAATCAAATATATTTTATCCCTAGCTAAATGTGTTCATTATGCTCAGATGAATTACTTTAATATTACTTTATAAGATTTATGATTTATATAACTTTATAAAATCTCTCGGGAGTAGCTCTTTGAAAAGATGAGACAGTGCAGTAGTATATGTAACACTAAGATTTAATAAACATAAAGGCTTATCTTGCAAAAGGGTTTATCCAAAATTCCATCGGCGTAAGATGACATCCGCTGGTGGACTCGTCGTACATCCTAATCACTGTTAATTGAAGAACACTTCACTTCACTTCACTTCACTAATTTCCACTCTCGTTATGTGTATTGTGTTGTTGTACTCCCCGCTGGTGTCGAGTGTTTTGAGTTCAAGTGTTAAGATGTCAATATCGTCATTAAGATGAATTACTCTTAGAGTTTGCTGTGTGCGTGTTCATAATTAACTATTTCATCTATCTTGGACGTAGTGTATTCTATGTGCGTAATTGTGTTCGGTATAGTTCATTCAGTTCAAATGTTCAACATAGCGAATCATTATGATGTAATAGTGTTTGAATTGTCACCCACTGTTATACTCTCAGAATGTTAATCACTTGTATTATTATGTTGCGTGTCGGTCGTAGTTTAAAGACACGTACGCACTGATATTTAATGATAGTTATGTTTGTACGCACTGTGGCTTATCGGAATTCATACAACTGTCGAACAGACTTTTGTGTAATTGAGATTGTATTGAATGTCTAAGTTCACTTATGACCGCGACATGGTTACGAGTTCACCAAGTTAAAAGTTCGGTAAGTCGCGCAAACTATTTCAATTACTAACTGTATTACCGCTCCAACTACTACTATAACCAACTGTCTTACTGTCGTATTAACTTACTGACTTACTTACAGACTGCCGCTCCGCGTCCTCGCAAACAGTTTTTATCAAACATACTACCCAGAAGGCCAAATTCTATATTTCCACGCCCTTTCGGGTTGGTGATAGGTTCCTTTAAATTCCTACTACCCTGTCGATCTTGTCATCGGTTTCCCGATTCGTCGTTCGAACCCTTCTTACTCTCTCCACGAGTTCTTTAGGAAGATGCCCGATGCTGGTTGGTCGCCGACATCCCTGGAATATTCCAGCGACGAACGTTGTACAAATTCTCAGAAACTAGAGCAATTCCCTCGCCTGTCTGTCAACCTTTGTTTCGACGTTGTTGAGGCACTCTGACTTAGCTTTTGTTAAGAGCCTGCAGTGTCTTGGTCAATTGTTCAATTTACCCTTCGCTCATTCCGCCGATTATCAACTCTTTGCTGGAGACATCCCTGGTCGAATCCCACGCTTTCTAGTTGTAAATTTAGTTAGCTGTCAGGGTTTGTTTTCACGCTGGGCTGGGCGTACTTTCAGTATTCACTGAGTGTCCGTACTATTGTTTATATATTTGTCGAGATTTCTCTGTACCCCTTTGTTGCTGGGAGTAGCCTTTCTTATTTGTGCTCGTTACAACTCACCCCCACAGCATGTGTTCCATTTCATTTCTGCGTAACCAGGCAGCTGGACTAAGTCTTTGTTTCGTTCGCTAGGTGTTGTAAATTGTAACAAACTTTGAGCTGTCAACAGCGTTCCTTAAATTCTTATTGTGTCGTGTACACAGACGTTTTTTCCTTGTCTTCACACTGGCGTCGGGTCTGACGTGTCCCTAATTCGTCATTATTTACGACCCGGGCTTGTGTCCGTCAACTTGAGTGTGTGAACGTGCCACTTGATCGAGAAATTAAAATTTTTAAAATTTTGATCACTACATTGTCCCCAAATTGGATTGGATGTTGGATTAACAGGAGACATCTGATCCAATTTCTGCGCTCTGTCCCAGTCGTGGATGTCTGCTTTGGAATGGACATGGTTGAATGACATATATCTCTCATATGGAGCAATTAATAGTTATTCCCTATCTTGGCGTCTTACATGATCATATGAATTTATTGCCGCCCATCTGAGTGAAATGAACGCATTTTCTACATTCTATCCGTTTATATGCGGATTATACAATATTATTTTATGTAAATAATTGAACTAAGACATATACATCTGCCCATTAGACAGTTTGTTTTGTCATCGTCTACATTCTTTCGTTCTACCCATATAACGTAATAGATTAGCTGAAGATTAGCTAGCAATTAAATTAATCGATCATATATCGATGAATCGTATAGCAATAACATATTTTTAAATTCGTTACTAGTATCTCAAGACCATAGTTGCTAACAAATAAATATATACATAGGATTAACTTGTGACATATTATAAACGATTACATTAATAAATGAAATATGCATATTAATTAAACAGTTAAGGATTCATCATACTTCATGATGTATACCTAAACGCTTATTCCTAAAGTTACAAAACGATTGTTCATATTTAAATTATTAATTGCATAAGCAAATTACTCGATTCACTACACATTTTATTAAGTTATTATTATTCACAATTATTAATGTCTTTAGTGTCCTGTATCATAGTATCATGATGTCCTTTTGACACATGGTACACGTTATCAAATTACTTTATACATATTGATGTTTAAATGCCTAATTAACATAGTAAATAATGAATACATGGTGATCACAAACACGATTAATATTGAAGTATGAACTGAACACAGTATGGTAAAATGTACATCATTCTTTGGTTAGCTGGACTGGCCGCGCGAGCAAATTACCTAACCTATGTATTCCGCTTTGCAGTATCTATCAGCCTGAGTCATTATTACCTTCTCGTGTAATCCGTACTTCTTTCGCCGGTTCATGATACGCTTTAATTTGTCGTATGTTAAATCTTCCTCGCACCTTTCCGCTATCGCATTCCACGAGCTCATACGTGGCCTCCCCGCCGATGATACGGTTATCTTATACGGTCCTGAGAATAGTTCGAAAAACTTGTCGATTCTTCTCAACGTAGCGTCTGATTGATGGTATGTTCTCACCAATACCTTGTCGCCAATTGAAAACTTCGTTATTTTATACTCTCGTTGCATCGCTTCGCATCGTTGTATCTCTTTTCTCCTTGATTTTCACAAATATGTTATTCTCGCGCTTCCCTTCACTGCTAATGATCCCCTTGTCCAAGCATTGTTCCCATGCTCGTGTAGGTCTCGTGCCGAGGGGTGCTTCATGAGGGGTAATTTCGATTGTCTCGTGGTACACCTCGTTCAGACACGCTTCGATTGTCTTTATGTATTGGGACCATTTAGTGTGTCGGTCACTCACGAAAATTCGAAACAAGTTCCCAAGTTGCCGGTTAATCCTCTCGGCAAGATTAGTACAAGTGTTACGTATTGCGGTAAACTTCGGTTGGATGTTCAACTCCTTTAAACCATTGACCCATTTTCTGGAGGTGAACTGTGTCCCGTAGTCCGTCAAAATGGCCCTTGGACGTCCGAACTGTTCACAATACGTTTTTATTCTCCGCAACGTCGTAGTGGTTGTTGCTCTTCGAAGGGTGAATAATTTAACGTATTTTGTGAAATTATCCACTATTACTAGTAAATATTTAACACCACCCGTTCCTGTCGGTAGGGGTCCATAATAGTCTGCGCTTACCAGATCTCCTTTTGCTGTAGGTATCACAGCACGTGTGCCACCAAATAGCTCTTTGTTGTTGGTGTCTTTGCACTTCTGGCAAACGTCACATGTTTGTATATAAGTTTTGACCTTCTTTAACATCCGGTCGAACGTGAAATGTTCCTGGAGCATTTTCATACACTTCTTCGTTCCTAAATGTCCGAACATTTGGTGGATTTCAGCGATTATGTCCCCAGATCCCAGATATGTTGCTAGGAACATATAGCTTCCATTCATTCTGCTGCTGCCTATATAATTTGTCATTAACATATTGATAACATTTATTTAAATTTGGGTCTATACTTCCCTCCTTAATTTTATTAATGATTGTTTTAAGCTTGTCATCTTCTATTTGGTGTTTTCCAATATTTTGGATTAATTTCCGCACTTTGAGTTTCATCTTAACGGTGAAGTGATTGACTAAATATTCATGCGTATTGTCGTGAATTTCATCTAATTTCGTATCGTGTGGGTACCTGCTTAAGATGTCGGCTACGATGTTGTCCTTGCCCTTGCAATGGATAATGTCGAACTTATATTCTTGCACTGCGAGAATCCATCGCGTAATCCTTGAATTATTCAAATGGCATTTGTTTAGGAATGTCAACGCCTTGTTGTCAGTTATTATCGTCAACGGTTGTCCGAGAACATATATGCAGAATTTTTCTAAGCATCTAACGATACTTAAGAGCTCCTTTTCTGTAGTGTAGTAGTTCCGTTCGGCACCCTTGAATGTTTTACTCGTGAAGGCAATTACGCCAATCTCCCCTTCTTCATCAAGCTGATAAAGTTGTCCTCCGTATGCGTAATCACTAGCATCACATTGTATGTAATACCTCTGGTCTGGGCGCGGAAATCTTAAAACTACAGCATCCACAAATAAGTTCTTGACTCTGACAAAGCAATCGTCTAATTCAGCTGTCCATAAAAACTTGCGATCTTTCTTCAATAATTCATGGAGGGGTTGCGTGGTCTCCGCATATTTACTTGTGAAGCGGTTATAGAAATTAGTGAGGCATAAGAAATCTTTTAACTGTTTCTGATTCTTGGGCTTCGGGAAATCCATAATAGCTTTCACTTTCTATTCCATAGCTTGGATGCCGCGTGTTGTCAGTTGGTATCCAAGATACGATATTTCTTTTCTGAAGAACTGCGATTTATTGAGGTTGACGGTCAAGTTTGTTTTGTTGAGATTGTTTAACAGTGCTTCTAAATGTGCTAAGTGTGTCTGAACGTCGTGAGAATAACATAGGCAATCGTCAACTGTAACGGTCCAAATTTGTGGGTATTTGTAAGTCATTTCACGAACCTATGAAACACATGTTTGCGTCTGACGTACGTGCGATCGTATTCTGGACCCAGATAAAGAAAGAACCTTTGCAGGTAGGTGAAAATAATTTGTATTTTGTAGTTTATATATTTAAACTGTATGTAAACGTCACACAACGTATATTAGCGTGTTTCTCTTGACATTTTCATCCAAAACTGTATCCAATCCGCGTGTCAGTGCCGCCGAACTGGTACTAAGGCCGAATGGTGTGATGGTGAATTGGTAGCACCTTCCCTCATACATGAACGCGGTATACTTTCTGCACTCTTCTTTCAATGGCACTTGCCAAAAGCTGCTGGACAAATCGACGGTAGATAGGTAGCGCATCTCACTACATCTTGCCAAAATTTCGTTGATTGGGGAAACGCCTTCATAATCGGGAATCGTAACGCCGTTTATCTTTCTTGCGTCTAGGCATAAATGGACCCTTCCATCTCTTTTGATGACTGTGACGAGTGGATTTATGAACGGGCTCGTGCATCGTTCAATCACTCCGTACCGCAGCATCCTATCAATCTCGTCCTTTACCTTTTCTTTATATGCAAGTGGTACAGGCCAACCCCGTTGAAAGTAGGGCGTGAAACTTGAAATTCATGCTCGTATCCTTCTATCCTCCCCGGGCATTCCCTGAACACTCTTCTATTCTTAATAAGTATTTCTCTCAATCGTTCCAATAATTCTTCGTCTTGACAATCCATGCCTGCTATCTTCTCGTCGATGTTCCTCAAGATTTCTTCTTCTTCTCCATTATTCAGTAGTTCTATGTTCATGATGGGTACGGCGCGCACCTCTTCATCAGCTGCATTCATTAATTCAATTTTCTTATTACCGATGTCGATGCGACATCCC
Organism: Magicicada septendecula; assembly: GCA_034769895.1. Classification (NCBI taxonomy): domain Eukaryota; kingdom Metazoa; phylum Arthropoda; class Insecta; order Hemiptera; family Cicadidae; genus Magicicada; species Magicicada septendecula. Next base: position 176,847,166 of record CM068372.1, read on the forward strand.
ACCTCCTGTAAAAAACTTATTCCTAATATACATTGCTTAATAAGGTCAGGTATAACTAAGAAAACACATTCATTCTTGATCCCGTCAATTTCAATGTCGCACAGTATCTGCTTTCTAATTAGTTTGGACTTATTCCCAACAGCACTAATGATGAGAGAATTCGTCATAGGTAAAATTTCATATGGTTCAATGTCCCTTTTATTTGCATTGAACCACTCTTCTGATAACCCGTTAATAACAGAGCCGGTGTCGATAAGTGCCAAAACTTTAATGTCATTGTTGAATTTAATGAGTACTTTGGGACATTTTAATATTTGTTTATTAATGTCCTCGTCGTATTCTTATAGCAGGTCATCCCTCAGGTCTAGTAATAAAATGCTGACATTATTGGTGAGGTTGTTTTTGTTGACAAAAACTAAGTCGTTCGCTGTGCAGGGGTGTTTTTTTTTGCTATTCTGGTCGGTATTCGACCGTGAGTTATTGTCGTCAGTCGCCTGGCTCGTGCTTGGCTTAGAGTTAATGAACTCAACAGTGTTCATTCCACCGTATTGCTTGCCTTCGTAACGGTTACCGTGTGGCCTCCCCTGCCCAACTTGTTTTCTGTCACCCTCGTTTTTGTTTACAAAGCTCCCAATGGGTCGGTCGCTAGTTCCGCTTTCCCTTTCATTAGTTGACCGATATTGCGTCCGCCTGTTGCCTGTACTGTTTGACTGAATGCTTGTATACTCAGTGATTAAGGCTTCAAAATTAGGTATTGTGGTGATCCCGCGTGTGATAACAGCGATCTGCAGATCTCTCCCAAAATGCCTAGAAATTTTCCTTATCAGTTGTCTGTCGGTCAATGCGGGAGTTAATTGTCGGCTTTCTAAAAGGATTCTTTCAATATATTGGATAGCCGTAACCGGTCCGTGCCATTCAAATTTTCCGTATTCGAGGTTGTCATGAATGATGTCTTGTCGCTCCAATCCCCAATACTTCAACATGAACGCCTCCTTGAACTCTTCAAAGGTGGTTATTTGGTCCCGATTACGCGCCACCATATACTCGCGTCCTTCTCTAAGTGCTTACCGATCCATTTGATGTCACTGTTTGGGTAATACATTTCTTGGAACTCCGACAATTCTTTCAGAAACTCCATCAGGAATCTGTCGGTTCCGTCGTACTTAAGCTCCACCTGTACTTGCCCGTTGACTGTCCTGTTAGGCCCAGACTCCCCTTCGGTTATCTGTCGCCGCAGTCTTTCTAATTGACACCTTAGTTCTTGAATGTGGGTTGTCTTCTCTTTGACGTTTTCGTCAAGTTTCTGTTCGGTCGTCTTTTGTCGGCCGTCTACTTCATCGATTTTCTGTTGTAGTGTGTTGTTGGTTTCTCCTATTTCTTGTTGCTGCTGTCGAAGTGTGTGGTATATTTCGGTTTTTAATTCTTCTTGTTTCTTCTGGTTATTGTTGATATGTAGTTCTAACTTACTGTGAACCTTTTTTATACTGGATTGTGTGTTCTGTGCAAGGTTCTTGACGATCCGACTCTCGGGTTTCCCACACTTCTTCAAACCTCTTAGTGGTGTCATCCTTTAATTCTCATGTAGCGTCCTCCTGTTTCTTCAGGACTTTACTTATTTTGTCGTCACAACTGGTCTTGTAGTCACGCATTTCCGATTGTATCTGAGCGAGCTGTTCGGCCATCTGTTGCTTGACATCTTCTTTATGGTTGTCTAGTTTTTCTTCTAGTGTTGAGCTTTTCACTCTGTCTGTCGTACTTCACGTTCTGTTCTCTTCTGTTCTCTTCTAAATTTTCCTTAATCACGGCGATATTTTCGTTCTGTTCCCTCTTGTTTTCTTCTAATTTGTCACTAATTAATTCAAGTTTCTTGCTCATGAAGTCCATCAATGATTGTAATGTGACTTCTCCTTGTTGTTGGGACTCCTGTCCCCGCGCTCTGACCTCTGACGTCTCCTCAGTCGTATTTGGTTCGACCGATGAGTTTTCTTCTCCGTTGTTGGGTATGACTAACTGGTTGTTAACGTCAAAGTCCATGCTGTCTGAACTACCGCTAGCCATTTTAGCTTTACTTCGCGTTATCATCCAGTTACCAGTCAAGCTAACCTTACACTACTAATATCTTATGTATTATATTATTTTAATTAATCTAAATACTACTGCCTGCTCTCGTTTGCCATGCGATGGGCGCCATTTATATTTAACGTATATAAACGGAATTGGCAATTAATTGAGTAATTATGTTTGCCGTGCCATTTATATTTAGTGTAATTATGCTAATTATGATTATTATTGAATTATCCAAGTATAAATTGGTAAATTGGGTCTAATTAACTTTGTGTACTAATTGTATGTATTCAAACAGAGTTGTAATTGACATTAATGTTAATACACATATGAAAGTAACTTATATTTGTCGGATTAGACTCAACATAGTTGTCAAATCGATCTAATTGTATGAGCCTGTTAATCGGACATTCAATGGTCGATTTGGTTGTGTCCATTGATAATTAGCATAACTCTGAGACTCATTATGAAAATGCTTAGAATGTGATAAATTAATTGTCAAGGTTAATTTGCAATAATGAACGCAAGATTTAAGTATATAAATAATAATTACTTATTTATTATATTGTTAGTTAAGTAAATTACCATGTCCTGCAAATACATAATTAAAACACATAATAACAAAATTACAATAATATTCGTTCGTTGTTTCCTGAAAAACACAAACATATGGTACATTCAAATACAACAAATAATATACATATACAAACAAATAGCAATCAAATATATTTTATCCCTAGCTAAATGCGTTCATTATGCTCAGATGAATTACTTTAATATTACTTTATAAGATTTATGATTTATATAACTTTATAAAATCTCTCGGGAGTAGCTCTTTGAAAAGATGAGACAGTGCAGTAGTATATGTAACACTAAGATTTAATAAACATAAAGGCTTATCTTGCAAAAGGGTTTATCCAAAATTCCATCGGCGTAAGATGACATCCGCTGGTGGACTCGTCGTACATCCTAATCACTGTTAATTGAAGAACACTTCACTTCACTTCACTTCACTAATTTCCACTCTCGTTATGTGTATTGTGTTGTTGTACTCCCCGCTGGTGTCGAGTGTTTTGAGTTCAAGTGTTAAGATGTCAATATCGTCATTAAGATGAATTACTCTTAGAGTTTGCTGTGTGCGTGTTCATAATTAACTATTTCATCTATCTTGGACGTAGTGTATTCTATGTGCGTAATTGTGTTCGGTATAGTTCATTCAGTTCAAATGTTCAACATAGCGAATCATTATGATGTAATAGTGTTTGAATTGTCACCCACTGTTATACTCTCAGAATGTTAATCACTTGTATTATTATGTTGCGTGTCGGTCGTAGTTTAAAGACACGTACGCACTGATATTTAATGATAGTTATGTTTGTACGCACTGTGGCTTATCGGAATTCATACAACTGTCGAACAGACTTTTGTGTAATTGAGATTGTATTGAATGTCTAAGTTCACTTATGACCGCGACATGGTTACGAGTTCACCAAGTTAAAAGTTCGGTAAGTCGCGCAAACTATTTCAATTACTAACTGTATTACCGCTCCAACTACTACTATAACCAACTGTCTTACTGTCGTATTAACTTACTGACTTACTTACAGACTGCCGCTCCGCGTCCTCGCAAACAGTTTTTATCAAACATACTACCCAGAAGGCCAAATTCTATATTTCCACGCCCTTTCGGGTTGGTGATAGGTTCCTTTAAATTCCTACTACCCTGTCGATCTTGTCATCGGTTTCCCGATTCGTCGTTCGAACCCTTCTTACTCTCTCCACGAGTTCTTTAGGAAGATGCCCGACGCTGGTTGGTCGCCGACATCCCTGGAATATTCCAGCGACGAACGTTGTACAAATTCTCAGAAACTAGAGCAATTCCCTCGCCTGTCTGTCAACCTTTGTTTCGACGTTGTTGAGGCACTCTGACTTAGCTTTTGTTAAGAGCCTGCAGTGTCTTGGTCAATTGTTCAATTTACCCTTCGCTCATTCCGCCGATTATCAACTCTTTGCTGGAGACATCCCTGGTCGAATCCCACGCTTTCTAGTTGTAAATTTAGTTAGCTGTCAGGGTTTGTTTTCACGCTGGGCTGGGCGTACTTTCAGTATTCACTGAGTGTCCGTACTATTGTTTATATATTTGTCGAGATTTCTCTGTACCCCTTTGTTGCTGGGAGTAGCCTTTCTTATTTGTGCTCGTTACAACTCACCCCCACAGCATGTGTTCCATTTCATTTCTGCGTAACCAGGCAGCTGGACTAAGTCTTTGTTTCGTTCGCTAGGTGTTGTAAATTGTAACAAACTTTGAGCTGTCAACAGCGTTCCTTAAATTCTTATTGTGTCGTGTACACAGACGTTTTTTCCTTGTCTTCACACTGGCGTCGGGTCTGACGTGTCCCTAATTCGTCATTATTTACGACCCGGGCTTGTGTCCGTCAACTTGAGTGTGTGAACGTGCCACTTGATCGAGAAATTAAAATTTTTAAAATTTCGATCACTACATTGTCCCCAAATTGGATTGGATGTTGGATTAACAGGAGACATCTGATCCAATTTCTGCGCTCTGTCCCAGTCGTGGATGTCTGCTTTGGAATGGACATGGTTGAATGACATATATCTCTCATATGGAGCAATTAATAGTTATTCCCTATCTTGGCGTCTTACATGATCATATGAATTTATTGCCGCCCATCTGAGTGAAATGAACGCATTTTCTACATTCTATCCGTTTATATGCGGATTATACAATATTATTTTATGTAAATAATTGAACTAAGACATATACATCTGCCCATTAGACAGTTTGTTTTGTCATCGTCTACATTCTTTCGTTCTACCCATATAACGTAATAGATTAGCTGAAGATTAGCTAGCAATTAAATTAATCGATCATATATCGATGAATCGTATAGCAATAACATATTTTTAAATTCGTTACTAGTATCTCAAGACCATAGTTGCTAACAAATAAATATATACATAGGATTAACTTGTGACATATTATAAACGATTACATTAATAAATGAAATATGCATATTAATTAAACAGTTAAGGATTCATCATACTTCATGATGTATACCTAAACGCTTATTCCTAAAGTTACAAAACGATTGTTCATATTTAAATTATTAATTGCATAAGCAAATTACTCGATTCACTACACATTTTATTAAGTTATTATTATTCACAATTATTAATGTCTTTAGTGTCCTGTATCATAGTATCATGATGTCCTTTTGACACATGGTACACGTTATCAAATTACTTTATACATATTGATGTTTAAATGCCTAATTAACATAGTAAATAATGAATACATGGTGATCACAAACACGATTAATATTGAAGTATGAACTGAACACAGTATGGTAAAATGTACATCATTCTTTGGTTAGCTGGACTGGCCGCGCGAGCAAATTACCTAACCTATGTATTCCGCTTTGCAGTATCTATCAGCCTGAGTCATTATTACCTTCTCGTGTAATCCGTACTTCTTTCGCCGGTTCATGATACGCTTTAATTTGTCGTATGTTAAATCTTCCTCGCACCTTTCCGCTGTCGCATTCCACGAGCTCATACGTGGCCTCCCCGCCGATGATACGGTTATCTTATACGGTCCTGAGAATAGTTCGAAAAACTTGTCGATTCTTCTCAACGTAGCGTCTGATTGATGGTATGTTCTCACCAATACCTTGTCGCCAATTGAAAACTTCGTTATTTTATACTCTCGTTGCATCGCTTCGCATCGTTGTATCTCTTTTCTCCTTGATTTTCACAAATATGTTATTCTCGCGCTTCCCTTCACTGCTAATGATCCCCTTGTCCAAGCATTGTTCCCATGCTCGTGTAGGTCTCGTGCCGAGGGGTGCTTCATGAGGGGTAATTTCGATTGTCTCGTGGTACACCTCGTTCAGACACGCTTCGATTGTCTTTAAGTATTGGGACCATTTAGTGTGTCGGTCACTCACGAAAATTCGAAACAAGTTCCCAAGTTGCCGGTTAATCCTCTCGGCAAGATTAGTACAAGTGTTACGTATTGCGGTAAACTTCGGTTGGATGTTCAACTCCTTTAAACCATTGACCCATTTTCTGGAGGTGAACTGTGTCCCGTAGTCCGTCAAAATGGCCCTTGGACGTCCGAACTGTTCACAATACGTTTTTATTCTCCGCAACGTCGTAGTGGTTGTTGCTCTTCGAAGGGTGAATAATTTAACGTATTTTGTGAAATTATCCACTATTACTAGTAAATATTTAACACCACCCGTTCCTGTCGGTAGGGGTCCATAATAGTCTGCGCTTACCAGATCTCCTTTTGCTGTAGGTATCACAGCACGTGTGCCACCAAATAGCTCTTTGTTGTTGGTGTCTTTGCACTTCTGGCAAACGTCACATGTTTGTATATAAGTTTTGACCTTCTTTAACATCCGGTCGAACGTGAAATGTTCCTGGAGCATTTTCATACACTTCTTCGTTCCTAAATGTCCGAACATTTGGTGGATTTCAGCGATTATGTCCCCAGATATGTTGCTAGGAACATATAGCTTCCATTCATTCTGCTGCTGCCTATATAATTTGTCATTAACATATTGATAACATTTATTTAAATTTGGGTCTATACTTCCCTCCTTAATTTTATTAATGATTGTTTTAAGCTTGTCATCTTCTATTTGGTGTTTTCCAATATTTTGGATTAATTTCCGCACTTTGAGTTTCATCTTAACGGTGAAGTGATTGACTAAATATTCATGCGTATTGTCGTGAATTTCATCTAATTTCGTATCGTGTGGGTACCTGCTTAAGATGTCGGCTACGATGTTGTCCTTGCCCTTGCAATGGATAATGTCGAACTTATATTCTTGCACTGCGAGAATCCATCGCGTAATCCTTGAATTATTCAAATGGCATTTGTTTAGGAATGTCAACGCCTTGTTGTCAGTTATTATCGTCAACGGTTGTCCGAGAACATATATGCAGAATTTTTCTAAGCATCTAACGATACTTAAGAGCTCCTTTTCTGTAGTGTAGTAGTTCCGTTCGGCACCCTTGAATGTTTTACTCGTGAAGGCAATTACGCCAATCTCCCCTTCTTCATCAAGCTGATAAAGTTGTCCTCCGTATGCGTAATCACTAGCATCACATTGTATGTAATACCTCTGGTCTGGGCGCGGAAATCTTAAAACTACAGCATCCACAAATAAGTTCTTGACTCTGACAAAGCAATCGTCTAATTCAGCCGTCCATAAAAACTTGCGATCTTTCTTCAATAATTCATGGAGGGGTTGCGTGGTCTCCGCATATTTACTTGTGAAGCGGTTATAGAAATTAGTGAGGCGTAAGAAATCTTTTAACTGTTTCTGATTCTTGGGCTTCGGGAAATCCATAATAGCTTTCACTTTCTATTCCATAGCTTGGATGCCGCGTGTTGTCAGTTGGTATCCAAGATACGATATTTCTTTTCTGAAGAACTGCGATTTATTGAGGTTGACGGTCAAGTTTGTTTTGTTGAGATTGTTTAACAGTGCTTCTAAATGTGCTAAGTGTGTCTGAACGTCGTGAGAATAACATAGGCAATCGTCAACTGTAACGGTCCAAATTTGTGGGTATTTGTAAGTCATTTCACGAACCTATGAAACACATGTTTGCCTCTGACGTACGTGCGATCGTATTCTGGACCCAGATAAAGAAAGAACCTTTGCAGGTAGGTGAAAATAATTTGTATTTTGTAGTTTATATATTTAAACTGTATGTAAACGTCACACAACGTATATTAGCGTGTTTCTCTTGACATTTTCATCCAAAACTGTATCCAATCCGCGTGTCAGTGCCGCCGAACTGGTACTAAGGCCGAATGGTGTGATGGTGAATTGGTAGCACCTTCCCTCATACATGAACGCGGTATACTTTCTGCACTCTTCTTTCAATGGCACTTGCCAAAAGCTGCTGGACAAATCGACGGTAGATAGGTAGCGCATCTCACTACATCTTGCCAAAATTTCGTTGATTGGGGAAACGCCTTCATAATCGGGAATCGTAACGCCGTTTATCTTTCTTGCGTCTAGGCATAAATGGACCCTTCCATCTCTTTTGATGACTGTGACGAGTGGATTTATGAACGGGCTCGTGCATCGTTCAATCACTCCGTACCGCAGCATCCTATCAATCTCGTCCTTTACCTTTTCTTTATATGCAAGTGGTACAGGCCAACCCCGTTGAAAGTAGGGCGTGAAACTTGAAATTCATGCTCGTATCCTTCTATCCTCCCCGGGCATTCCCTGAACACTCTTCTATTCTTAATAAGTATTTCCCTCAATCGTTCCAATAATTCTTCGTCTTGACAATCCATGCCTGCTATCTTCTCGTCGATGTTCCTCAAGATTTCTTCTTCTTCTCCATTATTCAGTAGTTCTATGTTCATGATGGGTACGGCGCGCACCTCTTCATCAGCTGCATTCATTAATTCAATTTTCTTATTACCGATGTCGATGCGACATCCCACCTCCTGTAAAAAACTTATTCCTAATATACATTGCTTAATAAGGTCAGGTATAACTAAGAAAACACATTCATTCTTGATCCCGTCAATTTCAATGTCGCACAGTATCTGCTTTCTAATTAGTTTGGACTTATTCCCAACAGCACTAATGATGAGAGAATTCGTCATAGGTAAAATTTCATATGGTTCAATGTCCCTTTTATTTGCATTGAACCACTCTTCTGATAACCCGTTAATAACAGAGCCGGTGTCGATAAGTGCCAAAACTTTAATGTCATTGTTGAATTTAATGAGTACTTTGGGACATTTTAATATTTGTTTATTAATGTCCTCGTCGTATTCTTATAGCAGGTCATCCCTCAGGTCTAGTAATAAAATGCTGACATTATTGGTGAGGTTGTTTTTGTTGACAAAAACTAAGTCGTTCGCTGTGCAGGGGTGTTTTTTTTTGCTATTCTGGTCGGTATTCGACCGTGAGTTATTGTCGTCAGTCGCCTGGCTCGTGCTTGGCTTAGAGTTAATGAACTCAACAGTGTTCATTCCACCGTATTGCTTGCCTTCGTAACGGTTACCGTGTGGCCTCCCCTGCCCAACTTGTTTTCTGTCACCCTCGTTTTTGTTTACAAAGCTCCCAATGGGTCGGTCGCTAGTTCCGCTTTCCCTTTCATTAGTTGACCGATATTGCGTCCGCCTGTTGCCTGTACTGTTTGACTGAATGCTTGTATACTCAGTGATTAAGGCTTCAAAATTAGGTATTGTGGTGATCCCGCGTGTGATAACAGCGATCTGCAGATCTCTCCCAAAATGCCTAGAAATTTTCCTTATCAGTTGTCTGTCGGTCAATGCGGGAGTTAATTGTCGGCTTTCTAAAAGGATTCTTTCAATATATTGGATAGCCGTAACCGGTCCGTGCCATTCAAATTTTCCGTATTCGAGGTTGTCATGAATGATGTCTTGTCGCTCCAATCCCCAATACTTCAACATGAACGCCTCCTTGAACTCTTCAAAGGTGGTTATTTGGTCCCGATTACGCGCCACCATATACTCGCGTCCTTCTCTAAGTGCTTACCGATCCATTTGATGTCACTGTTTGGGTAATACATTTCTTGGAACTCCGACAATTCTTTCAGAAACTCCATCAGGAATCTGTCGGTTCCGTCGTACTTAAGCTCCACCTGTACTTGCCCGTTGACTGTCCTGTTAGGCCCAGACTCCCCTTCGGTTATCTGTCGCCGCAGTCTTTCTAATTGACACCTTAGTTCTTGAATGTGGGTTGTCTTCTCTTTGACGTTTTCGTCAAGTTTCTGTTCGGTCGTCTTTTGTCGGCCGTCTACTTCATCGATTTTCTGTTGTAGTGTGTTGTTGGTTTCTCCTATTTCTTGTTGCTGCTGTCGAAGTGTGTGGTATATTTCGGTTTTTAATTCTTCTTGTTTCTTCTGGTTATTGTTGATATGTAGTTCTAACTTACTGTGAACCTTTTTTATACTGGATTGTGTGTTCTGTGCAAGGTTCTTGACGATCCGACTCTCGGGTTTCCCACACTTCTTCAAACCTCTTAGTGGTGTCATCCTTTAATTCTCATGTAGCGTCCTCCTGTTTCTTCAGGACTTTACTTATTTTGTCGTCACAACTGGTCTTGTAGTCACGCATTTCCGATTGTATCTGAGCGAGCTGTTCGGCCATCTGTTGCTTGACATCTTCTTTATGGTTGTCTAGTTTTTCTTCTAGTGTTGAGCTTTTCACTCTGTCTGTCGTACTTCACGTTCTGTTCTCTTCTGTTCTCTTCTAAATTTTCCTTAATCACGGCGATATTTTCGTTCTGTTCCCTCTTGTTTTCTTCTAATTTGTCACTAATTAATTCAAGTTTCTTGCTCATGAAGTCCATCAATGATTGTAATGTGACTTCTCCTTGTTGTTGGGACTCCTGTCCCCGCGCTCTGACCTCTGACGTCTCCTCAGTCGTATTTGGTTCGACCGATGAGTTTTCTTCTCCGTTGTTGGGTATGACTAACTGGTTGTTAACGTCAAAGTCCATGCTGTCTGAACTACCGCTAGCCATTTTAGCTTTACTTCGCGTTATCATCCAGTTACCAGTCAAGCTAACCTTACACTACTAATATCTTATGTATTATATTATTTTAATTAATCTAAATACTACTGCCTGCTCTCGTTTGCCATGCGATGGGCGCCATTTATATTTAACGTATATAAACGGAATTGGCAATTAATTGAGTAATTATGTTTGCCGTGCCATTTATATTTAGTGTAATTATGCTAATTATGATTATTATTGAATTATCCAAGTATAAATTGGTAAATTGGGTCTAATTAACTTTGTGTACTAATTGTATGTATTCAAACAGAGTTGTAATTGACATTAATGTTAATACACATATGAAAGTAACTTATATTTGTCGGATTAGACTCAACATAGTTGTCAAATCGATCTAATTGTATGAGCCTGTTAATCGGACATTCAATGGTCGATTTGGTTGTGTCCATTGATAATTAGCATAACTCTGAGACTCATTATGAAAATGCTTAGAATGTGATAAATTAATTGTCAAGGTTAATTTGCAATAATGAACGCAAGATTTAAGTATATAAATAATAATTACTTATTTATTATATTGTTAGTTAAGTAAATTACCATGTCCTGCAAATACATAATTAAAACACATAATAACAAAATTACAATAATATTCGTTCGTTGTTTCCTGAAAAACACAAACATATGGTACATTCAAATACAACAAATAATATACATATACAAACAAATAGCAATCAAATATATTTTATCCCTAGCTAAATGCGTTCATTATGCTCAGATGAATTACTTTAATATTACTTTATAAGATTTATGATTTATATAACTTTATAAAATCTCTCGGGAGTAGCTCTTTGAAAAGATGAGACAGTGCAGTAGTATATGTAACACTAAGATTTAATAAACATAAAGGCTTATCTTGCAAAAGGGTTTATCCAAAATTCCATCGGCGTAAGATGACATCCGCTGGTGGACTCGTCGTACATCCTAATCACTGTTAATTGAAGAACACTTCACTTCACTTCACTTCACTAATTTCCACTCTCGTTATGTGTATTGTGTTGTTGTACTCCCCGCTGGTGTCGAGTGTTTTGAGTTCAAGTGTTAAGATGTCAATATCGTCATTAAGATGAATTACTCTTAGAGTTTGCTGTGTGCGTGTTCATAATTAACTATTTCATCTATCTTGGACGTAGTGTATTCTATGTGCGTAATTGTGTTCGGTATAGTTCATTCAGTTCAAATGTTCAACATAGCGAATCATTATGATGTAATAGTGTTTGAATTGTCACCCACTGTTATACTCTCAGAATGTTAATCACTTGTATTATTATGTTGCGTGTCGGTCGTAGTTTAAAGACACGTACGCACTGATATTTAATGATAGTTATGTTTGTACGCACTGTGGCTTATCGGAATTCATACAACTGTCGAACAGACTTTTGTGTAATTGAGATTGTATTGAATGTCTAAGTTCACTTATGACCGCGACATGGTTACGAGTTCACCAAGTTAAAAGTTCGGTAAGTCGCGCAAACTATTTCAATTACTAACTGTATTACCGCTCCAACTACTACTATAACCAACTGTCTTACTGTCGTATTAACTTACTGACTTACTTACAGACTGCCGCTCCGCGTCCTCGCAAACAGTTTTTATCAAACATACTACCCAGAAGGCCAAATTCTATATTTCCACGCCCTTTCGGGTTGGTGATAGGTTCCTTTAAATTCCTACTACCCTGTCGATCTTGTCATCGGTTTCCCGATTCGTCGTTCGAACCCTTCTTACTCTCTCCACGAGTTCTTTAGGAAGATGCCCGACGCTGGTTGGTCGCCGACATCCCTGGAATATTCCAGCGACGAACGTTGTACAAATTCTCAGAAACTAGAGCAATTCCCTCGCCTGTCTGTCAACCTTTGTTTCGACGTTGTTGAGGCACTCTGACTTAGCTTTTGTTAAGAGCCTGCAGTGTCTTGGTCAATTGTTCAATTTACCCTTCGCTCATTCCGCCGATTATCAACTCTTTGCTGGAGACATCCCTGGTCGAATCCCACGCTTTCTAGTTGTAAATTTAGTTAGCTGTCAGGGTTTGTTTTCACGCTGGGCTGGGCGTACTTTCAGTATTCACTGAGTGTCCGTACTATTGTTTATATATTTGTCGAGATTTCTCTGTACCCCTTTGTTGCTGGGAGTAGCCTTTCTTATTTGTGCTCGTTACAACTCACCCCCACAGCATGTGTTCCATTTCATTTCTGCGTAACCAGGCAGCTGGACTAAGTCTTTGTTTCGTTCGCTAGGTGTTGTAAATTGTAACAAACTTTGAGCTGTCAACAGCGTTCCTTAAATTCTTATTGTGTCGTGTACACAGACGTTTTTTCCTTGTCTTCACACTGGCGTCGGGTCTGACGTGTCCCTAATTCGTCATTATTTACGACCCGGGCTTGTGTCCGTCAACTTGAGTGTGTGAACGTGCCACTTGATCGAGAAATTAAAATTTTTAAAATTTCGATCACTACATTGTCCCCAAATTGGATTGGATGTTGGATTAACAGGAGACATCTGATCCAATTTCTGCGCTCTGTCCCAGTCGTGGATGTCTGCTTTGGAATGGACATGGTTGAATGACATATATCTCTCATATGGAGCAATTAATAGTTATTCCCTATCTTGGCGTCTTACATGATCATATGAATTTATTGCCGCCCATCTGAGTGAAATGAACGCATTTTCTACATTCTATCCGTTTATATGCGGATTATACAATATTATTTTATGTAAATAATTGAACTAAGACATATACATCTGCCCATTAGACAGTTTGTTTTGTCATCGTCTACATTCTTTCGTTCTACCCATATAACGTAATAGATTAGCTGAAGATTAGCTAGCAATTAAATTAATCGATCATATATCGATGAATCGTATAGCAATAACATATTTTTAAATTCGTTACTAGTATCTCAAGACCATAGTTGCTAACAAATAAATATATACATAGGATTAACTTGTGACATATTATAAACGATTACATTAATAAATGAAATATGCATATTAATTAAACAGTTAAGGATTCATCATACTTCATGATGTATACCTAAACGCTTATTCCTAAAGTTACAAAACGATTGTTCATATTTAAATTATTAATTGCATAAGCAAATTACTCGATTCACTACACATTTTATTAAGTTATTATTATTCACAATTATTAATGTCTTTAGTGTCCTGTATCATAGTATCATGATGTCCTTTTGACACATGGTACACGTTATCAAATTACTTTATACATATTGATGTTTAAATGCCTAATTAACATAGTAAATAATGAATACATGGTGATCACAAACACGATTAATATTGAAGTATGAACTGAACACAGTATGGTAAAATGTACATCATTCTTTGGTTAGCTGGACTGGCCGCGCGAGCAAATTACCTAACCTATGTATTCCGCTTTGCAGTATCTATCAGCCTGAGTCATTATTACCTTCTCGTGTAATCCGTACTTCTTTCGCCGGTTCATGATACGCTTTAATTTGTCGTATGTTAAATCTTCCTCGCACCTTTCCGCTGTCGCATTCCACGAGCTCATACGTGGCCTCCCCGCCGATGATACGGTTATCTTATACGGTCCTGAGAATAGTTCGAAAAACTTGTCGATTCTTCTCAACGTAGCGTCTGATTGATGGTATGTTCTCACCAATACCTTGTCGCCAATTGAAAACTTCGTTATTTTATACTCTCGTTGCATCGCTTCGCATCGTTGTATCTCTTTTCTCCTTGATTTTCACAAATATGTTATTCTCGCGCTTCCCTTCACTGCTAATGATCCCCTTGTCCAAGCATTGTTCCCATGCTCGTGTAGGTCTCGTGCCGAGGGGTGCTTCATGAGGGGTAATTTCGATTGTCTCGTGGTACACCTCGTTCAGACACGCTTCGATTGTCTTTAAGTATTGGGACCATTTAGTGTGTCGGTCACTCACGAAAATTCGAAACAAGTTCCCAAGTTGCCGGTTAATCCTCTCGGCAAGATTAGTACAAGTGTTACGTATTGCGGTAAACTTCGGTTGGATGTTCAACTCCTTTAAACCATTGACCCATTTTCTGGAGGTGAACTGTGTCCCGTAGTCCGTCAAAATGGCCCTTGGACGTCCGAACTGTTCACAATACGTTTTTATTCTCCGCAACGTCGTAGTGGTTGTTGCTCTTCGAAGGGTGAATAATTTAACGTATTTTGTGAAATTATCCACTATTACTAGTAAATATTTAACACCACCCGTTCCTGTCGGTAGGGGTCCATAATAGTCTGCGCTTACCAGATCTCCTTTTGCTGTAGGTATCACAGCACGTGTGCCACCAAATAGCTCTTTGTTGTTGGTGTCTTTGCACTTCTGGCAAACGTCACATGTTTGTATATAAGTTTTGACCTTCTTTAACATCCGGTCGAACGTGAAATGTTCCTGGAGCATTTTCATACACTTCTTCGTTCCTAAATGTCCGAACATTTGGTGGATTTCAGCGATTATGTCCCCAGATATGTTGCTAGGAACATATAGCTTCCATTCATTCTGCTGCTGCCTATATAATTTGTCATTAACATATTGATAACATTTATTTAAATTTGGGTCTATACTTCCCTCCTTAATTTTATTAATGATTGTTTTAAGCTTGTCATCTTCTATTTGGTGTTTTCCAATATTTTGGATTAATTTCCGCACTTTGAGTTTCATCTTAACGGTGAAGTGATTGACTAAATATTCATGCGTATTGTCGTGAATTTCATCTAATTTCGTATCGTGTGGGTACCTGCTTAAGATGTCGGCTACGATGTTGTCCTTGCCCTTGCAATGGATAATGTCGAACTTATATTCTTGCACTGCGAGAATCCATCGCGTAATCCTTGAATTATTCAAATGGCATTTGTTTAGGAATGTCAACGCCTTGTTGTCAGTTATTATCGTCAACGGTTGTCCGAGAACATATATGCAGAATTTTTCTAAGCATCTAACGATACTTAAGAGCTCCTTTTCTGTAGTGTAGTAGTTCCGTTCGGCACCCTTGAATGTTTTACTCGTGAAGGCAATTACGCCAATCTCCCCTTCTTCATCAAGCTGATAAAGTTGTCCTCCGTATGCGTAATCACTAGCATCACATTGTATGTAATACCTCTGGTCTGGGCGCGGAAATCTTAAAACTACAGCATCCACAAATAAGTTCTTGACTCTGACAAAGCAATCGTCTAATTCAGCCGTCCATAAAAACTTGCGATCTTTCTTCAATAATTCATGGAGGGGTTGCGTGGTCTCCGCATATTTACTTGTGAAGCGGTTATAGAAATTAGTGAGGCGTAAGAAATCTTTTAACTGTTTCTGATTCTTGGGCTTCGGGAAATCCATAATAGCTTTCACTTTCTATTCCATAGCTTGGATGCCGCGTGTTGTCAGTTGGTATCCAAGATACGATATTTCTTTTCTGAAGAACTGCGATTTATTGAGGTTGACGGTCAAGTTTGTTTTGTTGAGATTGTTTAACAGTGCTTCTAAATGTGCTAAGTGTGTCTGAACGTCGTGAGAATAACATAGGCAATCGTCAACTGTAACGGTCCAAATTTGTGGGTATTTGTAAGTCATTTCACGAACCTATGAAACACATGTTTGCCTCTGACGTACGTGCGATCGTATTCTGGACCCAGATAAAGAAAGAACCTTTGCAGGTAGGTGAAAATAATTTGTATTTTGTAGTTTATATATTTAAACTGTATGTAAACGTCACACAACGTATATTAGCGTGTTTCTCTTGACATTTTCATCCAAAACTGTATCCAATCCGCGTGTCAGTGCCGCCGAACTGGTACTAAGGCCGAATGGTGTGATGGTGAATTGGTAGCACCTTCCCTCATACATGAACGCGGTATACTTTCTGCACTCTTCTTTCAATGGCACTTGCCAAAAGCTGCTGGACAAATCGACGGTAGATAGGTAGCGCATCTCACTACATCTTGCCAAAATTTCGTTGATTGGGGAAACGCCTTCATAATCGGGAATCGTAACGCCGTTTATCTTTCTTGCGTCTAGGCATAAATGGACCCTTCCATCTCTTTTGATGACTGTGACGAGTGGATTTATGAACGGGCTCGTGCATCGTTCAATCACTCCGTACCGCAGCATCCTATCAATCTCGTCCTTTACCTTTTCTTTATATGCAAGTGGTACAGGCCAACCCCGTTGAAAGTAGGGCGTGAAACTTGAAATTCATGCTCGTATCCTTCTATCCTCCCCGGGCATTCCCTGAACACTCTTCTATTCTTAATAAGTATTTCCCTCAATCGTTCCAATAATTCTTCGTCTTGACAATCCATGCCTGCTATCTTCTCGTCGATGTTCCTCAAGATTTCTTCTTCTTCTCCATTATTCAGTAGTTCTATGTTCATGATGGGTACGGCGCGCACCTCTTCATCAGCTGCATTCATTAATTCAATTTTCTTATTACCGATGTCGATGCGACATCCCACCTCCTGTAAAAAACTTATTCCTAATATACATTGCTTAATAAGGTCAGGTATAACTAAGAAAACACATTCATTCTTGATCCCGTCAATTTCAATGTCGCACAGTATCTGCTTTCTAATTAGTTTGGACTTATTCCCAACAGCACTAATGATGAGAGAATTCGTCATAGGTAAAATTTCATATGGTTCAATGTCCCTTTTATTTGCATTGAACCACTCTTCTGATAACCCGTTAATAACAGAGCCGGTGTCGATAAGTGCCAAAACTTTAATGTCATTGTTGAATTTAATGAGTACTTTGGGACATTTTAATATTTGTTTATTAATGTCCTCGTCGTATTCTTATAGCAGGTCATCCCTCAGGTCTAGTAATAAAATGCTGACATTATTGGTGAGGTTGTTTTTGTTGACAAAAACTAAGTCGTTCGCTGTGCAGGGGTGTTTTTTTTTGCTATTCTGGTCGGTATTCGACCGTGAGTTATTGTCGTCAGTCGCCTGGCTCGTGCTTGGCTTAGAGTTAATGAACTCAACAGTGTTCATTCCACCGTATTGCTTGCCTTCGTAACGGTTACCGTGTGGCCTCCCCTGCCCAACTTGTTTTCTGTCACCCTCGTTTTTGTTTACAAAGCTCCCAATGGGTCGGTCGCTAGTTCCGCTTTCCCTTTCATTAGTTGACCGATATTGCGTCCGCCTGTTGCCTGTACTGTTTGACTGAATGCTTGTATACTCAGTGATTAAGGCTTCAAAATTAGGTATTGTGGTGATCCCGCGTGTGATAACAGCGATCTGCAGATCTCTCCCAAAATGCCTAGAAATTTTCCTTATCAGTTGTCTGTCGGTCAATGCGGGAGTTAATTGTCGGCTTTCTAAAAGGATTCTTTCAATATATTGGATAGCCGTAACCGGTCCGTGCCATTCAAATTTTCCGTATTCGAGGTTGTCATGAATGATGTCTTGTCGCTCCAATCCCCAATACTTCAACATGAACGCCTCCTTGAACTCTTCAAAGGTGGTTATTTGGTCCCGATTACGCGCCACCATATACTCGCGTCCTTCTCTAAGTGCTTACCGATCCATTTGATGTCACTGTTTGGGTAATACATTTCTTGGAACTCCGACAATTCTTTCAGAAACTCCATCAGGAATCTGTCGGTTCCGTCGTACTTAAGCTCCACCTGTACTTGCCCGTTGACTGTCCTGTTAGGCCCAGACTCCCCTTCGGTTATCTGTCGCCGCAGTCTTTCTAATTGACACCTTAGTTCTTGAATGTGGGTTGTCTTCTCTTTGACGTTTTCGTCAAGTTTCTGTTCGGTCGTCTTTTGTCGGCCGTCTACTTCATCGATTTTCTGTTGTAGTGTGTTGTTGGTTTCTCCTATTTCTTGTTGCTGCTGTCGAAGTGTGTGGTATATTTCGGTTTTTAATTCTTCTTGTTTCTTCTGGTTATTGTTGATATGTAGTTCTAACTTACTGTGAACCTTTTTTATACTGGATTGTGTGTTCTGTGCAAGGTTCTTGACGATCCGACTCTCGGGTTTCCCACACTTCTTCAAACCTCTTAGTGGTGTCATCCTTTAATTCTCATGTAGCGTCCTCCTGTTTCTTCAGGACTTTACTTATTTTGTCGTCACAACTGGTCTTGTAGTCACGCATTTCCGATTGTATCTGAGCGAGCTGTTCGGCCATCTGTTGCTTGACATCTTCTTTATGGTTGTCTAGTTTTTCTTCTAGTGTTGAGCTTTTCACTCTGTCTGTCGTACTTCACGTTCTGTTCTCTTCTGTTCTCTTCTAAATTTTCCTTAATCACGGCGATATTTTCGTTCTGTTCCCTCTTGTTTTCTTCTAATTTGTCACTAATTAATTCAAGTTTCTTGCTCATGAAGTCCATCAATGATTGTAATGTGACTTCTCCTTGTTGTTGGGACTCCTGTCCCCGCGCTCTGACCTCTGACGTCTCCTCAGTCGTATTTGGTTCGACCGATGAGTTTTCTTCTCCGTTGTTGGGTATGACTAACTGGTTGTTAACGTCAAAGTCCATGCTGTCTGAACTACCGCTAGCCATTTTAGCTTTACTTCGCGTTATCATCCAGTTACCAGTCAAGCTAACCTTACACTACTAATATCTTATGTATTATATTATTTTAATTAATCTAAATACTACTGCCTGCTCTCGTTTGCCATGCGATGGGCGCCATTTATATTTAACGTATATAAACGGAATTGGCAATTAATTGAGTAATTATGTTTGCCGTGCCATTTATATTTAGTGTAATTATGCTAATTATGATTATTATTGAATTATCCAAGTATAAATTGGTAAATTGGGTCTAATTAACTTTGTGTACTAATTGTATGTATTCAAACAGAGTTGTAATTGACATTAATGTTAATACACATATGAAAGTAACTTATATTTGTCGGATTAGACTCAACATAGTTGTCAAATCGATCTAATTGTATGAGCCTGTTAATCGGACATTCAATGGTCGATTTGGTTGTGTCCATTGATAATTAGCATAACTCTGAGACTCATTATGAAAATGCTTAGAATGTGATAAATTAATTGTCAAGGTTAATTTGCAATAATGAACGCAAGATTTAAGTATATAAATAATAATTACTTATTTATTATATTGTTAGTTAAGTAAATTACCATGTCCTGCAAATACATAATTAAAACACATAATAACAAAATTACAATAATATTCGTTCGTTGTTTCCTGAAAAACACAAACATATGGTACATTCAAATACAACAAATAATATACATATACAAACAAATAGCAATCAAATATATTTTATCCCTAGCTAAATGCGTTCATTATGCTCAGATGAATTACTTTAATATTACTTTATAAGATTTATGATTTATATAACTTTATAAAATCTCTCGGGAGTAGCTCTTTGAAAAGATGAGACAGTGCAGTAGTATATGTAACACTAAGATTTAATAAACATAAAGGCTTATCTTGCAAAAGGGTTTATCCAAAATTCCATCGGCGTAAGATGACATCCGCTGGTGGACTCGTCGTACATCCTAATCACTGTTAATTGAAGAACACTTCACTTCACTTCACTTCACTAATTTCCACTCTCGTTATGTGTATTGTGTTGTTGTACTCCCCGCTGGTGTCGAGTGTTTTGAGTTCAAGTGTTAAGATGTCAATATCGTCATTAAGATGAATTACTCTTAGAGTTTGCTGTGTGCGTGTTCATAATTAACTATTTCATCTATCTTGGACGTAGTGTATTCTATGTGCGTAATTGTGTTCGGTATAGTTCATTCAGTTCAAATGTTCAACATAGCGAATCATTATGATGTAATAGTGTTTGAATTGTCACCCACTGTTATACTCTCAGAATGTTAATCACTTGTATTATTATGTTGCGTGTCGGTCGTAGTTTAAAGACACGTACGCACTGATATTTAATGATAGTTATGTTTGTACGCACTGTGGCTTATCGGAATTCATACAACTGTCGAACAGACTTTTGTGTAATTGAGATTGTATTGGTTGTCTAAGTTCACTTATGACCGCGACATGGTTACGAGTTCACCAAGTTAAAAGTTCGGTAAGTCGCGCAAACTATTTCAATTACTAACTGTATTACCGCTCCAACTACTACTATAACCAACTGTCTTACTGTCGTATTAACTTACTGACTTACTTACAGACTGTCGCTCCGCGTCCTCGCAAACAGTTTTTATCAAACATATACCCAGAAGGCCAAATTCTATATTTCCACGCCCTTTCGGGTTGGTGATAGGTTCCTTTAAATTCCTACTACCCTGTCGATCTTGTCATCGGTTTCCCGATTCGTCGTTCGAACCCTTCTTACTCTCTCCACGAGTTCTTTAGGAAGATGCCCGACGCTGGTTGGTCGCCGACATCCACGGAATATTCCAGCGATGAACATTGTACAAATTCTCAGAAACTAGAGCAATTCCCTCGCCTGTCTGTCAACCTTTGTTTCGACGTTGTTGAGGCACTCTGACTTAGCTTTTGTTAAGAGCCTGCAGTGTCTTGGTCAATTGTTCAATTTACCCTTCGCTCGTTCTGCCGATTATCAACTCTTCGCTGGAGACATCCCTGGTCGAATCCCACGCTTTCTAGTTGTAAATTTAGTTAGCTGTCAGGGTTTGTTTTCACGCTGGGCTGGGCGTACTTTCAGTATTCACTGAGTGTCCGTACTATTGTTTATATATTTGTCGAGATTTCTCTGTACCCCTTTGTTGCTGGGAGTAGCCTTTCTTATTTGTGCTCGTTACAACTCACCCCCACAGCATGTGTTCCATTTTATTTCTGCGTAACCAGGCAGCTGGACTAAGTCTTCGTTTCGTTCGCTAGGTGTTGTAAATTGTAACAAACTTTGAGCTGTCAACAGCGTTCCTTAAATTCTTATTGTGTCATGTACACAGATGTTTTTTCCTTGTCTTCGCACTGGCGTCGGGTCTGACGTGTCCCTAATTCATCATTATTTACGACCCGGGCTTGTGTCCGTCAACTCGAGTGTGTGAACGTGCCACTTGATCGAGAAATTAAAATTTTTTAAATTTCGATCACTATAGGGGGGATGTATAAGTGTTAAGAGAAGAATAACTTTGTAAAGAAAGCAGAGAGAGATGTTAAAGATAATTTTAATAAACTAAGTTGGTTAAATGCAATAAATGAGAGTAGAGATTTATTAAGTAATACAGCCCCATAACCACTCTTACAGGTCACAAGTTTGCGTAAAAGATCCTGGACCACGTGCAGGTAAGCATTTTGGAATTTGTGAAGTTCAAGTATTTTATGGTTAAATAAATAAAGTTATTTTCAATTATTAGTAATTTTACTGTGTGTGTATGTGTGTGTGTGTTAAATTGTAACCTGCAAGTTTCTTACAGTTACTACACTGCCTGACAAATATTTCTGAAGCACATTCTACATCAGTAGTATTAACTTGAATGTATCTATTAGGTTGTTACCGATGAAACCTCCTGAAAATATATTATTAGACTAATATAATTATAATTATGTTCCTTTAACTTATAATCGTATTACGATATAGGTTTAACTTAGTATTCAGTAGTTGTGTAATATTAACGATATATATAGTGTATTGACTGAATGTAATGAATATTCTTGTCAACCCTAGTCCCTCGATGTTAGAAAATTCTATTCAAATTTTGTACTGAAAACACGCTAGTTCGGCAATCTCCCGTTCCACCAGCTGTAAGCACTTAGCGCTGTTATTTGTAATAATCGTGTTTCTAGGTTAGCTGTTCATCGGGTTTGAATCAACCTTTTTATGTAAATTATTCCACCCACTACATATAGTATCTATTCTGCAATAACTTCAAACATTATCTCATACAATAAAGATCCTTTATTAATTTTATCTATTAATTCACAGTCCCCGTTATCTCAAAAGTAATAATATTATCAAATCGATCACACAAAAATATATCGATTGTCAATTGATCAAATTCCATTAACTTATACAAATTAAATATAACAATAAATAGTTCTTATCCCAGGGTTCGTAAGATTCTTGGAACCATTAGTAAGGCCAGGTAAAATGCAAAATTACGGTTACTCAAGTATTACAAAACAAAATTATTAACTCTAAATATATTGAATTTAAAATAGGTTGTTTTTTACCGAGTCGACGAAACTCCGACTGGCCGTGGTCGTCTGTAAACAGTGAAGATGTTCAGCTTAAGTTACATTCATCCAGTAAAAGGTGTTCTGGCCCTTAATAAAATTGATTGTGGAGTGTACAGGAAAGCTCTCAGGAATTCTTTGTAACGTGTCAAAATTTGGGTCATTTTATTTCTTACAGTATGGGGTATTTGCATTTTATTTATTTCATTTTTTGCGGGATTTTATAAAGAATTATTGTGAAAGTTTTATTTGAAGACAAACGTTCATTCTATTGTAACAGAACACGTGGCAAGTAGAACAGTTTGAAACAAAGGCAAGACGCAGTTTCTGTGGAGTAACGCGGCAAGGAATTCGTACCACCCTCGAATTTCTCAGAACTCTGTATATGTGTGACGATGCACGTACTCAACATCTCAAGCATGCGCGCTGTTAGTGACGCCGAGAAGCTCAACCGGCGCTGGAAAAAATGGCGCTGGAGCGAACGATTTGGGACCTCAACCAGCCAACTACAGGAAATATCGTTAAGCCACACCTACGGCTAGCGACATCAGTGTAGCAGCGACAAATATCGTCTACTCATTTGGCGGATATAACGAATATGTTCCATGCATAGAGTGAATACGCTACAGCAAATCAGCTATGCACGGCGACGAAAATCTGTTGGCAGTGAATATGCAGTTCCTCCCGCTCAACCAAGGACGATTCTCAGTCATACTCTGTGCGTACCGGCCGGTACAGAGCTAAGTTAGGCTCAGTATAAAATTTTGTTTCACCGATAAAAAAAGTGAAATAACAGTTTAAACCCATGTAACCGCGGTTAATACCATTCAGTGAAGAATATCTACGTTTAGGTCCGGACATACCAGTGATTGCCAAACGTTAAATAGTGAGTGCGAATGAAGACCACGTTGCCGACTATAGAATTTCACAATATGTTTAAGGGTTCGGGGTAATAAAAAATGTTCAGGGGAGGGTGTATAAATTGAGAGAATTAGTGAATGGCAGGCTGGGCTATCTTAGAGTATGTAAGTAATAGGAAGTAAGTATAGGAAGTAAGATATAATAGTTGCACAACCTTTAAAACATGTAAAAACCTATTTTGGAGAAAACTTATAAATTCAACACTCTTGATTAATAAACAAAAAAATAATTTCTCTTCCAAGAAAAAATTTGAGAGTTAAATTCTTTCAAAAACCTTATTCCGTTTTATGTACTGTCAAGTTCGTCGAACGAATTGGGTTCGTCCCCGCTATGCGATCTGGCCAGATCGAAGATTAAAGGTAAGTGGAGGTTTCAATATGACTAATAAAAAAATTACCAAACAAAATAAAAGTTACAATTGGTGCAGCGTGACCAGGATGTAATATAACAAAAAAGGGTTGTATTACGCCGGCTTACATTTGACAGTGCATAACGAAGTACGGTTACGAAAGCGAAATTGTATTGATGTAAACTTACGTAATTATGATAGAAGGTTGATTGTATGTATGTTGTAATATCAGTTCTGAAAAGAGAGTAATCACTGGTAGTTGTTACATAAGAAAAAATAGATCAAATAAAAATGTCTGAGAACACAGAGAAAAGTAGTGTAATAGATTCAGTTATGAGTGAAAGTGACCTTGAGTCGCAGTCGCTGAATGAAAGTGGTATGCTGACAGTGGGGCCGAGCGCTGTTACAGAAACAGCTGTCGGCAGTAATATAATCGTTCATTCCACTCCGATTGTGTCTCAAACACAAGTAAGCGAAACAGATGTTGATTCTGGGGTTCAGTTGACCCCAGTTTCAACTAATAAAAATAAACAAGCAGATGACAGGGATGTAATAAGTATTATGTTGAATCAATTTAAAGAATTAAATAAACGTTTTGATGGTATGAAAAGTGATTTTAACAATAAATTAGATGAACAGAGAATAAAATGTGAACAACAGAATATTCAGTTGCAGCAGAATATTAATGTGCAATTTGATAATTTGAGTCGTGTACTAGATAAACATATTGATGAACGTTGTGAAAGTATGAAATTACAATTGTCAGAGTCCCTAAATGAGCAATTAGAGTGCCGTGTTTCTGATATTACCAATAATATAACTAATAAAGTAGAGAAACAGATCACGGAACAATATTGCATCATAAATACAATTGTTGAGAAACAAATAAGTGAATGTAACACCAATACCGAATGTAAGGTTGGTTATGCTATGAATCAGATTGAAAATAATAATAGTAAAATAAGAGAAATAGAAAATAATTGTAAGATTGAATTTAAGACCATACACGATACAATAAGTGACCTTGAATCTGATAGTAACCTTAAGTTAATGAATGTTAAAAATGAATTGAGCATGGCCATCAGCCAACAAGTAAACACTGTTACCGAGCGAGTAATTATGACTCGTGACGTAAGCAGTGAAGTTGAGTTAGAGACATTCAGTTGTGACAACAAAAGAGTACATCCGATGCAGTTCATAAATAGAGTGAGAGAGTTCAATAAGTTTAGTACTAGTAACTGGGAAGTTAAATTATTAAAAATTTTAAAATGTTTCAAGGGTAGTTCGGAGATATGGGCCGAGGTACACAAAACGGAATGGGGGTGTTTTGAAAGTTTGAGTCCGCATTCAGAAATAAATATTGGTCTGAAGAAGACCAGGAAGTATTACGAAGCAGAATTATGGGAACCGGGAATTTTGGGGGGGCCCAATAATAATATAACAGGGTATGTGATGAGAATATTTAATGAGGCGAAATACTTAGAACTGCCATTGCCATTTAGATCTTTCGTGAGGCATATAAGCAAGCATTTGCCAAGGGAAGTACAAATAACACTTATGACGCGGGAGGTAGCTAATATTAGCGAACTAGAAAATATTTTAGATGTATTTCAGAATATCCGGGACCAAGAATTGAGTCGCCGTCAGAACCAGCAGAATGGAAATAATGGAGGTAATCAGGGACAGCCGAGGGGACCTACAAATGGACCGGCATACCCCAGACGAGAACAAAATAATCGAGGACCCATGTGGACTTGTCCAGCGTGTTCACAGGAGAATTATGCGTCACAGAATTTTTGTTTTAGATGCAGGAGAGAGAGACCGGGGCAGCGACAGGGACCACAACCCGCACAGAACCAGAATGCATACCAACGAAGGGGAGAGGGCCAAGGAGGAGCGCCGAGAGGCCACGCTCATGAACAGCGAGGAAACCAGCACGAACGAGGATACAACCCTGCAGTGGCGAGCACATCTGCGGGAAACTAAGAGACAATGGAACACCGGACCCCGACCGTTGTCGCCGGAAGATTCTGGGGTCCAAACGAACGACATGTATCAAAATAACATTATTATAACTGACTTAGCTGAGGAATTATTGGAGGAAGAAGACGTCGAAGCACGGAGACGGGAGAACGGACTGACTGAGGTGAAAATCGACATAGAAGGTAAGGAGATTAAAACTTTAATAGATACAGGTAGCGAAATCTCTGTTATTTCTGAACACGTACTAGATGAGTTAAAAGAAATAAATAATAATATTCCATCTTTGCCAGTAGCGGGGGTGACGATTGTAGGTATTACGGGAGTTCGGAGTAAAAGAGTCACCAAACAAGTGCATTTAAATATGATAATTAATGGGGTAGGGTACGATAATACATTTCTAGTCGTACGGGGATTAAATCTTGAGGTTATATTGGGAAATGATTTTCTGATTAAACATAAGGCGGTGATTGATTTTCATAAACAGGTGTTAGAATTAAATAGTGAAGGGGAACCAGTCCGTATTAATTTTGAGCGGGTGTTAGATGCGGTAAGAATTTCAGGGGTAAGGGTGATAAATAATCGGGGTAATAAACAAGAAATGGAAGTTCGTTTGAATGTATGTAGCGAGCGTAAGATAGAGTGCGATGAGAATGTGGATCAATTGTGGGATGAGAGGGCACTTAAATTTTGTAGTGAGGGTGGTGTGATAGGGAGTTCTCAACGTGAATCGTTATGGCGGGTAGTAGAGAATTTTAGAGAAGTGTTTGCCGATATACCAGGGAGGGCAAGAAACTATGAATGCGAGTTGAAGGTAAGGGAACACGCACCCTATGTGCAAAGAAGTTATCCGGTGCCATATGCAAAGAGAAAAGCGGTTCAGACTGAGTTAGAGAAAATGTTAGAGGGAGATATAATTGAGCGATCTGTATCACCATATTCTAACCCCTTAGTAGTAGTGATTAAAAAAGATGGTAGAGTCAGGTTATGTTTAGATGCCCGCAAAATTAATCAAATTATCATTCCAGACAGGGAGTCACCTGAAGCGATAGAAGAAATTTTTCAGAAGTTCAGCGGCGTACAATATATGACCTCTTTAGACCTAACCGCCGGGTATTGGCAAGTTCCGTTGGCAGCGAATAGCAGAAAATATACAGCCTTTTTATTCAATGGAAAGAATTATCAATTCAAAAGACTACCATTTGGATTGAACACCAGTGTAGCTAGTTTTATCAAGTGTCTTGACGAAATTTTGCAACCCCATAACTTAGATTTTTTAACCATATACGTTGATGATATTCTGATAGCTTCTAGGACATTTGAAGAGCATGTAGAACATTTAGAATATGTATTGGAGAAGTTGTACCAGGGAGGTTTAACGGTGAATTGGGACAAATCGAAATTTTTGCAAACTGAGATACATTTTTTGGGTTTCATCATAACACCTATAGGGATACGTGCCAATCCGGATAAAGTAGAATCCATCCTGACGTTCCCGGAGCCTAAAAATATAAAACAATTGCAGAGTTTTCTTGGTCTCTGTAATTTTTACAGGAAATTCCAGCGGAACTACGCCCAGACGACGGCCCGACTCAGCGCAGTGCTGCAAAAGAATAAACAATGGAGGTGGGGAGATAACGAAAGAGCAGCGTTCAACGAAATCAAAAATAAGTTCGCTGATATGATTTTAATGAACCACCCGAATTTTAATGATAAATTTTATTTACAGACAGATGCCAGCAATATAGCGCTTGGAGCGGAACTGTACCAAGAGGACGAGGCGAAAGAACACAAAACCATTGCTTTCGCCAGCCGGACGTTGCTAGCCGCGGAGCGTAACTATACTACCACCGAGAAGGAGCTCCTCAGTATAGTGTTCGCCGTGAAGAAGTTCCGTACGTATCTGCTGGGTAATAAAACCATCATCAGGACGGACCATAAAGCGCTGTCGTTCCTGAATACTTGTAAACTCACACACAGCCGGATAACCAGGTGGGTGTTAGCTCTTCAAGAGTATAATTTTTCTTGGGAATACATTAAGGGTGTAGAGAACAGGGTGCCAGACACACTATCACGAGTAGACACAGACAGAAATAGAACGGGTAGAGATATTAAAGAAATAGAGATTTATAGACTATCCCGGGAAGATAAACTTTTTGGGGAAGAATTGAAGGATATAAATGTGATGCAAAGAGCTGATAGTAAATTAAAAAAGATAATTACTAGTATAGAATCAGATGTAGATGAGTTTGGTTATAAACAATATTTTCAAGTGTTTAAAGGGAGTTTGTTTAAAAAAGTAGAGGGGAGAGAGAGGGACTGGAGGTTAGTTATACCTGAAGGGTTGATAGAGAAAATAGTGTGGGACTGTCACCTTAGATACGGGCATTTTGGGACACGGAAGTGTGTGAATGTGTTAAAGGAATCCTGTCTATTTAAAAATATGGAGAAACGCGTCCGAAAAATACTTAGAGTTTGCGAGCTATGTCAGAAATCTAAAGTTGTGAATTATAGGTTAGAAGGAGAACTAAATTACATTAAAATAGAAAAACCATTCGATTTAGTAGCTGTAGATTTGTACGGCCCATTGCCAAAGGGTAGGGGTGGAGTGATGCATATTTTTGTTGTACTTGACACTTTTTCCAAATATGTAAGGTTATATAGCGTGAAGCGAGCAACAAGTAAGGTGCTGAGTGAGAAGAACACACGCGACTACATGATCAACGTGGGAAAGCCGAAGGTGATATTATCCGACCATGGGCCGCAGTTCATCAGCGGGAGATGGCGCCAGACTCTCGGATGGGAAGGTATCATCCCAAAGCACACTGCAGTGTATCATCCGCAGTCCAATCAGGCGGAGCGCATCATGAGGGAGTTGGGCAGAATTTTTCGAACATACTGCCACGCCAAACACAGCGAGTGGCCACTCTATGTTCAGAGGATTGAAAATTGGCTTAACTGCACCACCCACGAGTCGACAGGGTTCACACCTTATGAGTTAGTAAGAGGGAAGCGTCCACAGAGAATTTTGGAGTAACTAATTGAGTATCCACCAGAAACTAACACTATTGGTCGCGATGTAAAACTTAGGCTCGCGAATGAAAGTTTGTTGACCAAAGGGGAGAAGAGAAAACAGAGGCATGATTTGAAAGGTAAGTGGACGCAGTACGAGGTTGGACAGCTGGTATTGGTGCGACGCCACGATTTGTCGAGTGCCCAAGATAAGGAGATCAAGAAATTTTTCTTACTCTATGAGGGGCCGTACGAGATAATAGAGGTAAAAATGAAGAATTCATATGTGTTACAGAATAGAGAAACGAGGGAGATAGTTGGAACGCACAACGCTACAAACTTGAAATTATTTTGGTCAGCATAAGGATTTTTATCAATGATTAAGTGTATGAATGTAATTTAATTGTTTTTTCTATATGTTTTTAGAAGGGATCCTCCCCCATTTTCGGGCGGTCACGATCTTACCAGTCCTGGCCGTGGAATTCGGAACTTGGAGGCGGGCCATGGTTGGCGGATCTTCCTTCGGGCGGTGAAAGCAACGATGGTCCGGCTCCACCAAAATTGGTACAAAGTAGAAATTTAACTACACATTTGAACGGGGAGGGTGACCCCAACAGGTACGTGACACGAATTAAATTTTTTTAATACACTCCAGGTGCAGCGGTCTCGATGTACCTGTCACGTGCCTGCACTGCCTTAGAGTGTTGTACATAATGGAGGCTGCACCTAAATATAGGGCAGTGCATACAAACTTAAATATTTTTAGTGCCAATGGCAAAATTCAAGTTGAGCCATTGACAGTAGTTTTGCTTAAGCCAGAAACGAAGAGTTTTGCGGAGAGGTATGGGAGGCTCCGGCTCAGACGACGGGTTAGTAGAGATGAGCAGATAAGGTATTACAGTTTGCAGAGAAGGGGAAGTAGCTGCACAAAGTAGATCTGAGCTGGAACCTTATTATACCTCATCGCAAAACACCCCCATTTCAGGCGACTGCGATCTTCCTAGACGTGGTGAAAGTTAGATAGAGTCAGCCTTCAATGTAAATAGGATTTTTGGAAAAAAAAAAAATCCTTTGGATGTTTATAATTTTAAATTTAAAGAAATTTTAGAATTAAGTGACCAAATATAATTGTCAAGTTTTAGTATCAGTGAGTATGGGAACGTTTTGAAACGATGTGTAATAAAATAAAAACTTGTTGTCAATACAAGAAGTGGGGATGATTTTGGGGGTAGATTGGTGCTCAATGAAGTGATAGAACAATAGAGTGTGGAACTGCAACTGTTGAAAGTTTAGTTTTCAATTGTAATTAGTTAGTTATTAAGTTGCTATTGCGGGGGTGGCCTGTGCCCTCGTAGATAGCGAAATGGGTTGGGGGTAACAGAGAGTGTTACCTCCATCGGAGGCCAAAATGGCGAAAATGTGCGACACACCTTTTTCGTGTAAACTTAAATTTACACACTGATAGACGATCGTGTCGTACATAATAAAACGATGTAGAACAGGCACTGAAATGAAGTTAGATATCCCCGACTTTTCGGGCGATTACTGCCTTACCAGCACTAATCGTGGATTTGGCTAGCGGTTAGCTATGGTCATACCAAGTCCCTTGACCATAGCTGACTTGAAATTGGTATATAGTAGAAATTAATTGGGGGGTGACATTTAGGGGAAATCCAGGTACTATGGAACAGCGGCTACCACTCTGTTCGCGGAGGAACAGCAAAGCCAGGTGGTAGACCCGTTTAAGGGCGTTTAATTATAGACACGAGTATGTTGATATTCAATAATTTTAAAATGTAACAGCCGAAGCAAAGATACGGAGAGGTAAAACTGCTCCAAAATATGCCGTCTTTGCAGAAGCGAAAGGGCGATACAGTCCTCCATAATTTGCAATAGAGTGTGTGGATGGGAGGTGGCTCAGATGAGCTACGAATTTAAATTTTACAACATAAAAAGTTTGCTAATTCAAATTCGATCCTATAAAAATGCTTGTGCTCTGTTTAAATAACTAGCTGCTCATACATTCAATATAAGGTGTTCATCCCATAATTTTAAATGTATTATTTTATTGTTGTACGGTAGATATAGGTATTGATAAAAATGTGTTTTCATTATGTGTGTATTTTTAAAACTAAGCAGATAATTAAGCCGTCTGGCAGGCGGTCAACATAAATGATCAGAATCAGAAAAAGGGGAAACAAGGAGGTGAGAAGTAAGGAGAAATAAAAATATATTTTTCATATAATTTGTTCAATTATGAGATGTGTTTTCATTGTGTTAGGAGATCAGCTGATCAGCAATAACAGGTCACTGGTAAAATGGTTTATAAATGTTCCAAGTAATTAATGTTCAATGTAATGTCTTAATGTATTACAGATGTTTTAAAGTAATGATAAAAATAATTTGATAAAGTGAGAGCTAAAGTAATAATTTGTGAAAGCTAATAAAAGATAGTTTTTGGGTGATGAATATTTTGTGGGACATATAGATCTGTCCAAGTTGAAGTTAGAGTTGAAATAGTAAAGATCGAAATATTGTTTTGAAGTAATGTAATGTTGTTTTGAGTTAATGTAATGTTATAGAATTTTGAGAAGTATTGATGTTGACACAGTAGTAATGGGAAATATATGTAGAGTTTTGAGTGATATATTGATGTTTATAATTAATGATGTTATTTTGTTGTAGTTGTAGTAAGGTAATGAGATTGATATTTTGGGGATGGCAATTTTGTAGTAGGGGGTAGTGTAATGTGGGAGTCCGCAACATAATGATAAGTTGGGACGGGATTGGGATCGATTTAATGGGGACGGGGACGCCTTAGGTAGAATCCAGGGGCCAGATAAGGGAATTGAGTTTTGGGGGGGGAACACGTATCCTATATACAAAGGGTTAGAGAGTATTTTTATATATATATATATATATATAGAGAGAGAGAGAGAGAGAAGGTGGCGATGTGAGTTTAATGATAAGTTGGGGTTAGAGAGTGTTGGGATAGATATTTTGATAAGAGATGGGTGTCATGTGAGTTACAGTTATTAGTAGTAGAGTCAGAGGGAGAAAGATTATATGTGTATACAGATCAAGTAGTAAATTAAATGAGATAAATGTTTAAATCACCCACAGTAACGGAAAATAAGATTGTTAAGCAAAGAGAGAGATTTATAATAAAGATATAAAATTTTTAATTTAAAACCAGTGACAAATTTTGATAGCATATGGAAATGTAAAATTAAGAATTATTTATTTTGAATAATTTTAATGTCAATTTGATTATTATTAATAATATTTTGTTAATTTTAAATGTTTTATTTTATTATGTTTTGTGTTTCCAGTTAGAATGTTATAGATGTTGAATATATTTTCAGATAGAAAGTATACATAACGTATGTAGGTCAAGGTTGTGGACATGACCTAGTTTTGATCAGCTGAGAATGAGGTCATATAAGTTAGTAGTAGGAAAGTCAATTCAACTTGTTTTTTTTTTATCAATTTAAACAAATTCTAAATAATTTCTATATGTAAAGGAAACATTTTAATAAATTTAAATTTTTTTTGAATTTTAAAATTTTTGGGAAATATTTTTTTTTTTGGAAAAAAAAAAATTTTTTTTTGATTTCTGCGCCTGCCAGCTAATGAATATTTTTAAGCATTGATTATTTTATTGTCTGTGTATTAACCATGTTTATTTTACTGATTTATTGTATTAACTTGTATTGTTAGACTCTAAGTATTCACAGGTTAGGTTAAGGATATGTTAAATTAGGAGAAATGTTTAAATTAACTCATTTTAAATAAAACAGAAAATAAGGAAGAGAATTTTTTGATAAAATATTTTATTTTGAATTTTTTTCTTAGATGAAATAGTAATTTTAAAGAATTTTTCAATGGCAATATGTAATGTGAGTGTGTGTGAGCCCAGTATCTGCTAAAGGCAGCCCAGCTTGCATACAAGGGGAAACATATCGGTTGAGGATCTGGCATAATCTAAGCCAGGGATTGAGGATTTTTGGGGGGTAGCATGTTAGAAGGTGAGGTGTGCTGTGGCACTTGTCTGTTCGATTTTTCGGTGTTGGGATCTCTTACGGAGAAGTCCAGTGATCTCGTTCAGATGCGTCCATAGTTGCCAAACCAGGGGGGTCGTGTACCCATGTAGATTAAGAACAGGGGGGTTGTTGGCACCAGTTCCTCACCGGTCTTCTTCGGGGTTTATCAATGAGATTTCTTCTGTTCTGGACAGCAGAATTCTCATTGAGGGGGTATTGTAACGTGTCAAAATTTGGGTCATTTTATTTCTTACAGTATGGGGTATTTGCATTTTATTTATTTCATTTTTTGCGGGATTTTATAAAGAATTATTGTGAAAGTTTTATTTGAAGACAAACGTTCATTCTATTGTAACAGAACACGTGGCAAGTAGAACAGTTTGAAACAAAGGCAAGACGCAGTTTCTGTGGAGTAACGCGGCAAGGAATTCGTACCACCCTCGAATTTCTCAGAACTCTGTATATGTGTGACGATGCGCGTACTCAACATCTCAAGCATGCGCGCTGTTAGTGACGCCGAGAAACTCAACAGGCGCTGGAAAAAATGGTGCTGGAGCGAACGATTTGGGACCTCAACCAGCCAACTACAGGAAATATCGTTAAGCCACGCCTACGGCTAGTGACATCAGTGTAGCAGCGACAAATATCGTCTACTCATTTGGTGGATATAACGTATATGTTCCATGCATAGAGTGAATACGCTACAGCAAATCAGCTATGCACGGCGACGAAAATCTGTTGGCAGTGAATACGCAGTTCCTCCCGCTCAACCAAGGACGATTCTCAGTCATACTCTGTGCGTACCGGCCGGTACAGAGCTAAGTTAGGCTCAGTATAAAATTTTATGTTTCACCGATAAAAAAAGTGAAATAACAGTTTAAACCCATGTAACCGCGGTTAATACCATTCAGTGAAGAATATCTATGTTTAGGTCCGGACATACCAGTGATTGCCAAACGTTAAATAGCGAGTGCGAATGAAGACCACGTTGCCGACTATAGAATTTCACAATATGTTTAAGGGTTTGGGGTAATAAAAAATGTTCAGGGGAGGGTGTATAAATTGAGAGAATGAGTGAATGGCAGGCTGGGCTATCTTAGAGTATGTAAGTAATAGGAAGTAAGTATAGGAAGTAAGATATAATAGTTGCACAACCTTTAAAACATGTAAAAACCTATTTTGGAGAAAACTTATAAATTCAACACTCTTGATTAATAAACAAAAAAATAATTTCTCTTCCAAGAAAAAATTTGAGAGTTAAATTCTTTCAAAAACCTTATTTCGTTTTATGTACTGTCAAGTTCGTCGAACGAATTGGGTTCGTCCCCACTATGCGGTCCGGCCAGATCGAAGATTAAAGGTAAGTGGAGGTTTCAATATGACTAATAAAAAAATTACCAAACAAAATAAAAGTTACATCTTCTGACTGCTATTCTTCTCCTATGATCTTGATGGTTGTCGGTCCCGGTGGAATGAAAATAGTATCCCAGCTTCTTCCGCAAGTGAAGGTTAACTCGGCAAAACGAGATCCTCGTATGTCTTTTCAATAATTCCGTTAGTTTCGGCCTTTATTTCTCTTAATTAATCTTCTGGTTATAGGAGAAATCGGTTTAATAACGAATCCAGCGGAATTATCCTGGTGAATGAGGTGAGGGGTTTTCAACTCTTTTAAATGTATTCAGTTATAATTTGGAAGTCTATTTAGTTTTATTACTCATCAGTATTATGATAGAAATAGGTTTCAAAGAGGGTTTTTTAATTTTGATTCATATTTCTTCAGAATTTATTATTCCTTTTTTTTTTTTAAATGTATCTGCCCATCTCAACTCAATAGCTTGTAACAATCAGAACGAATGATTCAATATAAACAACTCATGTCCATTTCAGTTGCCTTAACAACCACTTTTTCTGTCATTGGGTGAAATTAGATATCCTAGAGCCAGAATTATGGAATATTACTACTCTTTTTCAATAAAATACTCCATGCTTGGAATAATACTAAATTACCTAAAATTCTCACCTAACCTTCCTTCTTAAACAGTAAATGTTTTACCATAGTTTCATTGAACTGGACTTCTTAAAAAGGTATTAATTTCCTTTCACAAATATGAAATTTAGGCCTATAGGTTTTCTTACAACCGTTATAATATTATTTGGTTTTTTAACTTAATTTTCTTTTACCTGACCTACTGTACAATTAATTATTGGTTAATGGTTAATTACATTAATTTTAATTTCCTGGTGTTTACTTTATTACATTAATTACCTGGTCCTGGAACCCTTAATTAGTTTACAATATAATTATCAGAACTACTTGTCAAACCTTAAACACTGATTGCCCTCCTGGCCAAGTTTACAAACATTAATTAAAACAACTGCATTATTCAATTTTAGACAATACTTAAAACTTAGTATAATGCCTAACACAGGTAACTATACTTGATTGTCTAAAGACAAATTTAACCTAAATACAAACATAATCCTTGATGAAGTATTCCTATTAAACATCAGTTCACTCTTTCCATACTCAAAACATAACATAAATATTCTGTGAACATTAACATGCTACAGTGAAAAAATAAGCACAATTTATTATATTAACTATTAATTGGTATTATATTTTATATTCAACATTAATTATTGCATCTTTTGACTTGAGGTACTTCTCAGATGCATTAATTACTGAGCAACCTTAATTCAGGGTATGGTCCTTGACCATAGTTAATTCAATTTTTTATGTAACGTTGGGGACCTCAACTCTGTTACGTTACAGTGTGTGTGTGCGCGCGCGCATCTATCCGTAGCTAAATTAAGTTTATAGATAGACGGCCCCCATTAACTGTTTCTGTGTAAAGTGAACCTATGATGCAATTTTTTTTTTGTCCTATATAAAATTTTATTGCAGTTTTGGTTTACCAAAAGTTACTTACATTTTACTTTATAACTTTTCGTAGTGTACTTGTTTATTAAAACAACCAATTATACAAACCTAAAACTCTCTTGAATCACATGCATGTAAATTTAACAGAATCATACCATACTTAATTTGATAAGATGTGATACTTACGTATATGACAAAATATCATGGAAAAGAAAATATTCACAATACCTGAACTGGTCCCTGGAGATGGTTTCTTGCTTTGTGGGGGTGGTGGAGGTGGCATCTGTTGTTGTCTATAACTATTTGACTTAAGGGAATCACAGGTAGATGAGCGAGAGCGCATATTTATAGGAGATTCAGCATAACTAGGTGGCCTTGAAGGCTGCTTCCTTTCGGGTGTCACACAGCCATTCTAAAACAGTCGAACACAAAATAATACAAATCATTTTTTACATACTTTTTGTATTTGTTTTTTATTCTGATGTTTCTATAAACTGATTTGTTTATACTGTACTGTAATGTACTGTCTTGTAGAAACTGTTGCATTAGATAAAAAGATAAGGAACAAAATATTTCATAGTTGCCAGTAGCATGGCGTCCATGTAACCGCTCTTGCCGGCGGCAACAGTACTGGAAATAAGAGAAAATAATGTTAATTGTATCACAGAATAAATAGTTTAGTCATTGAATAATTTGAAATCCGAACAATATTAGTAGGGAAACATGAAGAAAAGCGTAGCATTGCTTTCGAATTGCTGGGCACTTGCAACGCCTTGTGTTGCTGACTCAGAGATAGCCAATGTTTTACTGCGTAGTCATTGACCTCATACTAGTTGTCACTGTACAAACTGGGGAGGGGACACACATTCATCCGTCAATGTGTTGCCACTGTATAACCTGGAAAAACATTCAGTTAGCAGCTATGTTCATTTTCGGAACTGACGTGCAGCAGATACTATGTACCTATTTGTGTTTTGTTTGTTTAGTCATATGTTTCTTTGTTTGTCTTTATTATTTTTAATTCAGTTATTTGTGTTCAGATTTATTCTGTGTAAGTATAATCAGAGTCAGATCCCGTTGAACCGGGACCTTCTTATTCTCCCAGCGAATGATAGAAAATGCTCTAAAAAGAACACTTGGTACAAGAAAGAATTCGAATTAATTTTTAGGTTAAGTTTCAGGCCTATCACAACCGGCAACAGGTCTTATGTGCCCATGCCACACCACTGATAGTTGCTGACTATATATGGAAGGAGAGTATATAGTACTGTGGTCAATGATTCAGAGGTATATAAAGGTAACTCCACAAACAAATTTGATATTTTTCTGTGTCTTGAGTCCATTGTTTCTTGAGGTTCACAGCCTCATAAAAGCTATTTTTGTCTGTAGTATCACCTATTTAATATCTTTGGTAGTTGTTCAGTCTACTGAAATTTTTCTAGCCATGCATCAATATGTTTTGAGGTCTACAACATATTGATTTAGTAATAAATTTTATACAATGTCTGCCAAGATCACTCACTTTTGAATTTTAAATTTCTAATAATGATTTTATTTGATGTATGCACACAAATCATTATAATGAAATGTGTTATTTTACATATTACATTAAACAATACTAAAATTGTATTTCTGTTTGATTTGTAGAATTTGAGTAATTTAATTAAATTTATCAATAATGACCGAATTAATAAACTGTACTAACAACAACTGTAACTACATCTAAACCATCTAGCAACTTATTTACATAATACTAGCAGAAGTGTATGAACACTTCAATTTATATTGAACTCAACTGGCACACATAAAATGTAATATGGATGATTTTCCTCAAGATGACAGTGAAACAAAAGAAATTATAAAACACTGGTAAACCTAGGAACCGATATTAAAAGGTATTTCATAGATAAATGCATAACTTACAAATAATCAACATCCAGAGTCACATAAAAATTAGTTATAACTAAGGTGTACAATACACGTGGTACACTTACTGTAGTTCAGGCTATTGCTAACAATGCTTGACACCTTACAATGAAACATATGATACTTGTCATTCTGTGTAATCACTTATTATCACATTTAATTATTAAATTTTATTCATTGTGATGACTTACCTTTTAGTCCAAGGTTCGATGCACGAACTGCGAAATACAAGTATGACCTTCAGGTTACCTTAATAACGTACTTGACTCGCATTTCATTTGAAACAAATCTCATTTAATTTCATTCTCTACTTTCTTTCAAATACACACCTTACTCATCCTTCTAACTCAATTCACATATTACTGGTACTTTCTTTTTCTTTAAAACAGATATAACATAAACATTTATTTTAACATCTTAACTTATTCTAACATATTTATGAATCTATCAAAGCGACCCAGATTGCCCATCCACTCATTCATACGAAAACCCCCTTTTATATAATTACTTTAAACCCCCTTTATATAATTACTTTAAACCCCCTTTTATATATAATCATAATAATTTTGATTTGGATACAGTTACAGTTTACCGTGGCGTCTCCGTCGACCGCATGGCGCGTCACACACACTATTCCTTTTTTGATAAAAATATTATTGTTCCATAGATTTTGGAAGCTGCACTTAGTCACTGATTTGTACTACTTTACTTTGATTTATGCTTTTTTTTCTATTTATACATACTGTTATGGTCGGCTTACTTCACTCGCGGCATTTCCCCAGCCACGTGTTGCTCTACATACTGTGACAGTACAATAATCTCGATGTCAGAATTATGGTATGAGTGGTAACAAATTATCAGATTTTATTGTATCACACACCCACATGCATGGAGAGAACAATTTCCTTTGTGAAGAGACAACTACGCATATTCAAATAGATCACCACGATTCCAAGGTTAGGAGCCGACGTGCAGAGATGAACGTACGAAATGGCCATCCAAGTGGAAATAGATCGTAAATAGGCACTCTCATTGGTCCAGAAGACGGGACGTCATTAAAATAAGTGATGACCTAACGAACAATGACATGACAACAGGGCGTGAGCCAATTCCGAACAATAGACAATGACGTGGATGCGCTAACACATACACAAAATATGTGCTTGCATCTGCCCAGTTCCTTACAACTCATCAAGATGTCTACACGCTAAATTTGTGGATGGCACAGTTTCGCCAGTAAAAGTGTTCTTTTACTGATTTAAAATGTAATTAACAGTACAAGTAATGTAGCACACTTGAGATGCTACACTGCTACTTGAGATGTAATTAGATTCAGTGTAACAAGGAACAAAACGAGATTATGAGAGATGCTGAACACCTGGCCAAACGGAGAACATCGGAAGGGAGACCGCAACTAATAATCAGGAAAGTGCAAACAAATTAACTGTTATTCTTTGGTGAAAATGAGCTCTAAATATAAATCCAAAATTTACAAAAGGTACCGATCATATAACATGGGGGAAAGAGTGTGTGTGTGTGTGTGTGCGCGTGCGTAAGAATATGTTTGTACTCATAAATTACTAATCAGCAAATTGAGGCATTGGTTTCTGTCATTTATTAAAGAGAAATAATAACGAGAGAACTGCAGTCTCTTGGAGAGGTATGGTAATAAACCAGACATACCATCAAATAATGAAATTAGTGTACTCAGTATTGATAGAGGAGTAGAAATCACAAAGCTAGTGATGGTAAGACGCCGTCTTGCTGTATTGTAATATGTAACTCAGAAAGGGTATGATATTAAATTCAGTATATGTCCACACTAAAGTTGTTCAAATCATTGTTTCGTATACCTCTCTTGTTTCTAAATCTCGCTGCAACGAAACCCTGGACCCTAGAGAAGAAATTCAATTGGAATCTAAATCATGCACTAAAACCGAGAAATTTATGGTAAGTAGATGTTTGTTTTTTTTATTGTATGTTATTACCATAAAATACAAGAATAAAATATGTGAAAAGTCGGATTGTTGACAATTGGCGCCCGAACAGGGACTTTATATAAAATTACTTTATATAAATAAGCCAGATTCAGAGACATAGAGAGTGATGAAATAATCCAGAATCTAATACGAGAGGTAATGGAGGTTATGTTGACAAAACATATTAAGTAGTAATTGTGTAACTAATTACAAGTAGAACGAAATAGTAATTCCAACATTTAAATTACAAAAATGGCAGAAAATAATAATAGCTTAGAAATGGAAAATACAGCGACAGAGTCAATTTTATTAGGAATAAATGCCAACTCAACACCCAAAACAATTGAAAATAAAATCTCGGAAGATTTATTTATATTGATTAGTGATAAATTTGAACAACAGAATCTTAAATTCGAGGACAAATTTAACCAAATGAATAGTACGTTTAATGTGAAGTTAGACAGTTTCGAGAATGAGCTCAAAAACAAAATAACTTACAAAATGTAAAATTAGATCAAGTAGAGGAGAAATTAGAAAAATCAAAAAATGAAATACAGAGACAAAATTGTAATATTGACAAGGTAGACAAGTTAGAGATAAACAAAGATGACAAGGTAAGTGGGGTAGAAAATTATGATAATATAAATAAAAGTATGATATTGGAAAATGATTATGTAAACAGGGGTAGTAAT
Organism: Magicicada septendecula; assembly: GCA_034769895.1. Taxonomy (NCBI): domain Eukaryota; kingdom Metazoa; phylum Arthropoda; class Insecta; order Hemiptera; family Cicadidae; genus Magicicada; species Magicicada septendecula. The sequence goes on from CM068372.1 coordinate 176,887,709, forward strand.
AATGAGGTTTTATGGGGAATAGAATATAATAATGATGGAATGATAGTGTGTGTTGAAGGGTTAAAGAGAGTGTGTAGAGAGAGTATAATTGTAAAAGAATTGCAGGGGTTAGATTTTTCCCTTAATGGTGTATTTGGGGGTGATATACATGTGTTTAGGAAGGACGAGGGTGCCTTCGATATAGATTTGGGAGACAAAAGGTCTGCAAATAGTTGTCCCTGGATTTTTTGTGCACCTGATAGGTGGTGCGAGAATAAAGTTGTAGTGTCCCCTGCATATATTGAGAGAGAGAGTGTGATTTGGGGTTATGATGGGAGATATTGTGAAAGAGAGTTGTGTGATAATTGGGAGATGGAGTTATATAGAGTAAATAGAAATTATGAAGAGTTTATGGAAAGGTTAGGTGGAGAGAGAAGTGATAAATATAATAAAAACTTACCTTGTATTGAAACTGAGGTAATAGGAGATGATGTTGATAACAATGATGATATAAAATACTGAATTATGACTGATTATACAGGAGGTGACAGGACAATGACCAATCATGACAGGTTAAATGAGTTTGGGGATAATGATGAACATTTGAATTGTATATGTATTTATGATGTTAGTATAAGATATCTAACAATAAACAATGTATATAGTTTTAAGATTCGATTATTATTTGACGATGGAGGCTAAATATTTTATTGTGTTTATAAACATTTAATTATGTGAACAGTGTTTTTCAGGATGGACTGTTTATGACTGATTTTGGTAAACGATTAATTGATAATGTGGATTGTATATTTTTGTGTATTGATGTCTATGTATTTGTGTATTTTTGCTGTTGTGTATTTTATGTATTTTTTGTGTAAACTATGTACTGTGGAATTTTAAATAATTGATAAGGAATTTAAATGATATTAGGAGATTTAGATTCTAATGGTTAGTAAATGATTACACATATGACATATTTGGATATTGAGAGGTATTGTTGTTAGTAGGTAAGTGATGAATTTTCTAGTGGTATATTAAGGTGAAATGTTGTAAAAGAGTTTGGGTAATAATGATAGAATAGAGGCATTGGAGTTAGTTAAATAGAGTTAATGGGAGTTAGTGAAAATAAAGTGTTGAGATACTGATAATATATAAAGAGGTGTTAGATATTTTAGGGACACAGTGGTTAGTGATTATATGTAGAGGTGAGTAATGTGAATGGTAATTATATTTGTTGTTAATGGTGATATTTTGTAGTAAGGGTATTGGTGTAGGGAGTCCGCAACGAAAGGTGTTGGGACAGGAAGGGACCGTTGTGTGCCGGAAAGGGTTATCTGAAAGGGTCAGGAACCAATGAGGGAATGAGCATAGATACGGAACACACATACTAGTACAAAAATGAGCGGTGCCAGAGGTTTTAAATGGGATTAGTGAAGGGGTTATTATTGAGATATTGGTGTCATGATGTATTAATGGTTAGAAGCGGATGTTAGTAGTAAAAAAGAGGTGAGTAAGGTTAGATTGACAAATGCCAAAATAAGATATAGAAAATAGTGAATAATAGAGAGTCACCCAAACTAATAAGGATAGAAGGGTTAGAAAAGGAAAATTCATAGTAGAAAGGTAATGTAACGGAAAGGTAATGATAAATTTGAAATTGTTGTATAGAATCTGATATAAACAAATGTTAAATAATTAAAAGTTAATAGAGAAGTGTTGATAGTAATGATGATAAAAATGCTAAAGTTTTGGTACAAGTCATGTAAATGTAAATTGATTAATGTGAGGTAAATGTAACAATGTTAATGTGTAATGTCTAATGTTTTATGATGTTTTATTGTTATTGGTAACGACGGTAACAAATGTTGAAAGATAGTAAATTTTAAATGTTGAAAGCATAAAGGTAGAAATGGTGGAGTAAAATATAGTATGATATCAGCAGAAAAGGTATAAAATGATTATAAGTTGAGTAATAAGATTTAAATAATAAACTTGTCTGCCATAGTAGTTGTAGGTTGAATTTTATAGTAATAGATAGGTGATGGTGTTTTGGGGAATATCAAAGAATTGTTTATATATTGTGTTATTTATAGGGATATATATATTTTTTTCTCTTAGGGAGTAGATTGATTTTAGTGTGGATGAAAAATCAGTTTTGAATTCTTGTTGTTTTGGAGAGATTAACTGAACAAGCCAATGCCTCAGACACAAACCACTGCATCTAAAAGGAAACATATCAGTTGTAGATACGGGAGTATATCAGACCACTATTTTAAAATTTTGCATTCAATGTTTCAGAGTTTTGTGGTGTTGTGACCGCGGGTCCTGAGCTGGCCGGAGCGTCAGAACAGGAGCGTTAAGTGCCTCATGGCCTTATGGTGTAGGGATCTCTCCGGAGAAGTCCAGTAAGGTCAGAGGGTGCGATCAGCGTCACTGGACCAAGGGTAAGTGATGATAAATTTTGATATATTAACGTTACAGGGGGTTGTGGTGACATATCTGAACCGATCCTTTTAGAAAAGTGTGAATGAGTCAATGAAAGTTTTTATGTTTCGACATAAAATCTTTCATTGAGGGGGTTTTGTGACAGTACAATAATCTCGATGTCAGAATTATGGTATGAGTGGTAACAAATTATCAGATTTTATTGTATCACACACCCACATGCATGGAGAGAACAATTTCCTTTGTGAAGAGACAACTACGCATATTCAAATAGATCACCACGATTCCAAGGTCAGGAGCCGATGTGCAGAGATGAACGTACGAAATGGCCATCCAAGTGGAAATAGATCGTAAATAGGCACTCTCATTGGTTCAGAAGACGGGACGTCATTAAAATAAGTGATGACCTAACGAACAATGACATGACAACAGGGCGTGAGACAATTCCGAACAATAGACAATGACGTGGATGCGCTAACACATACACAAAATATGTGCTTTGCATCTGCCCAGTTCCTTACAACTCATCAAGATGTCTACACGCTAAATTTGTGGCTGGCACAGTTTCGCCAGTAAAAGTGTTCTTTTACGGATTTAAAATGTAATTAACAGTACAAGTAATGTAGCACAGTTAACTGCTACTTGAGATGTAATTAGATTCAGTGTAACAAGGAACAAAACGAGATTATGAGAGATGCCGAACACCTGGCCAAATGGAGAACATCGGAATGGAGACCGCAACTAATAATCAGGAAAGTGCAAACTAATTAACTGTTATTCTTTGGTGAAAATGAGCTCTAAATATAAATCAAAAATTTACAAAAGGTACCGATCATATAACATGGGGGAAAGAGTGTGTGTGTGTGCGTAAGAATATGTTTGTACTCATAAATTACTAATCAGCAAATTGAGGCATTGGTTTCTGTCATTTATTAAAGAGAAATAATAACAAGAGAACTGCAGTCTCTTGGAGAGGTATGGTAATAAACCAGACATACCATCAAATAATGAAATTAGTGTACTCAGTATTGATAGAGGAGTAGAAATCACGTAGCTAGTGATGGTAAGACCCCATCTTGCTGTATTGTAATATGTAACTCAGAAAGGGTATGATATTAAATTCAGTATATGTCCACACTAAAGTTGTTCAAATCATTGTTTCGTATACCTCTCTTGTTTCTAAATCTCGCTGCAACGAAACCCTGGACCCTAGAGAAGAAATTCAATTGGAATCTAAATCATGCACTAAAACCGAGAAATATATGGTAAGTAGATGTTTTTTTTTTTTATTGTATGTTATTACCATAAAATACAAGAATAAAATATGTGAAAAGTCGGATTGTTGACGATACGTCTCTGTTATTATGGTCATTACAGTGTTATTAAATTTTCGTCGCGACAACCCGCTAGGCCTGTCGCTGCCGCCTCGTAACTCACTACTACTTGACTCACATTTTTATTATACAGGTTAGATGAACTTGGGTTCAGCCAGCAGACGCACCACGGCTCGCGTCCGATATGTTAAAGTGTTATTCGCCGACTCCTTTCACCGAGAGTATCCACCAACTCCCACCACGTCGGATTGCTGGACAGGAAAACCAATGCCTTCTTGTGTGAAAATGTTCGTCACTGCACAGGTAGCATGGGTTGTCCAGGTGTATTGAACGTTGATGAAATTTTGAGGCCACTAGTCACGTCACTCAAATGGGTGTGGTCTGTCCGTATTTCCGTCCGCATACCACCTCGTGGCAAGAAATGTAACATCGTGGGCCATTTTGGGTGACTTCAGTTGAGGCAGCTTAGCGTCCTGTCCACGCACGTGCTCAAGTTGTGCGCTTGAGTGCGTATCACACACATTTGATTTCTTGGAATTGTAATGCATCTTGCCGCGCCCGCTTGCAAAATTACAACGTTGTTACTGCGTTCTTTGTTTGACTGTAACTGTTTTACGTAGGGGACTCGCTGCCGTATTTATACATTGATTAAAATATGAAATAAAATAAAACACCCCATTTTGCCCCATTACAATACCCCCCCCAATGAGAGGTCTTTTGTCGAGACAGAAGAACTCTCATTGCTACCCCTAAGAGGATCGGTGAGGATATGGCGCCAACAAGCCCCTTTTAATACTTTACACATCATGGGTAAACTACCCCCCTAGTTCGGCGACTACAGCTGCACCTGAATGAGATTACTCGACTTCTCTACTCGAGATCCCAACACCATAAACTCGGACCGGTACTCACCATAGTACACCTAACCTTCTATCATTCCACCCCAAAATCCAAACCCTGGCATTATCCCATGCCCTATCCTCCACCGATATGTTCCCCCTTACATGCACACTGGGTCGCTTTTGGCAAGTACTGGGTGCGTACACATACTCATTTCTATATTCTGAACAAATTCAACTTTCTACTAATAAACATACAAATTTTCTACTTCAACTCACTCCTAAAATATTTCGTTTTTCAAATTTCAACTTCTTTTCGCAAATTAACTTTACGTTTTCAACTCAAAACACAGCAGCTAATTAAATTCAAATCATTCAAGTTTCGTTCAAAAATTCATTTAAGTTCAAAATCAAACTGTTATATTACTATTATTTTCATAAAAATCCTAAAATCTTTTACATGAATCTATCAACTCTCAATTTCCTTCACTACTAATAACAATCGTAAAACACAAATTGAACGTCTTATTAAATCATAAACTCGCTTATTCTAATATTTGTTTATACCTACATACTAAACAATATAATTCCCTAAACACACTAGTACACTAGTAATACCTATAAACTACAATATCTTCCGAATCTCAAAACCTCATTTATATGGCAGGTATAATTTTTTTTTCTTTTCCAAAAAATTTTAAATTTATCAAAATATCTCTTTTCTCAATTTTCAGAAAAGCAAAAATATTTAATTCAATCAAGAAACAAAATGGCATCAATCGATTACTAGAAACTGGTCTTGTCTCTAACATCAACCATCAGCTGATCTCTCTGGGTCAAGTGAATGACCTTGACATATATACACTACACAAAGCTACACCGTAAAATACATGAAACGTCTTTAAAATTCTTTACCTTCAAACACAATACAACATAATAAAATAGAACATTCAAAATTAACATGGTTATTATTATCTTACAATAAACAATAAAATTTACATTTAAATTGACCAAAAATTACACATTTTATAGCGTTATATTTATTTTCAAATTCTATTACAATCTGTCACTTGCTTCAATTATTTTTTCATTTTAACTATGACTTTCTTTTTTTTAACATTTTCATTCTCAATTAGTTTGGGTGACTCAATTATTCATAATGATTTGATTTATTAACTTGGCATTTACATATAATCTTACCCCCCTCTGACTATAATACTCCCTTAACAGCTTTAACTAGTATGACACCCATCTATCAAAACATCTACCCACCATTCTCTACCTCTAACTTACTACTCTAACTCATTTCGAATCATTCTACCCTTATAACAAAATACTCTCTACCTCTTTGTACTCGGGATGTGTGTTCCCTTCCCAATGCTCATTCCCTTATTTGGTTCCCGGAGCCTCCCTAGGTAACCCTTTCCGGCACATATCGGTACCCCTCCCGCCACAACGCTTTTCGTTGAGGACTCCTTATCACACCACCCCCCTTACAAAATTTCCCATCAACTAATTGCTCTCCCACTACCTCCCTTTCATCTACAAATATCTCCCTTTATTTATTCCCTCAATATATCACTCATTACTTTACCTACATTCCCCATTTCTACTGCATCATTATTAATTCTCAATTTCCTACATTACTTTTACTCCCCAAGAATATTATTCTCTCTAACACCACTAAACTTGGCCTTGATTGACTTAAATGCCCTACTTAAACAATTACTATCACCCAAATTCAAATCTTTACTACATTTCACATTTTAACTCTTGAAAATTCAAAACTATCTCAAATCACTTTCACTATTTATTTAAATCTTTACTCACATTAAAATCTATTAGTGAAACCTTTAATTATATTCAAACATTTAATTACATTGAAAAATCAATAAATCACTTATAAGTGACATATTCCATACATAACCCCAGCATTCAGCTGATGTTCCCAGTCAGGTGAATGACCCTTCTATAGATATGTAAACAACAATATTATATAAAGTACACATTTTTACAATCCTTACCCCTAACATACTACATACACTTAATATAAATACACAAAATTATATAGTCATTATCATATAATATTATCTGAAATCACTACAAGTAAATCTAGTGCTTAAAATGGTTTTGCTCTCATAGGGACATACATCACTACTCATTGAGTCACAGTCATAGCAACAGTTACTGAACAGCTCTTTGGATTGTCAACCCCCAACTCTCTCTATAGAGTCGTGTTATAAGTTGACTGCCCGCTGTTTACAAAGGTCGTCACCCTCTCACTGACTTTACAGCTACCCTCCTACTCCATCATTTACTTAAAATCCCCCCTTATACCCCTGGCTTGTAACTGCCAGCTCCTTTTCCACACACACTATTGTTTCCTGCTGGTGGACTGTGGCATCCATTTGCATCCCCAAGAACTGAAGTTACATTTATAAGGTATAGACGCTGCCTATACCGTTCTTGGTTCAGCGTTATATAAAAATTCGGTATTACTGATGTCCGAGGACACCAGTAATCCTACTAAAATGATTCACACACCCTTAGTACAGAACTATCGACACCTTCGACGATAGCCGCTGTTCCATAGTTATGTAGTTTCCCCTGTTTTACCCCCCTGTCAATTTCAAAATTCACCAATTTTGTATCTACTTACATAATTCCACGGCCAGGGTCTGGTGAAACCGTGACCGCCCGAAATGTGGGGAAACTACCAAAAGACATATAAGGCTCACTCTGACACCATTACTACAATTCACGGAAGGTCAACTCTCATATGTTTGGGTATATTTAAAATTTCTACACTAACATAATACATACAATACGCTCATAATTAACATTGCGATTATTCCATTAAAACAAACAATTCACATTTAAGGTTGATCAGAAATTACACACCTTACATCCTTACATTTGCATATAAAATTATAAACATTATATTTCAATTTCAATTGAACTTCTATTAATTAATTATCAATTATTTATCATTGACTATATCATTAACTTTTCCAAAAACTTTTCTTTGTTATCAACCTTCCTTTTACATAACATTTCATTTAAAATTTGCTATTTAGACATTGAACATTTAACTTTATTTAAATTGCATTATAAAATTCATACTTACAGTACATCACTCATACACTGTCATATACACACAAATATAAACACCAAACACCAATAACTCCATGTACCTTCTGAAACATTTTAACAACCATGTTATTCCACAAACTAAACACAATTTAACATTTATTTATTTATTATTATCAAATTTGGATCTCATAAAATAATTTAAATTCATCATCAAAATTCAATTATATAACATTTTAAATCAATCAAAAATATTTAGACATCTCAAATTATTTTAATTCCATCAATTATTAAAACACAACATTTTTAATTACCTTACTTCAAAACAATTGCAATTCATTTAATATCCCCTTCATAATTATTCTTGTTATTTATTTAGTCTGCCAAAATATTATAATTATTATTAAAACAATTTCTACTACACACATTGTTTACATCAGGTACTTTTGACACCATAGACACAATTAATTTCACTATAAATTTATTTACAATCTTTTGTCATTATTTTTCAGTTTACCACACCTCATTTCCTAAATTAGCAAGGTCAGAACCATAAAGTAAAATATTTAGAATGTCCATTTATTGAGTTTATAATTACCCTCCATCATCGTATAAATATCTAACATATTTAAAACATAAATCATTTTTATCGACCTTCAGTTTGTTATCTTTATTATTATAATAACTATCTGTGTTCTCAAATGTTTCCATTATCCAGTAACAATGTTTTATAGGCTTACCCCACATTATTATTATCTCATACAACCCGTCTACATTTGGAATTCTGGTCTTGTCACCGTCAGTGTTTTTGTTTAACATTCTATCATCATACTCTTCCACTACATTCATCACAACATCAGGTAAGTTATTATCATTTATAACAGTATTATCAAAATATTCATCTATCTCTATTTCACAATGTAAGCATTTCCTATTATTTATTTTCTCCACTTTTAACCTCTCTACCAACTCTTTATAACTTCTCTTTAATTGAAATAATTCTACCTCACGATCAACACACAAATCTCTCACCCCAACGCCATATCACATTTTCTCTACCATCCCATTCAGAGGGTATTACTACATTAAAACATTTCCAGATTCCTCCAGGAACAATACAAAAATTCAAAAAACAATTACTGGTAGACCACTTATCTACCCAGTATCTTCGTGAAGACTTTTCTTCACCCCCCACAACACCACGCGAAAATTTTACCCTCTGTAACCCTTCTACTTGTACACTCTCTTCATACTCTCTCTCTAACTGATCTACATTTGTTTCTACCCCTCTACAACCCATTACTCTCTCATTCTCACTAACTATTTTTATATCATCACTCTCTGATACCACATTTTCAATTACACTACCATTTTCAATATCATTTTTATCACTTGTTACCTCTTTATATAACTATCGTTATTACTCACCTTGTTATTAATTATCTGAGTTACTTTACTTTTAATCTGTTCCCCCACTGACATTACCACTTTCTCAATATCTCACTGCCGAACAGACGAAGCAAATGCTATTGATCCAATAGAACAAGAGTTTCTGTTTTGTGAGCATTATGAAACTGCAAATATTGAACAGCGTAATCTAATTGATCGTGTGATTCGTGAAGTTTTGCATCATGATACTGGATCTAATGTTTTTTGTTTAACTGCTCATGCAGGTTGTAGAAAAACATTCACACAAACAGCAATCATTCACAAATTAAATTCGCTTAATCTTAGTTGCATTGCAACAGCGTTCAGTGGCATAGCTTCAACTCTATTACTTGGAGGTAGAACTTTACACAATGTGTTAAAATTGCCTATACCCATTCTGGAAAATTTTGTAGCGAATATTACCGCAAATAGTAGCTATGGACGTTACATAAATTCATCATCATTGATAATTATTGATGACATTTCTATGTGCCCACTGCAAGTGTTGAAAATCATAGATAGATTATTGCAGGATCTATGCGATGAAAATGATAAACATAAACCATTTGGAGTGAAAACGATACTTCTGTGCGGTGACTTTCGGCAAATCTTACCAGTTGTCCCACATGGATCACGTGCAACTTTAATTGAAAATTGTGTCACAAGTTGGCATAAATTTGTTTATTTTCATAAAGTAACGTTTAATCAAAATATGAGAGCCTTACCACGTGAAATAGAATTTGTCGAATTCTTGAAAAAAATTGGTAATGATGAAGCCCCACAATTCCCTCAGTTTGGTGAAAATATTATTGAAATACCTCAGCAATTAATAGGAGATGAAAATAATATTATTAATGAGGTGTATGGAAATATTTCCGAAAACATACTCTCAGATAACATATTGAAGTCAGTTATTTTAGCACCTAAAAATGATGATTGTACTTTTATTAATACTGATATACTTAATCGAATACCAGGTGAACAGAAAATATATCATAGATACGATAAAATAATTTGTGATGATGACAATGAAATCAATAACTATCCAGTAGAGTTTTTGAATTCTTTGACTATTAGTGGTTTGCCACCACATAAGTTAGTATTGAAAGTTAATTGCATCGTTTTACTGATCAGAAACTTAAATACAAAGGAAGCATTAGTCAATGGAACAAGAATGCGCATCAAGTGTATGCATCGTAATGCTACTGATTGCGAAGTTTTAACTGGAACCGCACGCAATAAGAGAATTTTGATTCCACGTTTAAATTTAACATATTCCGGTACTGTTTTACCATTTAACTTTCAAAGAACTCAATTTCCAATTATACCTGCATTTGCGATGACAATAAATAAGTCTCAAGGACAAACATTCGAAAAAATTGGAATTTTATTGAGGCAGCCAGTTTTTACACATGGTCAATTGTACGTCGCAGCAAGTAGAGTTAGATCATTCGATGGTTTGAGATTTTATATTTCCGAATATAATGGCCAAGGGCATTTAGCAAATGATGAAAGAGTTTTTACAAAAAACATAGTTTACACAGAAGTTCTGAATCATTAAATTCACTTTCAAACTATTTTAAGTTCAATGGACAACATTTATTTTTTTAACCGCCCGGTTTTTTTGATTTAATGAAAAATATATGAAAAAATACGAGACACGTATTTTTTATTTCATTTTTTATTTTGTATTAATTTTTTATTTAAAATTTATATAATTCGAAAAAGATAGCAAAATAACTGTGTAGCCCTGGCGAAACCTGGTCAGTATGGCAATAAAAAAAAACCACGGAAATGTCAAAAAATGCGTTATTGCTTTTTAAATATGGCTTAGCCAAGTTAAACCTCATTTTTCCTATCTTTCATATTTCTCAAATAACTCTAAAATTAATGCATAGAAAAAAAATTTAAAAAATTATATAAGCTTTGTAGCAGATCATCTTCAAACTGTTTTCGAATTCTGTACCTTACCAAAAATGAAATGTAATCCACTGGAATTGAAAACAATGTATCTTATACTTCTATGAATGTCAAGTCTCATTTTTATTAGCGTTTATTTGATTCAATAATAACATGAAAAAATTAAAACTGACAATGAATTATATCAAAAAATAAATACGAATACAAGCTATAATTGTGTTTTTTTTTCAACTGTTACTAACATTAAATTTTAAATTTCATAGGTATTGCAGGGAATTAAGGCAAACAACACACGCTAATGACGTATTTGTACACGCTCGCAGCTGACGTAATAGAACAAAATTCAAAAAAATTATATGCAATGATTATAGAGGTATTATACTCTTTGACAAAAGAACCTCAATAACGTTCAAACTTAAAAATTTAATGTATTATGGTCGAATTTCGACCACTGGGCGACCACTAGTATGAAGAAATTTGTGTTAGTGTTGAAATCACAAGCAGAATGATCACTGTTGCACACCACTATATAAAAATTATCCCGATTAGCGCTTTCAAGCTTCACAGCTCATCGTCAGATCGGAATTGACAGAAATTATGTGAAAACAAACCCTTCACCCCTCTCACTCCACCCTGCTCACACACAACACGCTATAATATAAATGAACCTTCCCCACCCCCTAAACCCTGTCCCACCATCTGTACAGTTACATATTTTTTTCTAGCAAATTCCTTGTGTTTCAGTGTTGTGTGTGTGTGTGTGCATCCTTTTAAACTTACCCTCTTCCTCTCCACACATGTGGGTCAGTCACACACCCTTATTTTAAAACATCCAATTAGTACTATGCAATATAATTATTAATCTTATCTATCTGTCCTCTATCATTTACTTCTTCATTATGTTATTAAAATATTTCTTCATTATGAAATTTAATTTTAATATTAATTAAATTGTCTAACCCTTTGTCTCTTTCTTTCAATATTTCTAACTCCTCTCTAAGCTTCCTTTCAACTGTGTTATTTACTACTATTACAATTTCGTATTCTTCCAAAGGATTAACAAACTTATGGTTGTCTTCTATGAAATGTCTTGCATATAACGAATTGGTTGTTCTATTACCTTCTCCATGTTTGTGGTCAGACAACCTGCATACGAATTTTCGTCCTGTCTCACCTAGGTACACTTTGTTGCAGTCTTTACATTTTAATTTATAAATTCCGCTTTTCTGTAATACTGGAATTGTTTCTATATTCTTATTCCTTATCTTATCAAATACCGTTTCACATTTTTTAATAGCTATATCTACTCCGTATTTATTAAACATTTATAATTTTTCTAGTATGTGAACCTATGTATGTCAATGACCCCGCATAATTCTTTTGTTCTGGTTCTATTTTAGCTTTTTGTATGTTAACCCTTTTCATAACTTTATCCACTATGTTGGTGTTATAATTATTATTCCTTACAATTCCCTTTATCGTTTTTAACTCCCTATCTTTTGATTTGGTCTCTTTTAAACACTTCTGAGCTCTGTAACAAAATGAATTGATTGCCGCCATTTTATATCTATAAGGGTGGTAAGACTCTCTTGGTATAATTATATCAGAATATGACGATTTCCTAAATATCCCAAACTGTAGTTTCTCATTATCTTTAATTTCTATGTTTAAATCTAAGTAATTTATTTTCTTACCTCCTATCTCTTCTTTAAATTGTAAGTTTTTATCCTTATTATTTACCTCATTTATAAACTCATGCACTTCTTCTATGCTTCCTTCCCAAATTACTAATACATCATCAACGTATCTAGACAATAATTTTATATTGTCTTTATACTTAGTGGAACTTATTAATTGCTTTTAAAAATCATTCATATATATATTTCAGCAAGAATAGGGGATAATGAAGACCTTTTTTCTGTATATAAAACTTGTTATTAAACCTAAAATAGTTCTGATTTACACATTCTTTAATTACTTTAATCAACTGCTTTTTATACCTGTATTCTCCCATATTATTATCGTTTATTAACTTAATAACTTTATTTACTGTGGTATTGGTAAACATGTCCTTAACATCCAGTGATATCAATTATGTATTTACATTAATTCTAATATTTTCTATCAATTTTACATTATTCTCTATGTTGTATTTTGTCCCAAATTCATATTTCTCTTTCAGTACTCCGCTAACTTCCTTTGATAATTTATAAATAGGTGCATTAATAAAAGAAACAATCGGTCTAATTGGTTTTCCTTCTTTATGTATATTAACCTGACTTTTAAAAGTTGGTGCTGTTGGATTACTTTCCAATAAATACTTTTTCTTATTTTCTTCTATAAATGTTATCTGTTTCATCATTTGTTTTATCCTTGACTGGTATTTACTTGTATAATCATACTTTATTTCCTCATATGGTCCTTCCCTTATAAATTCTTCCGTTTTCTTTATGTATTCGTCCTTTCTCAGTAATACCATGGTATTTCCTTTGTCCGCCTTCATAACTATAATATCATTCTTTTTTATTTTATTCTTTAGTTTAGTTACAGTTGATTTGATTTTTTGTTCATTTTTTGAATTATACAAACTTTTCTTAAATATTTTATCTACTACATTCCCTACTTCCCACCTTATTCTTTTTTTATCATTTTCATTTCCTAGTTTTTGTATTATGCTTTCGCATTCAATAATCGTTTTTTCTTGATTTAATTCTGGTGGCGGCGCGTATTTTAAGCCTTTTGCTAACATTTTTTTTTCTTCTGTATTAAAATTTACCTCTGTAAGGTTTATTACTCTTTTTTCATAGTTATTCTTAGAGAGGTGTTCCTTTTTTACTTCGTTCTTTCTTATTAATTTATTTAACTTATCTACCATTATTTTATTTTTATTTTCCAATTTCTTTTCTACGTACACCAAACCAAAATTATATAATATTTCTTCTAACTCTACATACGAGTATATTCTTAACAATTCTATGTGTCTGTCATATAATTCCCTATTATATCTATTGATTAAGCCGTAGAGTGACCTTATTTCCAGTTTTATCCACAACTTCTCGCTTTGTTCTTTTACTTTTTTGGCTACACTGTTCTTATTTTTAAGTTTAACTTGAGCGTACTTTGGGATGACATTATTATCCAGACATTGTTTATTAAACCATTTTTTACTTTAAACCCTCTTCAATTTAACTTTTAACTTAAGATATTTAAAAACTTTACTTACCTTATTGTTGTCGTTTATTACCTCATTGTTGTTGTCCATTACCTGTCGTCGATTGCACATCTTAACAGACGTTTAATGAAGAAATTTGTGTTAGTGGTTGAAATCACAAGCAGAATGATCACTGTTGCACACCACTATATAAAAATTATCCCGATTAGCGCTTTCAAGCTTCACAGCTCATCGACAGATCGGAATTGACAGAAATTATGTGAAAACAAACCCTTCACCCATCTCACCCCACCCTGCTTACACACAACAAGCTATAATATAAATGTCCCTTCCCCACCCCCTAAACCCTGTCCCACCATCTGTACAGTTACATATTTTTTTCTAGCAAATTCCTTGTGTTTCAGTGTGTGTGTGTGTGTGTGTGTGCATCCATTTAAACTTACCCTCTTCCTCTCCACACATGTGGGTCAGTCACACACCCTTATTTTAAAACATCCAATTAGTACTATGCAATATAATTATTAATCTTATCTATCTGTCCTCTATCATTTACTTCTTAATTATGTTATAAAATATTTCTTC